>NTHP01000076.1:1568660-1586804 GCA_003416845.1 Oplegnathus fasciatus | reverse complement strand
GGGGGTAGATGCCACTTTGTCTCTGTCGTCATGCTGCTGACTGTTGTGGTCTCTTTTTAACATGTTCAATTCCTCACAGATGTGGTGTTCACTTTTAAGGCATATTCCCTATCACGGCCATTAAACCCATGTAATGGCGCCAAGATGTTCCCGGAGACAGGAGGCGTATATAAAATAAAAAAGCCTGCTGTGCTCCAGAGGAACGTTCTCAAAACTGAAAAGAAATACTTTAAGTGTGTATTTTGCCTTTTTGCAATATAGCAAAAAACCCACACGCTGCACGTACAGCAACATAAAGCTGTTAAAGTTGCTTCCTCAAAAGAAACCACAGTGGTGTAACAAATGGCTTGTGGGAATACAAGACATGGCAAGCAAAAGTTGAAATAAAGAAGTGATCTTTTAATCAGATATATGTAACATACAGTCTGAAAGAACACTGTAATTGGAGCACTTTTTCTGTTTTTAACAAGCCTCTCTTTTGCACCGCGAGTAATGGACGTCTGGATGTGTTTGCAGGGCTCCTCTCTTTTCATTGCATTCCTGCTGAGACAATCTTGCACAGCCTATAGCAAACAGACCATATATTTTTCAAACAGCCAGACTCATAAAAAGGCCAAAAAAAAAGAGGCACGGCTCCTAATCCACACTTTAATGAGCGAAAACGGAAGTAATGACATGCAGGGAATAATCTCTCTTCTCTCTGCTCTGCCGGTTGACACCAATAACCCGTGGCCGGCCTAATGCCCCGCTTGTGACACGTTGCGTAATAGCAAATGAAAACTCCTCCTGGGATTTTCTCCCACAGGCAATTATTAAGAATGATGACACTTTAACAATGGCTGGATCAGAGCGCTCAACTCTGTCATCATGAGTGAATCCTATTACGCGGCAGCATAATGGCCGTCTGTGGAAAGAGAACGAGTATCACAAGGCATCTTTTTTTGCGCGCCGGAAAACAAAAGCTTATTTGAGGCGTCTCGCCGTCCGAGCCGCCCTTTGTGTCGGCGTACGAGCCTCAATTGTTTCCTCCTCGGCGAGTAAATGCCCGGCTTAATGCAGCTCGGAGAAATGATACCGAGAGTTTAGTCCAAACATTATGAATACATTCGTTTCTGCTCCTCCAGAGCGTGCAAGATTACATCTATGCTAAGTGAGTATACAGATATCATAACTTTCTAAAGCTTTGTTTTGTCGTTGCACATGCAGTAAAATGTCTCCGTGTTCTAAACATTTCTGGATCTCTATCAGAGGAGTTTGGAGAACATCTTGATAGGATGAAGATGCTACTTTGGCTTCGAACAATGGGAGGCTGTTTCAGCTAACTCCAGGCCTCCTCCTCCTCCCCCCCCTATTCCAAGTACCTAGATAGCAAGCAATTTGGGCAATAAACACTTGCAGCTTGTCACCCACTCTCTCTCTGTCTATGTTTGTCTCACTTTGTAGCATCAAAAGGCCACAGAGAATTGCTTTTGTCATGTAGCCACGTAGAAAAACAGGGTTGACACATACGACGTTAGAGAAAAGAAGACAGTCATGTTTGGGCTTCATGCACGGTCAGGTTATAATTTGATTCAATTTAAACATGCATGTAAAATGTAAGGCTTGGGATTTGACTGAGAAATACATGTATTGACATACACCTCTGGATTTCAGGGTTATTTAAGGACCTGCTCTTAGAAAACTTCCACTAAAAAGACACTTTTCTTCTCTAACCCCAGTTGTAAAAGCATAAAAGGTAGAGAAAAACCAAAAGGTTAAGAACATGTGCTTCTTTCTTTTCATAAAAGGCTCACTCCTTAACTGGTCAGAGGATCTGCTGAATGAAACAATGTAGCTGGTGTTTCAGAATCATCTGTATCTTATCATTGGAAAAAATCCCCTAAACAGAAAAACGTGGAGAGCCAGGCTTTTCCTTCAAAGAGCCTCCAGAGCGGCTGTTGTCTTTAAGGAGGGAGGGAGATTGCTTTCAGCGGCCTCAGCCCGGGACTGGTTCTCATCATTTTGACAATAAAACTCGAGGAGTTGAAACAAAGCAATGTCTCGTGAAAAAAAAAAGAGAGAGAGAAAAAAATGAGGGGGGGTAGGAGATTTCCGCTGCCCTGCGCCGAATTGTCCCCGCTTCCAGTCCAACAGCCAAAGAGGAGCAGAGTGGTGATTTTAGGAGAGCTTTGGAAAAGCTTTGGAGGCTTAATTCCTCTCCGGCACCCTGGGGCTGGAGGACGGAGAGACCAAAGGGCTTGAAGTGGTTCAAAGACGAATGAGTGATTGTGCTTTAAATTCCCAGAGGTTTTGTTTTTGTAGTGTCAGGAGTTTATTGCAGCATTTTGTCGCTTTTTTTTCCTTTTTTCTTTTACAAGCCAAACACGACAAAGACAAGATCTGACACGGAGTAATGAATGAAAATGTGCCGTGTAGAAGTTCAGTTCAGATCACTCTCGTGATAAGGAAACAATACCTAGCTGACTTTAGGCACTTGCTGTTGTTTTTGTGCGGACATGAGGAGCAGGTGAGAATATAAGACATGTCAGTCAATGAACTCCCTTTATCTTTGTCCATTTGACTCAAGAGAACAGACAAATCCCAGATATTCTGTATTAAAAGAGCATATTAGTTGTGTAATGAGGAAAGATGGGCAGTGCATGCTTCAATCAACAAGGCAGAAAGATTATTAACACTATTGTATGTATATATTTACAGACAAATCTGTACAATTTTTACATTTCGCTACTGATAAACGCATTAGAAAAGAGTCAGGTTCGTTAGAAAACACAGCAAAGGTGATTGTCCTCTCACATGTCAGCGCTCGTGGAGACCTGTGATAACCTGGGGCCGGAGTCAATCTCGAAGCGGTAGTGGTAGCCCTCCCACACCTCCCTGCAGGCGTCCCGCATGTCGTAGATCCGCTTCTTGATGCCCTTGCGGTTGAGATAAAGTACAAAAAGGAAGATGAGGCCTACGAAGCCCAGGACTATACCCAAGAAGACGTACGAGGTCTGCAAAGCAAGGTCAGCCCCTGCGTTCCTCTGGTGGCACCCCAGAGTCAACGTGCCCACAGCGAGCATGGATGTGTTTCTCATGCTGACCGGGAAGGCGCACACAAGGTCCTCGGCGTCTCTAATGCGCCCCTGCGACCTGTTGAGCCACAGAGCAAAAGGTTCGATTCCACACTTGCACGTGAACGGGTTTTCCCCCAGCAGAAGAGCAGCGCCAGGCAGGGAGTCCAGCTCGCGCAGGCCCTCCTCGGGCACCGTCCTGAGGGCGTTGAGGGTCAAGTCGAGCTCTTCCAGATGTTCCAAACCCGAGAAGGTGGAGTTGTGGATGGCCACCAGGGAGTTGTTGGAGAGCTGGAGCCGCCGCAGGCTGGTTAGGTGGGAGAACATGCGCGAGGGCAAATAGATGAGGCTGTTGTCAGAAAGATCCAGTCCCTTCAGGTTCCCAAGGGAGCTCCAGCGGAGAGAGGTGGCCAAGTCCATCACTGACGAGTGGTTGTAGAGGGCCCGGCTCAGGTTGAGCTCCCGCAGTGACTGGTTCTGCACCGTGAAGGCCTCGGGGTGAATGACCGCCAGCTGGTTGTTGCTCAAATCCAGAGAGCGAAGGCTGCGGAGTCCAGCAAAGGTATGGGATTCCACCTCGGAAATTCTGGATTAGAGGAGATCCATGAGATATCACTTTCAAATCACATACAAGAGCAAGAAGGTGGATAAAAGAACTGATGTTTCCAGACATAATGATTTCTTTTGGATCAAAATAATGTAATGTGGTTGTCCTTTGAATACACCTTGAACAGTGTCATATAACCAAAATCATGAATCTGCTTAGCTGCTATCAGGAACAACCAGCCGATGACTGCAAACATTATTCTGCTATTCAGACAAACTATTAGAGATATGATATGATGGTTTGGTTTGGTTTACACTACAGTAAAGACAAATAGACACAGTAGTCCGGAGGAGTCTTACCTGTTATTGCTCAGAGACAGGTTGGTCACATTATCCAGCCCTTTAAAACTCTCCGGACCGATTCGACTGATTTGATTCCCGGTTATGAACAGGTTCCTGGTGTATCCGGGGATCCCGGTCGGGATACTCCGCAGGTCTCTGGAGACGCACTTCACGGTGTGAGCCGCCTCGGAGCACTCGCAGCGCAGAGGGCACGACGCGTAAACGGAGCCGAGCAGCGCGCAGAGGACTATGCGCTGTGCCAGATCCAGCATGTTGGAAAGAAAAGTGTTTGGTCCGAGCGCGGCGAGCAAGAAGGAAAAAGAAACACACAGAAAATGGATGATCAGCTCCTCCGCGACATCATTACCGTCTGCTGTCCCGGCTGGGAATGCGCCTCAACTTTGCATCTCTGCAGAAAGTGTGGCCGGGAGGCAGGGTCTGATTTCCATGAGAACAAAACTGGGGGTCGTGCTGATCAGAAGGGGGTGTTTGATCCTTTGGCCGTGGCAAAGCGGGGCGTCGCTTCTTCTGCAACAATGAAGTTAAAAGGACCATCGCCTGGTGCGAAGATCCGCGGGGAGGGGCTTCTCTCCTGCCCGCGCCGTGTCCGGATCCACGAGATCTTCCTCTCAGCCTCGAGGAGACACTACAGGAGCGAGAGATGGATGAGGAGGAGAGAGTGGCTGAGCTCTCAGCTCTCCTTCTCTTCATGTTCACCATCTCCCGCGGTGCAGCCAAATATAATCATATGGCGTCGGCCAATAACGCAGTCCCTTACGTCTGAGCCCAAACTTGGAGATGGAAATCAGCAAAATATTACAAGAAATCAGTTTTCTATAACAAAGAGTCCCATCAGGGCAGAGTTCTTTCTGTATTATAGTAGTTATCTGGTCAGGAATCAGTCTATTTCAGTCTATTTTATCACTCTAACTTTAGTTTATGGAGGAGGTTTTTATGGGAATTGCAGTTCAGTGCAATGACTTTTCCATAACTTCACTATTTAGTTGGTGAGTTTGATGTCTCTGGTCATTCCCACCTACCCAGGTGGTATGGTAAACGTGGGGGAGGGGTGTTTGGGGGCCAGACTGCAAAGCCTTTGATCCCCCTTTTCTTGAATACGTGATGCTCTGCGGGATAAAGGCCATTGAGTGGGACTTTTAGCCACTTGATAGTAGAGTATGAAAGCTGTGACGGCTTCCCTTCCTTAATGTTTATTCTGACAGCTTCTAATGATTATTACAGGAATCACTTGTGAGTGTATTTATAGAGAGTCCAGGAGGAGGAGGAGGAGGAGGAGGGGACTTTGCCTTTCATGGCTCAGAGAGCCTTGAAATCCTAACATCATCCCTCCTGCTGACAGCCTTGCTGAAACACACTTGTCATAATTCAATGATGGAAAGTAGATGGAAGTAAAAAAAAAAAAAACTCCCACAAATGTCTACAATAATAGACATCTTTATTGGTATTATAGCTGTAAGTCATAAACACATTCAGAGTTCACACAGTCACTTGCAGGAGTCTTAGAATTCCCCGTGGGCTATACTGGTCTGCAGCATAAAAGATATTTGGGGGATTAGAGGAACAAAAGAGGGTTTTGAAATTGCAGACTGGTATAAGTATATATGGATAGTGGCACTAATAATAGCATCCCAACTGTCTTTTGTCAACGGACTGAATCGCGAGGACCACAGGTCTCCACATTCCTGGACCTGGCTCTTGGATACAACAAGGCACCGCAGCAGGCAACATCCAAAACCATTCAAATGATCTGCGCTGAATATTGCATTCTCGCACATGCACTCCAATAAGGGATCGGTGTACTATTTATCTTCACATGTTCTATCTTTCTTCCTAAAATATATATATATTTACATGTTAAAGCAGTAACAATGACAATGTTTGCCAGACTTTTGTCTCCCATTTTCTGACATTCAGCGCAATGACAGAGAACCAGAGGGAGCTTCACTTTTCTGTTTGTTTCTGCAGGTGTTTTTTTCCCCACAGCCTCATTCACTGTTGGACAGAGATGTGAAGCGTCACTGCAGTTTAGGCATAATGAACATATTTCCAGATTTCTTTTTTTAAATGCCTGCTACTGTTAGTAACAGCACTCTGAATGCAAGGCTACCAGTCTGCTTACATGCATCCACCGTCCTAAATCTTCATTTCTCAATCATTTAAAATATTTTGGGGTATAAAGTTGTATTTAAAATAAATCACCTCTTCACACTAGTTACTGGTGGCATGGCTTTAAATAAAACAGCCATGAAGTGTCACAGTAAAAACAATGTGTTTTATACAGACAGCATCCACTGCTCAGTTTGAGGGCAGATTCTCCATTTCTTTCCGTTTCCTCATTTTAATGCCTTGACAAAATGACTCTGCAGCTCTAATCTACAGAATCGGTAGCTACACACGGTACAGTACAGGCTATTGCATCGAATCAACATTAACTTAAAGCAGGCCTGTTACGGTCTAATTTATTATTTATTCTTGCTAAGGTTTTACCAGAAATCACATACAACTTGAAAGAGATTAAGAGAAAGACGTGGAGTAATAAATGTAGAAAATCCATCACTAGGCAGTTGGCTGCGATGGAGTGCAGCAGATTATTAATCAAGAAGCCACAGTATGAGTCGAACATGAACTTCTCTCTCAGACACACGTATTCTTTCATGCATGCAATACGCACATGCTGGCATGCAATACGCACATGCTCTCTCCAATCGCCGTGTGCGTAACACACACACACGCACGCACGATCACACTCATTCAGGCACAAATCTGCTTCATCGCCGAGCAGAGATGATATGCAGGAAAGGAGTAAAGAGAACTGAATTTACACTGTGAATTATTGAAAAGATAAATCTGTAGAGTGAGCGATCAAGTTTGCAAAGTATATAAAGAGCACCTGGTGTACAGTATAATGTGCGATCAAATATTTACAGGCAACATGGGTGAAATACACGCAAGAGGCCGCAGAATATCTGCTTTCAACAGAAGCTCAATGAGCAGAGCAAAGTCTAGAAAACTGGCACTGTGTTAGCCCTACTGTTAAACCCTTACTACAGAAAATAAAACTGATTTTAATTCATAAGCTCACACTTAAATGACATCTACTTTGGATTATTGCAGGATGTTGGCCGGTATATATCAAAGCTTTGTCAAACAGCGCTGACATTTCACAATGACCTTCGAATCTGATCTGCAGAGGTGGAAAACAGCAGGAGCAACGCTGATCGGGCGCTGGGTGAAAACTGGGGATATTCAGCAGGGGTCGGCGAGTGTGAAAAACCTGAGGATCCTGGCTACCTGCTGCTTCTGGCAGCACCGCGGACAAAGAGAGGGCTCAACACTTTTTTCTGTTTGATTGCAAACAATGAGGGGATTTCAAATCTGCTCACGACAGCCATGGCAACGGATTTCGAGTGCCAACCATCATGTGGAATTAAGGTTTTGGTTGTTTTTTTAAAAACACATCGAAGATAACTACAAAACTGAAAATACAACATATAAGGGATATGTGAGAGAGGTCATTTTTAGGCACTGACTCTTGATTGTTCCCATAAAGTCAAAATTAGCAATGAAAAACAAAACGTCTCTCAGGTTGAACAAAAAGATCAGACCAGGTTTCATAATATCAACAGGCTTTTCAGTCAAAAGCTTTGGAGTCACCAGTGAGCTGTTCCACTGAAGAACCTTTAGATATTTAAGGACACAGTTTGAGTTGGTCTCCCCTTCTCCCACATTTGGCACAAGTATAGAAAACCAAAAGGAGCTTTGCTATTCTGTTGGTTTCTCTAGGCATTTTCCACAGCCACAGTCATTGAGGTTGCTACAATCGTTGCACTGATGATCTGTAGTTAGAGGTATGAAAACATCAATCGTAAACCTATTAAAGTAGTTACATGAGGCGATACATGGAATGCATGTAAAACGTATCTCTGAGAAAATATTTCTTTTTAGAAGATGTAGTTCGATATGCTGTGGAGTTAGACTGAATACACGTAAGAAAATGCAGAAAAATACAAACCACTCTGGCATATATAAGTTGCAGTAGTGTAGAAGAGCTACATTAGATCAAGCATGAAATGCAATAAATTCCCTTGAAAGGCATCTAATTGATTTAACATGTTTGTGCTCCCCAGTATAAAAATGGCATTCTGGAAGCACTGAATCATGGGATTACACTCCCAGTCCATTACAAAGTAAGATCATCAAAATTTGAAAGCAAGGCATGGATGTGTTTCCCTCGGAGGATTCAACAATGTACTATTCAACTATTAACACACAACTTCTCCACTCTGCAGGTGGCGATGGCTCAAACCTGCTGTTAGGCTTTCAATAATCATAATCCATTAAGTGTGTTTGTGCCGTTCTGGTAGTTGTGGTAGTTCTCTCAAAATAAATGACTGAATATAAATGGATTTCCGTCACTAGGGCATTGCAGCTTCACCACTGGAGCAATGCCAGCGACAGGCTGCCTGCTGTACACAAACCAAGCATGTGTTGGTATACATGTGTTGGACATTCCCGTTCAACAATCTTCTCTCGGAGGTGAGCAGTCTTTGGCTCCTCGGTTGCTCTCGCTCGACACCGTGTGATGCCCCCCTTGTTGTCTAAAAGGTCAACCCCACATTCGACCTGCAGGGGTTCCACTGTGTCCTTAACCTGCCTCCCAGGTCACCGCAGGTTGAGGGCCAGGGCCACAGTAAGGATGATGCCCATCAGCATCAGGAAAGGCAGCCAGGTCTTCAGAAAGCCTGCACAGCTGGATCCGACGGAGAACACCCACAGAGAGGAGATGAGAGAGAGAGAGAGAAAAATGAAGGTGAGCAGAACAGCATGGAGGTGGTGACGTGGGGCTAATCTAATTTTTGTATGGTCCCCCCCCACCACCACCACCACCCATAGTCCTGATCATTTCCTGCTGAGGACAAGGCATGAATCATCAATAACCCTGCACTTGCGGTAACCGTGATATCAACCGTTTCAGTATAAATAATATGTACTGATGGAACCATTTACCCCTGCTGAGAAGTGAAGTGAGTGGCTGCTATGAATAGAGGGAGTTATCATACTAAAAGGAAAGCAAACAATGATCTTTACAGCGTAACAGATAATCTGTGGATGTTGAAATGTGGCTAGAAATTGAGGTTCCCAGTGCAGAAATGTGGGTGGACATGCATGCTTGGTTTGTTAGCGTTACACAGGCCTTAGGAAGTATCTCTTCACTCCTGGGCAGTCTGTAAAAACTTCTTTCACTGAGTCTGTGCAGTTGATTTCAGGACAGCTCTCTGGCAAAAGCTGACTGCAGCCTTTTTGCCTTTACTATACTACACTCTGCACACAAGTGGCTACAGAGGAAAGCGACTGCAGTGACTTCAATTCTCTTGTCTAATCAATTCCTTCCTTTCCAACAATCACCACTGGGATGTGTAGTCCACCCCTGTAACACTAGTGTTCAACTGCCTCCTGGAGGAATGTCCTATATACACTCTTTATACTTCCCAAGAATCAGGGCTCTCTCTCTTGTGTCCTGAGACACAACAGGTTCAAGGCATACCAGTGAAATCATGCCCGAGCCCCTGGGATCCCAGTGAGAAACCTCATTCACAAGCTTCAGCCCTACTTCTTATGGTGGCTTTGAAGAGAGCAGCTGTATATTATAGGGGTAGGCACTAGTTCGGGCCTTTAAGGCAAATAAAGTGCTGGTATTTGGATAGAAGATGCAAATTGGCAATTTTCTGTGCCAATGCCAAAATATTTAAAACAAAAATGACATGTTATGCATGATAACTGTAGTGATACTAGTATTTGCACATGTCTAAAGGCAATGAAAGTCTTACTGCTTGTCTCGTCTTAAAACCACAGTAGCTGCAGCAGCTTACCTCTGCATGTTACAACTACATTAAATGTAGCAGTAACAAAGCAGTTTAAGTTTGCTGAGAAAAAAGTTTAGCTAACAAGCTCCTGTCTTATTAAACTACAGTATATCTACCCTAGAACATAATGTATGTAACAACGTGGTAAAATGAGTCCAGTTTTGTTGTGCACACAGTTGATACTATGAGAGAAAATGACTGTACAGTGTAGCCAGATAATAGTAGGACACAGACACATTCTTCACTGTGTTGGCTCCACTCCAGCACAATGGATTTGAAATCAAACAACGACTACACGTTTGAAGTGCCGACTCTTAACGTTATTTTGATGGTGTTTCCTGTGTGAAAGTCCACAACACAGAGACATGAGCAGGCACTTCCCTGGTGATGCTCTGCCAGGCCTGTACAGCAGCCATGTTCTCCTCTTGATTGTTTCAGAGGCTTCAGCAGGTGAACCACCTGTTCAGCTGGACTAAGATCTGGTGACTGATATGGCCAGCCAGCAACACTTCCTGCTGCGTTGCCCAAAAATTGGGAGATTATTCCTACACTGTTGACTTATTATAGATGTGAACACCCTTTAGCACTTTGACCTCAGTTATCAGTCACCATTTCATTTCCAATCCAGTGGGCTGGATTACAGGCCCAGCAATGCAAAACACATCAGAGTCCAAATACTTTCTGCCTGGACTGTAGTTTCCCTCCGACTGTGCAGCATTCACACTTGCCAATGATTCTCTATGAAACTGAACTATTCTAAAAAACTAGTCAAATCCAGCCTTGGGACTTGTACAACATGCAGAATTAAAGTTGTTGTATTTTGTTTTTAGATTAATGTTAACGTAATCTTTAAATAGGCTTGTGGGGCCACGCTTGTTTTAGTTGACAATGCCATATGAGTCTACTGAAAACAGAGCTGATGTAATTTGCACCGCATTAATACTTTCACTCACTGAGATCAACATTATAATTCCGGTGGTACCCCTCTTCACTACCTGTGAAGGTTTTGAAGGTATGTCTGACTCACACGACCTTCCACAACAACTCAAACATTTTTTCCATAGTTGGAACATTAATTGAGTTTTCTGTACCATATATCAGTCTAACCCACTAAACGGTTTTCCCCACAGACTGGACATGTTACCTAATCCTACCTGACATGTTTTCCGTGGATCAGAGCAAGGAGGCAGAGGTTGACCATGTTCCATGAGGTGCTGTTTTCATACCGCATCAGATTCAGAGCCATGGCAACATGCGAGTGACAGTTGTCACAGCAGAGGTTGTGCTTTGGCGAAAACAAGAGTACAAATCATTACTGGTGTTTTCACTTTTATAAGTTAAAAAAAAACAACACGTACTTATTTACTTACCATCCTGTGCTTATACTCCTCTGAAGCATCGTGTACCGCTGTGTCCCAGGCATTGGAGCCGCTAGCGTAGACTTTGCTAACGTCAAGCATCCAGTACCTACAGTCAAAGAGAAAAACACACTGGATTGTTGTATAGGATCGATGTAGGTTCTCACTGCTTCTCTGTAGCAATGTTCACTGAAAAATCAGTGTAACAGTGTAATCACAACACCCCAAATATTTTCATTTGCTTACTTTGTTGGTCTTCCAAAAGCCATGTTGTCTTCCTGCAAAAAAAAGAAAATGTGTACTGCTATTTATTATTTCAAAACAGATTACGTGATCATTTGTGTACTCATGTTTCTTTAATTCACCTGTTCTTTTTTAAACTACAACCTAATGATGGCTTCTGGCTACAGCATCATTAGGTCCAAACCCGTGCAGCTAATTATTTGCCAGTAAAAATGCGAACATAAATCAGCCCTTTGAAAGATTTTCGATTATTTCGAAATATCAGTTCCTCATGATGTGATAAACACTCACGAGTGCACTGACACACTTTTGGGCTCTTTGGAAACCGGAATATGTAGTTTAGATGACTTAGAATTTAGGAAATGTGCCTCACATCCTGTTTGTCTGCATCCACCACCAACTTTGTTTGTGCGCAACGACCAAATGGGTCATAGTCAAAACTATGAAGCTTGGGCATCTTCATAACACTGTGAGTAAAATGACCCTCAATTGCTTTGAGGCTACAATTTCAGAAATTGTTACATAGTTTGTCATTGGATGGCTGGCCTGAAAGTGGCTCCATAAAGCACAAATAAATCCAGTATGTCATACTTTGGGGTTTATCGCATTTGGTTCCCACACATCAAGCTCTTAGGGATCATGCTTCACTCTGTGGTTGTATGTCGTTGCTGTAAAACCAGATAGACTTTAAAGTTCTGCGCAACAGTAATGTTCTTGGCAGAAGAAACCACACTGCAGCTTCATTTCTGAAAAGGTTTTTTCCCAGCAAAGGTCCAATATTTGCATCTTTCCCCAGTGAATTTGAGTGAAACTGAATTATTGTGTCTATGCCAAAAGGCTCATGAAAGATAAGTTGTACAGTAGAGTTTCGTGAACCATTTCTACATTGCAATCAGTTCAAACTTTATAAGAAGCTGTAAGGCTGTGGTCAGACGCTGCGTGGAAAAATGGAGCCTCCTCATTCATGATGGGATCTCTGCTTTGATACAGTGGGGGTGTCAACACAGAGGGCTCTGGCAAAACAACCCACGGTTGTCTGGCAAAAAAGTTAAACCTGTCCTAACTTTTGCTGGCAAGGATCTGCAATGTCCAATCAAATACACGCAAGCGCACCTTCCTGGCAGATTACTTTGTAACTGTTTACCTCTTGAATGTCATGACGAAAGATAAAACGACTGACGCCAAGATAACTTTCCAGAGTTGTAAAAAAATCCTTGCAAATTGTTTTAATACAGGGCTGTTTTCGGTCTGAAAGCCCAGTTATTTGTGCAATAACCGTTTTCTTTCTGCTCACTGAATCCTGAAAGCAAAGTTACTGCACCTTCATCTGTGCGTACTGTACAGATTGTGTCCATTGTTTATGAAATGGTTGATGCAACCACATTTGGTTACGTTGGTTGCAATCGACAAACAAACAGAACTTAAGATGTGTATTTCGCCACATTCTGCCCAAAAAATGTGAGAGACGTGCAAATGGAGAGCAAAGAAGTGGATTATGCAGCAGGAGCGGTTTGATAAGTTACCACTGGGATCCACTGCAAGTGATTGTAACTGTCCTCCTCTGTGAAGGAGCGAGTCACAAACGTTTCAGAGTCTACTTTCAAGCTGAAGGGGTAACATTTGTTTTCAGTGGGCTACTCCTTAAAACTAAAACTCAACAAACTCATACTCGTCGTCTTACCTGACATCCACTGTGTTGGTGTAGCCACTGTACTCAATTTCACACACAGGCTGTAATATTCTCTCAAAACCGACTTCTGTAAAACTTACAGGACCACAGTCATTACTCACTGAGACAAAGTAAGGTCCAGCAAAGTCCCGGATGACACCAGTGGACGTGCAGATTCCCATGTGGCCAATGAATGGAAGCAGCCATCTGGACAAAAAAAAAAAATCAAACATGCAAAGTTAAGATTACAACATTACACAAGCAGTATTTCTGTAATACACCCCAGACTGATTGACACACGCTCACAAATATTAGCGTACATAACCTCGTTTTTTGGCCAGGTCCACACAGGACAGACATGGCCAGTGTGGGAAGTGCTAAACATGCAGTACTTATTTAACTTATTGTAGCTGTAACATAACCCTGTTGTAAAAGAGAGGGCGTAAGAGTCGATTCACTTTTCTCAAAACAACTTCTCATCTGGTTCCCAAACTCAAACTGACAATCTTCCAGTTTCAAATCTTCATGTTGTGGATTCATATTCACAGACCCCATTTGATCACTGATGTACCAGAGACATGTGCAAAATGCATCTTTGATGCTGTTGAATTAGTGACACAGCTGTCAGCACTTTATCAAAGGAAGACAACAGATAATAAAAAGCAGAAACAATATTTGCAAAAGTTGTGGTTATATATTCTCTGCCAACACCACCAACACACACACACACACACACACACACACACACTTTTAGAAAACCATTGTTATAGGAATATAAAACTAAATAAAAACAGTATGATTTCGATTTTCGATTTCGAAGTTGAAAATTGCTTTAAAACAATATGAAAAAGTATAATTAACAAATAGTATTTTGGCATTACTATATGAACAAAGGCTGACTTGAAGCTTTAACTAGCCTTAAACTTTTCAGTATGTAAAACCATTTTTATCTTGTTTTGTTAGACATTTTTGTTTACTTGGTGTTAATCAGCTTACTAATTTTTGCCTGATTAGTTATATATATGCACCGAAATACATTTCTAATTGAATTTATACTCGCACGATTTTAACATCTTAAACTCATATTCGTGACTCTGACTCT
This sequence comes from Oplegnathus fasciatus, assembly GCA_003416845.1. NCBI lineage: Eukaryota > Metazoa > Chordata > Actinopteri > Centrarchiformes > Oplegnathidae > Oplegnathus > Oplegnathus fasciatus. The sequence goes on along the minus strand of NTHP01000076.1, from coordinate 1,572,606 downwards.
TACTGACCGCAAGGCCACACTAATATATCATATTTTTGAAGGGAAATCAGCAACAGGATGGTATTGTACGCCTGCTAGCTAGCTAAGCTAATAAAGCTGTCACTTCGTCTCATGTCCGGAGGTTCTGGTCAAAAGCCGACTCGCACGGTGGACGGCGGATAACTCACGATAACACGGGGATAGGTGTCCACACAATACAGTAAGGGTAGCGACTGGTCTCTGGGTTAATTTTCTCAGACGCTATGTGGTAATTCTTCATGGTGTCTTTATCAACAACATCCGCCATCACCAGCTGTGGAAAATGAACTTCATTTGTCCCACTTACAGCTGCGTCAAGTCAGCCGAACACACCGGAAATAGGCTGCCTTTAGCTTCAAAATAAGATCAAATAGTGCCCGTTTTGGTGATAAATATGACTAAGCAGAGGGATACGCGCTATCATAAACAATCCCAATTAAACGTTCTGTATTATCTTAACATGTGGGGCAAATCATAGCAGAAAAATAAAGACTGGCGTATTGCATAATTAACAACGCAATAGACGGTAGTTCAATGTAGGTTTTACTTTGAAAGGTAGAGGCGAAAGCTTTTTCTCTTATTCACGCGGGCTTGACACTGTTGTCTGTCTTGGCAGCTTCGGCAGCTTCCGGGATGTGCGCGAGCCAGCAAGAAGAACAGATCAATCTAGTAAAACTTTAGTCTCTCAAGTCAGTTGTTTTGTTAAACCCTCAACCCTTAGAGCAGAAGTACATTTCACACTTTAGTGTCATTTTTACTACCTTTCTATGATATAACTAAGCTCTTTAGTTGGACAATATGGTAATCAAAAAACATTCAAATATTTAAACTGATGGCTGGTGGTTGGTGCTATATTCATCTGTCTTCCAGGGTCTCTTATTCAAATATGAATATCATTTCCAGAATCACCTGGGCTATAAAGAACATTTTATGTTCACCTGATAAAAGCAAGTTGCAAAATGTTTTTATTATTCATTACTTATAGATGTCTCCTTGGGCTTTAGGAATTCGTGATGGGCATTTATAAATATATTCTCACATTTTGTCTGCAGAAGCGTGGCTAATCAATAAAATAATTGACAGATTAATGTGTAAAGAAAATAATCATATAGCCATTAACCTTTCTGACTTCATAGGTGCCAAGGGTCAACGCCTAGAATGTGAACCCAAAACAATTGGAAACCACAGCTACAGGCAACTATTTAAAATGACAATAGTGAATAGTGATGTACACAAAATGCAAAGATGGGTTACAGCAAAGCACTGAAGCTCATTTTGCTCTTAAGGAACAAGACTATTGATGTCCTGTATATATCTATGTAAGCCTCACTTGTACAGTGTCTGGAACACCGTCCACTGATGCTCATAGGGTTAAGTTGTCACACAGGTATTTTAACCCTTAGGAGGGCAAAAACAATCCTATACATTAGAGAAAGGTGATATGATTAGCATCATGGTAAACAGGAAAATAATACTAAGCTAACTTAATATACCAATGCAATAATAATTAATACAATCCCACTGTATTTAATCAGGGCAGAGGAAAATGTCTGTAACCACCTAACACGAACAATTAAGACCTACAGCAATTTTCCCCGGTCCCCGCTGGGTCACATCATTTCGTGTCGTTTTGTGATAGAAACAGAAAGTTATTTGTTGGGGCAGAGCGCGCCATCTGTGGTTGTACTACTGTATACGTCCATAAAGCACAACACTCAGCCAAATACTTACAGCCAAAATCTTGAATCATTTGTCAACAATACAGTACCAGGTTTGAGTTGGAACTGTATTACACGGGTCCATTGTTATTATCTAAATTCCATCCCACCACAAGTGTTTTAATGGGACTTCTATCCAGTTTATTGCAAAAAGCCTCTATTTGTTTTCATGCCAGCACAAAGAGAGCTCTCCGGCACGGCAGAGGTGGAGGCTGCAGCTATCAAAGGAGTTATCTATGGCAATGGTGGAAATGGAAACAAAGATGAACCCAAGGGATCTGCTGGGGCCTTGTGTACTCCATACTGGGTCCCATTAGATGTGACAGGTGATATATTGTGCGAAGGGCAAAAACAAACTACTCAGCAAAAGCAGGCGGACGTTGATAAACGAAGGCACACTGGGCTCATCATCGGGGAGCTGAGGGAATTCTCCAGCAAAATGCCACCTCGATATCTGGCTGAGCCATCCAACCCAATTAGGCCAGAAGATGTGCTGCTTTAGGGACTGTAACTCGGTGACATGTTATCCTTTTCAGTCAAAGGTTTGAAAAGTAAAATGTCAAGTGTCTGCTAGTTTCCAGTTCAGCTCACTGAGCTGTGATTGCCCAGCTAAGAAATAAAACGTGGGTCTAATTCTACACTTTTAGAAACAAATTTGAGAATGTGAATTTATAAGAAAGGTTGTATAAAAGAGTAAGGAAGGTAAAAAGTTGTAATTTTTACAGGCCCTGATTAAAGACAGAGTAAATACTCTCCCAGCAGTCATTTTAAAGCTACACAGCACTTTCCTACGTAAAACCATGTCACTTAAAAAGCTCCCAAGAGGTCAAGTGCTTTTCATTAAAGCCTGATGGAACCTTGTGAAATGTCGTGTAACTAAAAAGCACACACAAATACGACTCCCGTAAGGAATCAATCCATTGAGTCAATGTAATTTGTTCAAATTGTGATATTGATTTTCTCAACCATTAAGCTTCAAATTTTGCATCTTTGTAGACAAGAGGGAGGTCATTACAACTTCACCCAGAGTGCATGTTGTGCAAGGCTACGTTCCCAATGGGACAAAGACGGAAACTGCCCCGGGGCTCTAGACCTTCAGAGGACCGAAAAGGTCCCCGGGACCACTGTGTGGCAATTGGTTTGTGCTCATTTGACTAATTGGAAATTTGCACCTCTACAGCAGAACATCTAACTAAAATGGAAGGAGTCTCTGTCTGTCTGTCTGTCCTTCGATTATCTCGACAACCGTTCATCCGATCGACTTCACACTTGGTGGGTGTAATGCTGAGGACCCAAGAGAGTGCAGTGCTGAGTGTGAAGTTGTTTGGATGAGCGGTTCTTGAGAAAGCTGCAAGCAGCAATACCGGAGGCCAAGCAACGCTTTGAACGGGCACTGCACTAGTCAACTCACATGTGTGCTGACATAATGCAGGTCCTGCATGTTTACCTAATATTGAGGCCTAGTACTGTAGAGGGGCCCCAGTGTGAAAACCATAGTTTGAAACCCTACTGTATATTATTTCAGTTCATATCGTGCCAAATGTTGCATGCTCCTAAATAAATTTATGTTCATTTGTAATCCAATTACCACAAAGTAATTTATACATACCAAACCTGGGACAGGATATTAGTACAGAACAGAAGCAGTGGTTGGTTTGTATTGTAATGAAGGTGGGTCGTACACAATGCACAGAGAGTGGGAGGAATGTGAGTGCAGTGGGGGCCTACATATATTTTTTGCCCCAGGTCCCCCTGGTAGGCTAATCTAATAATCTAATAATCTAATCTAATAATTTGTCTCAGTTATGGTGTACTTAATGCTTTCTAAAGGCTGATGCCAGGATGTGTCATATGTTTGAGACATGAAAACACCATCACAGTAAACTAATTTTCTCAGCTGCTTTTCCTGTTCAGGGTATCCACCAGGCATTTGGTTCTTGTCTTAATGAAGTACTATCTGCTATGAACAACATGGTCACAAAAGGAAACACTGCCCCTCTGTGGCCATGCTGGAGAGTTACTGAACATGTTTTACTGGAATCCTGCTGGTGAAACAGTCATCTTACTGGAAAACAGGCTGAACAAGTTAAAGAGATCTATGCACGTCTTACAGGACACCTTTCAGGTGAAGCGAAAACAAAACACCTGTACTGACCCAGAGATTCCATGGCTGGATGAACGTGTCAGGGGCTCCAGGGAAAACAGACCCC
>NTHP01000076.1:1552166-1568651 GCA_003416845.1 Oplegnathus fasciatus | reverse complement strand
AAACCTAAGTACTAAAGATACTCAATACTATATTCAGTACCTTTAGTACCTAGTTTTTTACTTGTAGGTATCTGTTCTTCTACTTCTGCTGCTGTGACACTTTGCTTGAGTGGGATCAATAAAGTTGATCTTATCTGATGTATTAATGTATCCCCTGTGAGCACGATATAAACTAAATAACATAACACAGGTGTTGAAACTAGATTTCAACATAGGGGAATTCTACATGAAAGGGCCACAAGATTAGCTAATGATGCAGGACCTGCCTCAGCAGATATTGTAATTCAGTTTGGTGCACATTCCCTCACAATTTTTAAATTAATCAAACGACCAAAAACAAATTAAAACACAACAAAATGGGGCTCTCAGGGCTCCTGGAAGTCCTGGGCCCTGAAGCAGTCACTTGCTTTGCCTATGTGGTAACAGTTTCTAATCCGTGTCTTCAATTCAGTGAAATACAGTGAATTCATTTCAAACAAATCAACACATTGATGTAACTTACACACACCATGTCACACAGTAGTATATGGCAGGACAGGTTGAGTCCAAGATGTATTGAGAAGTACAACAAAAAAAAAAACCCTGTGACAAAATGCAGAGAATGATATGTCGACATCTCACCTGAAAACATAAATGAAAAGAAAATCAAAAATCAAAAACAGATGAAAATGTAACATGGTAGAAAACTGAGGAACAATAGAGAATATGAAGGCAATAAAAAATGAAATATGCCTGAGGAAGGAAATGAAATTATTGAGCAAGTGAGTGTGGTTAGCAACAGGAAGTGTGTAAATATTTGTAAGAGAGATAAATGGACAAAGCAAGGGAGTGACGGAGTGAAAACCTTACACTCAGTAGATGTGTTTATCAGAGCGCATATGTCTATATTTAAAAGTTTGAAGAGAAACAGAGTTACGGGTGATGTGAATGTAACACATGGTATACTTCGAGCATCAAGAGTCAGTTCTGTTCAATGGGGGCCTTGGATAAAACTATATAGAGACTGAACATTTTGTAGATGAAAAATCAGAGCGGCAGTTTACTGCTGAAGACGCCTAACACCCGAGCCCGGTTCATAGGTAACACTTGTTCTAGATGTTTGCACAGCAGCCCTTTAACTTGACTATTTGAATTTTAATAACAGCAATATGTCACTGATCCAAATGACCCCTGAGGCTTTTCAAATGAGTCTCATCTATTACTTTAGATGCAATTGTAGCTTTAATTTGCCCAGTGTGCAAATGACTTACTAATTCAACATTATGCTGGTGCTACCATCAGCACTTTACATATTTAAATGGGGCCAGTTTTTCAGATATAAATTTAACCCTGTAAGGTTCCTCTGATGAAATCCTGCCTCTAAAATAAAACTGGTAGAGCCAAATTTAGCCTTTGTCATTGTAAGTGGACCACAGTTTCTGGTGTCTGGTACACTGTGAACTAATTTCCTCCAGGACAGGAAAGAAGTGTTGATTGCAAACACTTTCGAAGTGTTCTTTTAATCCCTGCTCTCAGCCTGCAGATGAAACTTGCTGTTGCAGATGTTTACTCAGTGAAATGTGCAGTCAGAGTGGGAAGACCTCTCACATCTGCGCTGTTGCTTTTCCCCTCCTCTCCTTGTCATCCTTCAGTATAAACACACTCACAAATATGCAAACAACTGAGTACATTCTGTCTCACTCACACAAACTACTACGTCTATACTTGTAAGGACATTCTTTGACATAATGAACCCTCTAACCCTGACCATAGCCATCATAACTACATGCCTCAAGCCTCAGCCTTTTGTTAACCTTTCTAATTCAATCCTTAACCCTAAAACCAAGTCTTAACCCTCAAACACCCTTTTGAAGAAGTGTGAATGTCTTCACCTTCCAAAAATGTCTTCTCTCAAGGTCTTGAAGTGGCCCTCGCAAACACAGAAGTGCAACAGCACACACAAAAATCCCCGTCTGGCCCAATTTTAAAGGGAACTCACTGTTAGATGTAAAACTCAAGAAGCAAATATGAAACTCTACGAATGGATAACTCATCTGAGAATAAAGTTGATGATGATGTGGTGTTTTTAATGCCTCAGTGCNNGATAACATACTGGGATGCAGGAAGCTTTAACGGTGTGCTGGAGTCATTTTTATTGTGCTGAATGTCCTGAAAATATCATAAAACACTCCAAACCAGACACCAGGGGACATGCAGCCCTTTGAAACCTTTCACAATACCTCAGTCGCCCTCTAAACAGTTTCCTCGCCAAGAGTTAGATGAGAAGATTGATACCACTCTCATATCTGTACCATAAATATGCAGCAGCCAGGAGACAGTCAGCTGAGCTCAGCAGAAAGACTGGTATTTACAGCACAGATATGAGACCGTATTTCTCAAGATATTGAACTATTATTTTATTTTATCTTTAAAAGTGTCCCTGTTATATCCCATATTTCCCTTCTGTCTGTTAAAGACCAAATTCACTTCTTTTAAGGGGATTTTAAGGTGAGAATAAGGCTTCTATTGCCTCCAAAATATGCCAATAATCAGAACATGTTTCCCTAAAAGCCTTTAGCTTATCCCCACATGCCTTCTGGGTTTATCCTCCAACACACCTTGGTGAATATGTAAAGTTTGTCAAGTGTTTCAACTGTTTGGAGTTCAAAATAATGTTTAAATAGTGTGTTTGTCTCGTGCCTGTGTAAAGACTCCTGAGCAGATTGTCACTGACTAAGAATGTTCCAGGAGTTCACACCCACACACTCAGAATACCTTTCTCTGCCTTTCTCTCCCTACAGATGTTCCCATGTAAGTGCTATTTAGTGCTACTTCTTCTACTTTGCATCCACCAAATTATGATACTGACCACACGAGAACACAACTTTCTGTACCGCTCAGTTCTGAACATCTTTCTTCTGTATAAATAAAGGACAGTGTTAAGGCACCTCACGTCCGAGGTTCTCTTCTCTTTAGTCTTTTCAGGAAACCACCTTCTTCCTCCTGACCCACACAGCGGCGATTACAAGCACAGCGAGGTTTCCGGTGTCATTTTTTCAAAATAAAAGGCTCATTGACGTTTAATAACCAGGCATGCTGCACAATAATAAATGTGTAGTTTATTGCCCCCAAAACTTAGAAGTACATTTCAGCCCTGAGCAGCGACTGATGACTGACCAGCCTACTGTTCAGATAACCTAGACAGATTAAATGTATGTTTGCATGTCTACAACAAAGTTATGTGCACAGGCCAAGCCAGTCTATATGCCTGCTAATGCAAAGATTATATGTAGATTTAGGATTAAGACGTTTGATTTTTTTTTTTACACTTCATTTTCCAAACTCAAATTTTGTTTAGTAGCCTATAGTTCACTAGTTCCAATCTGCATGTATTTATCCACATTGTGCATATTATATTATTTATATTATTTACAGATATGACTCCTAGATCTTATGTTATTTAGCGTTTTTTTTTCATTTCAAAATGTTCTTTTAGAAATCTGACATTTTTAATGTGATGATCTAATTTTACAATGCGAATCAATCGAGTTTTACTATTTCTACATTAGTCCTACGTCAGTCAAAGAATGGTGCTTTTATTTCTATGGCAAAAGCACGACACTTCCGGCTGTATTTTAAGGAGGTTTGGTAACTTGACGCTTCTTTCTCACTTCAGAACAACGATTCAATCTGTTGAATATTTGTCTCGGCGGGCGGCGGAGGAGGAAGAGGTCATTCCAGCTGCGGACACTGAAGGAAACGAGCACAGGTGAGACCTCGCTAAGGTGTCAGTTTATGGCTGCGGGGACAGACACAGAGGGAACCTGCTCAAGTGATGCGCACTAAGTTCTGTCTTTGCTTCAAGCTGCGGCACAACTTTTGTCAAAGTGCCTCGGGTTTGGTCCCAGACCTTTACAGTCGCGTACACATGATTGACGGGTAAATCGACACGACTCGGTTTAGTGAACTCAGATGAAGTGCGTTTGATATTCAGCACACACCAGCATGTTCTCGCCAGGGGCGGGTACAGGAGAAAAAAAACAGATTTTTTTTCTAAAGGGCTTAAGGGGGCACTAAATTCAGGAGAGGGAGAATGTGTCTTAATGTCAAGTTCAACTTCAAATTTCACCCACTCCTGTTTTACCACCCATACTACTACAACTTATGCTGCTGGTGGTAAAAATGTAAAACAAAAGGATATTAAAAAATGAATAAAAAATACATTCCAACAATTATTCACTTTCTGAATAAAAAGCAATGTTAAGCAGACAATCGGCACAGGCAGTTAAAACATGACAACATAAAGTCACATTACATTACAGAAGACAGAGGTAAAACCAGAGGGGACGCAATCTGACAAACACAAACAAAAGGCCAACCCAATGAGAGCAAACAAGGAAGGCATGCAGTGACTAGCTATGATTGCAGGTCTGGCTGCTTTTTAACCAAGTTTTAAGATTAAATGCAAAGGAACATTAAGAGTTGGTATATCGTAGCCTGTATTTAATGGAAGGATGTTCCAAAACTGTAGGCTGTCTGTCTGAAAGATGTTTTCCTCCTTGGAACAACTATGTCCCTTCTTATTCTTGATCTGGTTGATCTAACCCCAACCCCGTTTTTCTGAACGATGAATCTGATAAATGAGGGAAGTGCTAATCCGTTTTGTATATTAAACAAGCATTACGAAATCTAATATGATTTTCCCAGCGAAAGAGACCATATGTAGGAAGTATATTACAGTGATGGTAGCTTTTAGGTTTATTATCCAGGACCTTGAGAGCTTGTTTATATACAAATTGCACTGGCTTCATTATTGTATCAGTGATAAGAGACCAAGTGGTTAAACAGTATGTTATATGTGAGATAATCACAGCGTGGAAGTAAATCTTAGCAGCTTCAGGTGTCAGGTATTTCTGAATAAATCTACCTTGTTAAATTTGGATTTTGTTTTTGCAACAACTTGCTTAACTTGTTTTTTGAAGCAGAGAGTTGAGTCTAAGATGACACCAAGGCATTTAAAACTGGAGACCACTTGTAGCTTCTCACCTGATACATAAAGTGCTCTTTTTATGAAAACCATACAGACAGTTTTTTTTTTACATTAAGATGTTAGCAAGAATCTGCAAGCCACTTTGTGATGGCTTCCATTATCTGTGTAAATTTAAGAGCAGCTTCTTCACAGTTTTTTTCATGTATATATATTACCATATCATCTGCGTACATTTGGATGTCAGCTCCAATACATGCTGAGGGTAGATCATTGATGTATAAGCTAAAGAGGAGCGGGCCGAGAATAGAGCCCTGGGGCACTCCAGCATTACAGCTGAGAGTGGGTGACACCTCATCCTTGATCCTCACACGCTGATCTCTGTTTTTGAGGTAGGATTTGAACCAGCATGAAGCAGCAGAAGAAAAATTAAATTTTGCCATTTTTGTAAGAAGAATGAGAAGTATAAGATCATAAAGACTAGAAGCAGGGGAAACGGTTAGCCTAGCTCTGTCCAAAGTTCAAAAATAGGCCAACAATGTCAGATTTCAGTTACCAATTCAGTAATTCAAATACAGAAACGCAGTCAACAAATTATATGGCTAGATTTAACTTGGAACTATATTTCCAAAACAATGAGGACTCCCTCATTGCCACATTTGTAAAGTAGAATTCCATACAGTACTTATGAAGAATGAGGAAAGGTGAGCTGCAGCTGCAGCCTCAGTCACTGGCTGTGACTACAGCGAGTGGGCATGCCCAATGCCGTGGCTTTTGTGGCTATGGCTGTAGCTACTGTGGCTATTCCCATGGCTATGGGTGTGGCTTTGGCTGGCGGCTCTTTACAGCCTCTAAGATAATAACATCAGCCACAACAAAGCCAGTCACTCCCGCCAGGATTTGAAGCTTGGTCTTCTATAAGATATGACTCACATGTTAAAAGCTCCAACACAATGCTCAGCCAACTTAAATACATTTGTTAAAAACTTTTTAACGTAATTCTCAGCACAACAAAATGACAAAGGTTACCAATTTCAGCCCACAGTGGCAAACAGACTAACCTACCTAACATTAACAAAAAAACACATTTACAACCTAGCCAACAGCAGAGCTTTACATAGAGTAAACATAAAAGACTTTAGGTTGACGTAACTGCTTGTAACCTGCTATGAATCCAGCAAAGTTTTATTTCAGCACTCAACCTGCAGCCATGCCCACAGCCAGGTACAGCCGGCCACAGGATTAGGCATGCCCACCCGCACTGTAGTCACAGCCGGTCTACAGTCAGAGCTCGGCCCTGCTGTGAAAAGCGTGTTAGTGGTTATATCTAATCTCCCAAGTTTATGGGCGCCAATTTAGAACCATTCCCTAATATATGCAGGAGGAGACACGTGTGATTACTGATGGTCCATGGTACAGTAATTTGTTATTTTAATTGATATTGATATCTATATTTTTAGCAACAGATATTTTAATCCCACTTAAAATTGTTGGAAATGGAACACAACTAAAAAAAACTGTTCATTTTTGTGGATTTTAATTCTTGAAACCTTCTCTGCAGGAACCACCCAGTGTGCATCACTCAGCTACTGACAGTTATGGCGACGATTGTAATGGATAGAATTGGGCGAGTGTTCATCAGCCTGCAGCAGATCAGGGAGGTTCCCCGGATGCTGACTGAGGCGGCACCCTCCATGCCCGGCACTTTAAGAGACATGGAGGTTCCCCACTACTTCAGGGAGCGCTACATCTGCACCGGCTATCGACCACTCAACCAAAACTGGCGTTACTACTTCCTGTCTTTATTCCAGCGCCACAATGAGACCATCAACATCTGGACTCACCTGCTGGCGTTTTTAGTTGTTCTGGTTAAATTGCACCAACTCGCTGAGACTGTGGACTTTGTTAGTGATCCTCATTCGTGGCCCCTGTTGATCCTGATCCTGTCCTCCTTGACCTACTCGGCATTCAGTGTAGCAGCTCACCTACTGGGTGGCAAGTCTGAGCTGTATCACTATATGTTCTTCTTTTTGGACTATGTTGGGGTAGCACAGTATCAGTATGGCAGTGCTGTAGTTCACTTTTACTACGCTGTGGATGAGAGCCTGCACAGACGCGTGCATGGGATCTTCATGCCCGCTGCCGCTGTTCTTAGCTGTCTGTCATGCCTGGGATGCTGCTATGGCAAATACTGCAACCACAGCCTACCGACCTGGGTGCGTAAGGTGTGCCAGGTGGTGCCCTCGGCACTCGCCTATATCTGGGACAGCAGTCCTGTGGCTAAAAGACTCATGTCATGGTCCACAGCCAGCAATGACCCAGCCGTTATCTATCACTTTGGCCAGGTGGCTTTCTTTCTCAGCTGTGCCTTCTTCTTCACCTACCCCCTGCTAGAGCGCTGCTTCCCTGGGCGGTGCGATTTTCTGGGACAGAGTCATCAGATGTTCCATGTTTTTCTATCTTGCTGCACCCTGTGTCAGATCCATGCCTCCTACCTTGACTACGTGGGCCGTAGGGAGCTGTACTCACGTCTGCATGGGAGCGGTGAGGCTGCTCTCTTTGTGGGACTATATGTGGTGACTTTGGTTGCATGTGCACTAATTGCTGCCTCCGTGCTGAGGAAAGTTAAACAAGTGATTGACTTCAAGGCCAAGTCCAAATAAGAGATTAGATGTTGTATTAACTATGTGCAAAAACATTTATGTGCCTTTCCTTCCAGACTTACTGCTTTGATAGAAAGGGAACTAATTATATTTGCTTGTATTCTGTAAATGGCTGTGCAAAATTCATAACAGTAAGTGGCAGATTACAAGAAGGATACATAGTGATACTAGGAGTTAGTATTTTGGTACTGATTTGTATTTTATATTTTGAAATAACTCACAGTATCAGCATTTTTCGTGCATCAGCACAGGCTGGTGCTGTTTTGAACAAGGGAACATAATCAAAATCAGATTCTTAAAACTTACATATCACTACCTACAGTATATGGCCATTTATAAGATAACTGCTGTTACTGATAAAATGGATGTCATGTACATGGATTTGTTAAATTATCAGGTTGTTGGGATTTTATTTTCTTTTACCCTACAATACTGAGATAATAATATACAGTATGGAATAGCATCTAAAATGTGCAAATATTTATTTTATAAAGTATTTTGAAAGTTTTGTTAGTCATACTGTGGGCCTATTTCACCCACTAACTAATGGATTTTCGATGTTTAGATATTTTCTTAAAATGATAATTATTGAAATGGTTCGAAGGTGTTACACTGATCAAAGCAACATTTTTCCTAGGCAAAAATCGACTTCATAAGTTCAGATCCTATAATATAGTGACATTTTACAGTGTAACAACAATGTTACAACATGTGGGAACTTGGTCGTTGTGCCTTAAGAGCCAGTTGTTCGCTCATGTTATGGTAAATCTAGCATAAAGTTGGTACTCATTGAGTATTGCCTTGAAAATGTGAGTTTTACTGTTCTCAACGCCTTAATGCCATCAGATAGTGGTACAGTGCACAGATTTTTCAGAAACTAAAGCCTGAGGATTTAAGTTGCCATTTTCATGGGTTTATATATGCAGTCTGAGATTTAAACCTTTTTGTTGTTGTTGTTGTTGTTGTTGTTGTTGTTGTTATGAGGGATCTTATAATCAAGTCTTAAGGATCTCAGCAATCACTGTATTGTGTCTTAGTGAAAATCTTATTTGTGCCTTTTGAGGAAAAGTGAGTATGAGTGTTACGTGAGTGTACTAATTAAAGATAAAGGTACCGTGATAATGTATGTCTTTGGGAAAAAATAATGCCTACTACTGACCAAGATGTAAGCACAGTGGGAGTGAGTTAAACAACATCTCTTGGAGACAGAGCTGGTCTGGAGGTAGAAATGATCAAAGTTGTTAAAGCACAATTTCTCTCATAACCTTTGAGTTTAATGTGTGCAACGTTGACTAACGATGTGACATCTCATCTCCTGACATGTTGCTGGCCACTGTGTCAAATTCTCTCGTTACTACTTTCATGAAACAGACTGAAAATGATAGTGAGGTTCCAGATGGATGGGGAGATTTGGTAGTATTTATCAGGAGCTTATTGACCTTTGCACACTGTGCAAGGAACAACAAGCTTCTTACATGTTATCTTCATCGTTATCTTTAAAATACAGTATAATATGCATGTAGCCTACTTCCAGGCCAATAGAATATTACAGTAAAAGTGAGTAAGTAAAAGTGAAACCTCACGTATATTGTCTCATCTAATGTTACGCTCTGCCTCTGATTAATGTTTGATTAGCTTAAACTCCAGTTGGGAATTGAGTTCTACCTTATTGTGCCTGTTGATATATTGTTATGAATCTGTTGCAGATTTATATCTCTTAATGCACTTTTATTTCCTTAACATTATGTCAAACCTGTAGGATTGTATCAGTTTTTCTTGCTATTGCCAAATGAAATTAATGTCAACCAATGGCCTCCTGCTTGTGATATCTCCATTCCACCTGCTGTTTAGAGATACATCTTTTATGTTTTTCCCTTTTTACTGCCAGCAAAGTAACAGCAGCTGCACCTGTTTGCTAGACTGGGTATTTTTGGGTGTACTCAAGACCAAGAGCTAAAGAATGACATGAAATGATGTTGCCTATAATAGTTAATAGCATGACAAATTTATGGTATTATTGCAACCACTGTAATGTCGGCGTTAAAAAAAGAAAAAACTTTTACACCATGACATTTTAAAACTGTTGTATGTGTTCATGCAGGCACTGTAGTCTTTTTATGGAAGAAGGGTTGAAAAATACTAGTATGCCATGACAATCTTTTGATGCAAAACAGGCAGCATGACGAACATGATGGCTGTTTCTTGATGGACGTCTCTCAATGGTTAATTGGTCTCCATAGCAACCTGTTAAACAGTGTTCCTTTTAGCAGGACCTCAGCTGTTATTTACATACTGTAAGGATACACCTGACACTGCGATGCTGTGTATGTGTGTTGGTCATTTATAAACTCAGACTAACAACTAGCACAAAGTGAATCTGTGCCTTATTGTACTGAGTCACCAAGAAACTGAGAAACTGAGTTAGGCCTATATGCAAGGGAGGCATGTCCTCTGTAATGGGAAGAATATGTATATAAAAAAAACTGGATGAGTAAATTAAAATTTTCCTTTCAGTCTACATCTTATCAATTAGGTGACCTGCCACCATGAAAATGTACCTCACTATCTGTGTCAAGGATCCATTAAACAGAACCAGTAAAAGAAAGGGATGCCATGGTGGCAGCTGCTACCTCAATCAGTGTAGAATACGGATGTTCTGTTTCATTCCTCCCTGACTGCCAGTGGCAGTAAACAAAGTCACGTGTGTGATGTGTAGGCTACTTGCCTGGCTGGCAACCCACTTGGAGTTAGTTGTTTGTTTGCATTTGTGCAAATACCATTGGTCTGCTATATGTTCCGGTACATGGCCTGTGGCTCTTTCACTGTTCTAGCTCAGATTTCCTTGCCTGACTCCCTATCTGAATTGACGGTGATGCTGAGTTGTGCCCCAACTGTTGCCCTGTCTGATCCATGTATTAACTGCAGCATCCTACTAGTCTGTGAGGCAGCAAAGGCTGCGTCAAGCAGAAGGCCTCCTGTTTGGAGATGAACATTTTCTGGGGTAGCTCATAGAAGCTCTGGTTCCCATAAACAGCAGGTGAAGGTCCAGGACACAAAAAGGCCAAGGGGCAAGGTCCGTCTCACCCACCCCTCAGGTAGATGCCTGAGACTTGGATGAGGATGGGGATAATGCAGTGCCCACACAGGGCTCAAACTCTCTGTTTTATGACTGTGAAGGTGTATTTAGCCCTTAGAGAGGAACCATCTCCAGAACTGCAATGGCAGGGAGCTAAGCCTGCAAGTGTAGATGCTAAGAATGGCTCTGAGACCTCTGTAAGCATGGAGGTGAGGGAGGGACTCTGCCCAATGTAGGTGGAACTGTGTGCAGCCCTGGGGTTAAGATGGGGCTAGATGATGCACCAGTTGCTCACCCAGTTGTTGTTTTGTTTGTTTTTTGGTTGAAGCACTGCAGGGCAGAACCATGGGCTCACTGTGGGATGGATGCTAGGACCCTGGCCTCCATGTTGAATGGAAGGGAACATGGCCTGGATCACAACCCTATCCAGTGTGCAGATCTTCCCAGCAGCACCTGGATTATTGGGCAGCCAATTCTTAGGATGCATGGGCTTTGAAAACAATGTGCCAGGGTTATAGTTGCATTGACAGCTCACATTTTGTCATGGGAGATTGCCACACAATCCGGTGGAGGACAGTGCCCTTCTTGGGATGGATACCCTTGACATCTTTATGCATTCCCTCCAATCCCCCTGATAGCTTCCATGCTTCACAGGGTGAGATTGTCTCATCTCAGAGTCCTCCAGAGATACTTTGCAGCTTACAGTCAGAATGGATTTCTGCTTCCAGCTATTTCTTTAAATCATAGCTACGTTGATGGAAAGCCAGTGGGTGTTCACCACTGGGTGGTCAGTTTCTGTGTGGTGCCAGGAAGCTATGCCCCCATTGGAAAGGGGTGCTCCAGTGTGGGACATGCTATTGGTCCTGCAGGCATTGAGCAGGTCACCCTTTTATCCAATGGCAGGGATGAATCTGAGATATACTATATCAGTGACAACTACTGTCTTTCTGGCAATGGCCTCAGCAACAGGCAAGTGTGTGAGTGAACTCAATGCACTTTACATTAGTCCTACATGCCTTTGGTGGAAGGCAAAGAATTCATGGGTCACACTGTGGAAAATATTACTCTCTTGCCAAAAGTCCTGTCTCCCACGTTAACCAGGAGGCAAAGATACCATCCTCCCCCATTTAGACCTAAGGTGGTGAAAAGGGGCGACTTGTGTTCGGTTGGGGTACTACAGCTGAACATTGAGGCAATACAGATGGTAACGCATGAACCAGAATCCAAAAAGGCCCATTTGATCGATAGATCAATGAGTGTGACGGCTTATGAGGTGCTAATATACTGCAAAACAGTTTATTTTACAATTCTGGAAAGTATTACGGCCGCAGTTATTTTATCTTTTGCCGCAACGTTCTGGCAAAAGTTGAACCAGGTTCAACTTGCCAGACAACCCTGCGTTTTACTTTTTGCTGGAGCCCTCTGCATTTGGCAGTCTGTGAGAGAACTAGGTTAACTGGCTCTGCTAGTTATCTATCTAGCTGCAGTGCCACAGCTGGGGGTGCGACCACTGGCGTACCACTAGATATTGTGAGGTTATGCCAAACCTATTGTGGGGTAACACAGAAGAATTACTTTACCCCAGTTCTTTTGCATTATCCCAAGAAAACGCAAAAGTATTGGGGTTGCCATAAGTACAGTGCCTCAGTGTTGAAAATATTTGGGAAATCAGTCATGTTTTATGTTATTTTACTGTGTGCTAAAATGTAAAATATACTAATAAAGAGCTTTCTATGATAAATGCCAATTCTTGTGCATTCTTTACAAAAATATGACATCGCTAAATGTCTCCTTCATCAGAGTCAGGATTATGTTATTAGATGGATCTAAGCTCCAATGAGGCATAGTACACCTGCTGCTCCCAGGTGGTCATGGATGTAGCGTAATTTGCATAAAACTCTAATTAGCTGAAGGCCAAGACAACAAGGATCACTATCAGTTAAATAGCTGTCTGTTTACTCTGTGTTTATACCCATAGGTTTCTCATACACCAAACAGTTGAGCAAGTGGTTCTTTATCTCAAGTGTAAATATCCAAGCCATACTGCTTACAGTGTTTGACAAGCTGCATTTAGGCTTACTTAATACTTGTTATGAAGAAAGTAGGGCCTTTTTTACAGTGTCTCCTATTCTATTGGCCTCTGGTAAGAACACTTTGGTTACCATTTTGTTAATATATATTTGTTTTAATTATGTTGCAGTGTGTGCATTATTGTGCTTCTATAAGAAAAGATTGTCATCAGATAACTAGAGGGGCTGTGTATTGTTTCTTTCATTGGCTGGGTTGCTGCCGTGGTTGTTACATGAACTTTTTGAATTGATAAATACATTTACATATGTTCGGTCGCCTCCTGCTCCCCGTGACCACTCATATTGTGTTTGTTATAGCCAAACTCATGATGCTACTATGGTGGGGTATGCAACAATAGCTGTGGTTCATGGTCAGGGACCTAACCTCTAAGCCACAAGCTGAAAAGCTTAGTTTTTGGGTGTGTAAAACACTTTCTTAGTGTGGCAAAGGGCCAAAAAGCAGAGAAACAACACCCATCCTTAGACTTGCCTCTTGCAGGGAAAAAGTAAACTTATAATTTGGCTGTAATTACCAGATTCCAATCAAGTAAACTGTTTAATTTCATGAAGTTAACTTGCTGCCTCATCCAAACTTGGCCAATCCACAACAAAGTTTTGAGTAATCAGTTCAGTAAATAAAATACACATTTTTTTTTACAATTTATGTGCTACATTTGACTTGGCAAAGGATTATACTCTATTTGTGAAAATTCTGAGTGAAATCATTCTGGCTCCTTGTGTCTTAACTGTAAATTGCAGGTGGGAGGTCAATCTTTCCTGTATGGCCCCGGTAAGAAAGGGGAATTTTAGTGCTGAGGGACCCGTACATATCATATATAGGCACACTTACATCCTTTGAAGGAAGAATTTGGTCTCCCCCAGAATCAATTCTGGAGGTGTTTACTCTGTTAACTCAGACATCTGTTGATACAGGGCTTTGGATCTCATCAGAAGCCCCGTCCCCATGTCAAATTTCATAAACAAGTACAGGATATATTTGGTTAAAGCCACAAAGCTTCATATTATTCTTTATTACAGAACCATTCATATAAAAATGTGTCCACTCTGCAGTCAGTATGATTGACTTTCCATAGAACTCAAAACCAGACTTGTTCAGATGAAACTAACTTATAGGATTTATTGGAAACCTGCAACTACTTGTTGGAAATGTCAAGGTAATTAGCTGTCCCAAAATACAAACCTTTTGGTTTAATGTGCATATATGATAATGCTTAGTATATCATTTCACTTCTCCCCTGTCTTATATGTGCTGTGATATCCCTCCCCACTTAAAGATGTCCCCCCTTCTGATGCTGAGTGGATTCAGATAGTACTGGCAGCGGGGCGTGAACTTCTTATCAATATATTGGAAACTTCTTTTACCCGAGTGGATTACTCAGGGTGGACGAATAGCAGCATTTGAATATTTGTCATTTAAGTTGTAAAATAGCCAATAGACCCACTGACCCCCTTTTTTCTGGAGTGTCTCTGTTTACACTACCTTTTTCTTCCATACTATCTGTTTATGTAATGATGAAACTGCACATAGTTATCTCTCTTTCTGGCCACGTGGCTTTCACGGCTACTCCCGTCTGCATGGGAGCGGTGAGGCTTCTCTCTTTGTGGGACTGTATGTGGTGACTTTGGTTGCATGTGCGCTAATAGCTGCCTTCATGCTGAGGAAAGTGCTGGACTTCAAAACCAAGTCCAAATAAGAGATTGGCATAGATTAACCGGCTCTGTCCAAAGGTAAAACAATCCTCCTCTGTACCTGCACCTCTAAAACTCAACAATTAGCATGTTTTATTTAATTTGTCTAATTCCCACGAAATGACAAGTTGCGGTTTGAGGGTGGGTTACATGCTGGACGATTACTTGGCTGGGGGCATTGACTTCTGCAGTCTCTGCTGGTTGCCTGGCAACCTCAGGGTGACAACAAGACATGACCAAGAAATCGTACAGCATGTAACCTCCCGTAAATCCCCTACTTGGTGTCTTTTAGTGGCAGTCACACCAGAAATTGACATCCACTTGTCCAGGTGAAATAGGTGCTAGGTGAAGCATGGTGACATGGTGACTACTCGCAAGGGTAGTTGGTGAACTGTTGTAGCTAGCGAGCTAATTAATAACACGCTAGCAGGCTGGGCTAGCACTAGTCATCTCCCGGAGCCTCTCTCTATTTCCTCTCTACTGTTCTGTTTACTTGCATTTTGTTCGCTATTGCACACCATTTTGTTCAATAAAAGTTACTCAAGAGGAGAAATAAAGCTATTTGAGCTAACAAGCTAGCTAATGGTCACTTTTCAGCTCTGTTCACTTTGTCCCCTCACGGTCAGCGCTGTCAGCACGGCTTGCTATTGGTCAACAGCAAAAATTTGTGTGTCAAAGTTCCCTAAAGTTGAACGCGGATCTTCATGCTGAACTAGGCTGGCTCCAGCTTTATATTTAAGGAACAGATATGAGAGATACACTCAATACTGTGCAACTGTGTTTGTCATTTGTATGTTCAGAATAGCACAAAGTGAATCTGTGCTGTATTGTACTGGGCCAACATTTAAAAACAGGTAGGTCCAGAAATGTAGTTAAGACTAGATGCAAGGGACACGCATCCTTCTTTATTGGAAGACAAAATGAAGCAAAAGTGAGTACAGGCCTCTATGGAAATATATCCAAGTGTTAAAGCTACACTGAAGGGTAACTCAACCCTAAACACACACAGTTTTACTTGTCATGGGGAGTACTGTTCAGCCTGTGAAAACAGTTATGATGTCCTCTGTGGCTCTGAAGGAAGCGTTCCAAAGTCTGAAAAAATAACCCCCTCGTGAGTTCATCAGAGTTATCTCCGGTCGCATTCAGTTCTAGTTTGTGCCATTTACAGTATGTAGTGCTGGTCCACACACTGTTTGAGTACCTCATTGAGTGCCTCAGTGTTAACGTATGAAAACATTTGTGATATCAGTCATGTTTCATGTTATTTTAAAAATATGATACATTCACATCAACATTATAATTAATAAATTGGCATTCCATGACTTTTACTTCATAGTTCATATATTCTTATGCACTGATTTGTACCTGTTTACATTAAATATACCCCTTTTCAACAGTTTCCATCTTTCCACTCTCCCAATCCCATTATTCATATTTGACTCTTTATTTACTCTTTACTCTCTTATTTGACTTCTGTGAGCATCTGCTGTTGCAACAACCCAATTTTATAAGGGCACCAGAGACTTTACTATTCTCTGACCAAATTCCATTAACCATTAAAAAAAAGACGTCTTTGAATATCTCCTTTATCAGAGTTAGGTTCTTGCTCTCAGATGGAGCTAGACAAAGTGAAAAATACCTTTCTGCTGCCCCCAAGTGTTGATGAAGCTACTTTTATTTGATGCGAAAACATCAGCAGAAAGACCTGGTTTATTTACTCATGTCAGGAGCAGAATTGGTTTTCTACTTCCTCTGGTGCAAACCTCAGCGATGACGTTGTTCCCCTCGCTTGCAGATGTCAGATATATTGACCCTGCTGGCTGGCTCTGCAGTCCGGCTCCAGTCTTACTGTGTATTGGTGTGTACTGGTCCATACTGCACGGCTCAGTTACTCACTTAAAACCCTGAATCAGCTGAATTATGGCACTGTTGGACTCTCTCCCACATTCCTCCTGTCTGACACACAATAGAGGGGGCCAGCCTGCTTCCCTTGTGATAAGT
>NTHP01000076.1:1482327-1552100 GCA_003416845.1 Oplegnathus fasciatus | reverse complement strand
TTCTAAAACAAAAACATCATAGATGCTTACAATTCGGGGAATCTGGATAATTTCGAGATACTTACTGTTGCAGGGTGGTCTAGCGGTTGGACAGTGTGTGTCAGAACTGGACTATCCCAGATTGAATCCCCTCGGCAGCCATGTGTCACGCTGTCCACATTTCCTGGAGCAACATGAAACCCCCTACCTCCTTATTTATTGCATGTCCCTCACAGTGAAGTGTAGGCAGAGGCAGCTAACAAAAAGTTTTTGCTTTATTTCATGAATTTCAGAGGAGCTTCTGGTGAAGGGGAGACATGTTGTTACTGTGCCATTAGCAATCATCAAGGGCTGAATGTTCTTAGCAAAGCTAACGGCATGGCTCTAGGGATGGCAGTGCCAAACTGTCGGTATGTCGGTCTGGATTGCATTGCAAGGCAGGGGAGCGTTGTCATGGACTGCAATAAATTCATGGTCCCCAGAGGACAAAGCCTACTGACTGGTGATCCCCTGACTTTTCCTCTAGCGCCACCATGAGGCTGACATTTCTGGTTATTAGTAACACAGCTTCACAAGTATTGGATGGATGGCCATGAAATTTGGTAGAAATACCCATGGTGCCTAGAGGATGAATCCCAATGACTCAAGTGATTCTTTATCCAGAATGGATTGGCACGAAATCTTCTACAGACATTCACAGTTCCCAGACTTCTGTGATCTTCTGACTTTTTCTCTAGTGCCATCACAAGGTTGAATTTACGCTTCTGAATGAAATCTCTGTTGGATGGATTACCACAGAAATTGGTACAGACATTCATGTTCCCCTCAGGATGAATTGTAATCACTTTGCTTATCCTGAAACTTTTCATCCAGCGCCACCAAGTCAAAATTTTAGCATGTTAGCATGCTGATGTTAGCATTTACTTCAAAGGACAGCTTTACCTAAGCACAGCCTCACAGAGCCGCTAGCATGACTGTAGTCTTGTTGTCACACACCTTGGGATGAGACAGAATCAGCAGGAGGCTATTCAAGAGAATATGTCAAGAGGCAGAATTGGAGCATGAAAACTATTCTTAGAAATATTCTGTTACATCTCTAGACTTCCAGGTGTGTAGTGGTGAAGACTGCTCCTCCACTGTTGTACTTCTGGCCACACACACTGCAAGACTCGCTGTGTGTGGTGGCCTGGAACACTAAATCTTGTAGGAGGAATGAAGGCTTCCTGTGTCCCGGTGGATCCATTCTCCAGAGGCGTTTGTCTGCAGACAGCATGCTCACGGTACAATCCTATGGTTGGAAAAGTCCTGTTGCTCATCACTTTTGTCAAAATAAGCTCTACTGTACTGCAGTACTGACTGTCTGATGTACACAGCTGCTATGCAAAATATCCTCGACTTTTGGATTTAGTAACCAACCCAGGTTGGGAGTAAAGTTCAGTATGCCAGAAAGGTAGCAGTCGGTCAAAACAAGGGGCGAGTACATGCCAGAATTACACCAATAATGAAGGACTGTAGGAACAACAGGGGAGGGGGAACATACACAGCATGGCTGCCGTTAAACATACGTGTTTCCAAAATTAAATTCCCTTTCCAGCACCTGTACCACTTAGCTTACCTAGCATTTCTTGTGAATATTTGTAGGTGTAATAACAAGGAGAAGCTCATTCCTGCCTGGATCTGTGAGTACAACTTCTAATGTTGTGTTCACTGTGACAGCAGACAGACTTTGAACGGGGAGAAGGACAGATGGACGCTGGCTGGCTGGATGTGCAACAGTTACTTTGTGAGAACATACAGTTTCCTATTCATAGTCAGCAAAGCAACAGAAGAAGCCTCTTGGTGTTACAAATAAGTAAATAATCTGTTTTTATCTTAAATGGAGATCTCTATCTTTCATCTTTACAGTTTCTTTACAATTTGAGTAAACCATCCAAAATGGCTGGAATTAAAAATGAATCAACAATGTCAATGATCTAGAAATGTTTGAACACCATTTAGTTAACATACTGCAGTATTGTAAAGCTTTAATATGTATTATAATGAAAAAGTTTTATGCTGAGATGTGATAGAGTGCTGTTTGTCATATGCTTTCAATGTAACTCTTTTCAACAGTCACACACACACACACACACAAACACACACACACACACACACACACACACACACACAACTGTGGCTGCATGCAATGAATCAATTGAGGTAAGCCAGATACAGTTACCTATAAGAGATCAAACAGTGTTTTTTGAGAGAGACAGATATGTGGGGACCAGTGTGTGTGTGTGTGTGTGTGTGTGTGTGTGTGTGTGTGTGTGTGTGCGTGCGTGTGTTTGAGTGTCTGGTGTCTACCTGAAAAGATGGATGAAGCTTAACAGAGAAAATGAGGTAGACAGGGAAGGTTAGAGGGGGCTAGGATCTAAAGAGGAGAAAATGGAGAAAATGAAGAGAGAAAAGACGAGACCGTATGAGCGGGAGGAGGAAGGGGTGAAGGACAAGTATCAGCCTTAATTACTATGAATAAAAAATGTTACCGTAAGGGGTAAATGGAATATAATCTTAAAAAGTGCCAAACTAAAATATGAATAAAGTTCTGCGCTGTCTCTTTAAACTGTGCAGCCAGTAGAGGTCCTCAGTATGGAGGGAGAGTAGAGTCAAGTGTACCACAATAGAACAAATCATTTCCTGTTGTTTCCAATATTAAATATTTATTAACCTGTCAAAAGAGGATAAGTTAAGCTGAAGCTGATGATCAGCTGATGTGAGAACACATCTCTGTAGGGCTGCAAATAATAATTATTTTCATTATTGACACCCAGGAGCCCTCAAAGAAAAAAAGAAAAAAAGAAAAAAAAATGCATTTTATGGTAATCCTAAATTAATATGAGGCATTAGCAGTCCAGGTTAATTAAATCTAGTGGGTATGTTCCACAGTTACATACTTTTTTGTATGAAATTTCCTCCAAAAAAGCCCTTCACCGTGGCTCAGAAAGAGAACACCAGGTGGGGAAGTGAAAAGAGGAAATTCTATTTTTGTTTATTTATTTAATTTTTAAACTGTAACTCTGAAAGATGCCCGCTTGATTCGACTAATTCAGATGCAGAAGTCTCACATTAGCTTTGGCCTTACTTCACAATGCATAATGCATTTTTTAAATTGAACAAGGACTGCAGATTTTATCCTCCACATCTTATACTGGAATTGCATTGATGAAGGTGATGATGAAGATTTACTTACACCAGTAACTCCTTCAGTAGACATATGGGCATGTGCCTTTTGTATTTAGACACACTTGAAAACATGTGAACCTATTCTTTAATAGGTGCCCATCAGGGGCCCTCAAACAGGTTAGTCCAGCCATGATTCAAGGATGCTCTGCTTAATGAGATTTCACCACACAGCAACCTTTTATATATACAGCATATACAGTATATATGTTGACTTTTCCAAAAACCTACCACTGCGAAGCATATGCGACCATATAAATAACTTTGACATCTTTAGTCACATTATGCGACTTTATGCGGTATTTTTTGCCTTCATGTGAAAATCTTTTATTTTGAAAGAAATGTCGCGAGACTTCCTTACCGTGTAATCGATAACGGTCGAGCTTGACTGGAGCGAGAGAGAGCGAGTCGCAGCAGATACACAAAGGGAGAGGAAGGACCTGCAGCAATGGGGATCAAACTGTACTACACCACCGTTACTGCCTCACGGACGGTGAGTCAAGCAGCTGTAATTGAACGAAGTTAACGTGATGTTCGCGTTTTGAGCTCCGGCAGCAGCAGCTAACAATGCTCCGTCCGACAGACACACCCAGCACCCTATCAGTAATAGCTTCCTCCTGACTAACAGTGCAGTGGGCCTATGCCACTCAGCGCCCATTTATATTAGTATTGTAACGTCAGGATTAGCAGGTTGTAGGCGTAATGAAGATGAAAGTTATCAGTCGAAAATGTAACTAAATATAAAGGAGTTGCAAAGACGAGCCATGATGCCCGAGTCCACCTCATTTCCTTTATCTTGGTAGTGGGAAGGTGTTTTTTATAGAGCATGTTTGGCTAGCTTTTTTTGCTATATTTCTCCTCAAAAGATGGACCGCATTACTTATCCTGAACAGCGACACTAGCATAGTGTCATTTTGGTACATAAGGCTGTCCGGGATAGCTCAGTGTGGCGACCATATGTATCCGTTTCCTGTATCAAGAACTGTACGCCAAACTTCATGTAAAAACCTGGCAATTTAAGGTTGGCTTACTTATAGCAAATATAAATCACAATGTTAAGGCCTCGTAGAAATAAAAAAAACAACATATTAGTTCTGCATACATCAGGTGCAGTGAACAACACTTGTTGTGAAGGAATTTCATCATTTGTTAGTGGCACACCTGCTACTCAATGGTCTTGTTCCTGCAGGTTGGTGATAAGGGAGCATTGGAACCAGTAATACAAGCTGAAAAGTTACTTAAGTAAGAGCTGTCTGGTAGTTTATATGTGAGCCGAATGGACCAGTCGATCCTTTAGTCCAGGATAAGTTAGAAGTTTATATTCTTTGATGCAGGTGTTAGTTGATAAGCAGGGTACTTTTAAATACATTGACTCTGTAATGAAGTTTTGCTACATATTTCCATAGCATACATTAAGGATGAATCGAGTGGAACAGATTGACATTCAGACTATCTGGATACATCAATAGACCGACGGTGTGAAACACAACATCCTTTATAGGAATCATTTTTGCAGCACTTTATGAAAACAGTGTATGGCAAAGCACTGGGCCAAACATCTGGTACCTATTAGGTGTGAGGAATTCATGAAGTGAAAAAGTTTTGTGACGTGTATTAGCTTTTAACCCTCTGGTGTGCAGTAATGCTGCTAGGTAACCTGCATGTTCGTGGTTTGCTGTAGAAGCCTTTAGAGGAAGATTTTGACTGGCTATATCTGTCTTCCTATTATTTATATATTTATTTATTTTAGTGTACTGAATTATTAGAGAGCCAAATGTGTAAATTGTTTGATGTATCTATACATGTGCTGTTTACCTGTGTGGAATAACAGAATAGTAGCCAGCAGTTTTGACACCAAATCATTTAAAGTTAAATGCGGAAAATCAATGTGTTATTATATAATTTAATACATGCATCAGTGTATATTTGACATATTTTACACACATTTTATGTAGACCATCCTCTCTGTTCCAAAATGAAAGCATACCCAAGAAACAAAGGCACACTTGAAAGTCATATGTGAAACTTAATTCCTCCCTTTAAAAATATTGCTATATCTTTGTTCTTCACATGATTCGGAGAAGCTTTTAACTGCTGAGTCTGCTTTCTCAATTTTGGGAAACAAGCAAAATCAGTTCCCGTTATCAGTTTCAGGATGTGACACTGGCCTTACAACAACTGTGTGTGGCCAACTAAATGCCAGCTTGTGTGTTTCCAGTTAGTGCTGTGCTTAGGTGTGGTCACTTCTACAAAGATCCCCTCCCAACTTCCTCATTCGGCCAGAAAGATAGCAGAGCGATCACCAGGTCTATTAATCATCATCCAGGAGCCAGATGAAGCCACTGCTTTTTAAAGGCACAGCCTCAAAACACATATTACAAGGTTTATTTGACCTGTCCATCAAAGTTGTTTGCTTGTTATTTATCACACGGACTGAAACTCTAACATCAGTCTTTTGCTCCACTTAGGTCTCAGAAATGTAGTCACTAAAAGCAGGATTTGAGTTGGGATGGCAAATGACACTGTATGCAGTCAGTATGCTCAGGGCTCAATGAATCGACTGGTTCCTGGTGGTTATGCTGGGGTTGAGTAAATTTCTGATGGGCACTGTTGTTTTTCAGGTGAAATCTCAACAGGCGGAAGTGATACGAATCCTTGACAGTAAAAGCATCCAGTACGAGCTCATCGACATCTCTGTGGGCGGGGAGCTTCGTGACGAAATGAGAAGCAAAGCAGGGAACCCCACGGCAGTCCCTCCCCAGCTTTTCAATGAAGACCAATACTGTGGGGTGAGGAAACCGTACACACACTTGCCACTTTGTTTTTAAAAAAAATCTCTCCAGCAGTTTAGTCGAAAAATGATATAAAATGCTACTGTATATTTTTTACTGGCACTGAAGTTGTTATGACATTGCCACTGAGAGAGATGTTTTGTCATTGGGGTAAAATGTGAAAAAAAAAGCCACTACTAACTGTGACAGACAGCAAGTGACCTGGACTTTTTATTTAATTTAGTGTGAAGTAGTCAACATGTAATATGGAAATGTGTGTTTGTTTGCTTCTCTTGCACTTGCTGATAGCTTTATGATACTGGTCATCACCAGTCATTGTGCCCAGAAATGTAATCAATATTGTAAGTTGATATGAAAGTGATGTTATATACAGCAACTCCTGTGGTTTCAGGGAGGAAAAGACATCTAAAGTTACATATAGATGATATATTGTAGGTCATGATTTTTATTTTTTGCCAGTATACGGCTGTCATATCAGAGTTTCTATGTTTTCTTGTTTGCTGACTGACACTCTTCCTCTCTGCAGAACTATGAAATGTTTTCTGAGGCGGTGGAAGCAGATACAGTGGATCAGTTTCTGAAACTGGCATGAGGAGGGCGGAGGGTAATTCTCCATCTTAAGCCCATTCCCCCAACCACCTACCCACCCACCCTGTGCCCTAATGGAGGGCCTTTATCCAGTCTCTCTCTGCACCACAGGCAGTGTCCACTCACTTTCAATGCCATAATGAAGAATGCCAAATATCTCGTATTCAACTAATCAGAAGACACACATTCCCCCTACTGCACCATTAGACTCTAAATCAGTCTTAATCAGTTTTATTTTTATGTGTTTTTTTCTGTTCTTTCCTTTTGATTTCCTTCAGATCTTTCCCCTGTCTGACAGACTAGTGTTACTAAGTGCTCCCAGTCCACTAGGAATCAATGGAGTGTCTAAATGTGCGGTAATTAGGTCGACTAATCTTGGCTGCGGCCACATGATCGCTGGAGATTAAACTAATCCACTGGATGACAACATTCAACCCAGAATCTTCCTGATCCTCTGCAGACCAAACACACCATCATCACTCAGTCTTAACTACTCTGTCGTCTTTTTTCTGTAGCCTTCAAGTTCCCATGTTGTACATGACTGCGCACTATTTGTACTTCTCATGGATGCAAATGCACACGGAAGTAGCAAGGACTGCGATGTCCTTAAACCCAATTAATTAAGAATTATAGCAGCTATAGGACGCCTTTTTGGCGTAGACAGCCTTTTGTAATTCTGGTCCATTGGTCATCTTATGCAATACATGACAAGAGATGCCACCAGAACTCACAAAGTATATTTTTTAGACAAATATTAAAAATACTAATTAAAGGTAGATACTAGTACTTGTTTGTGACATATTAAAGGTACCCTGTGGTGTTTTTTGTAAACAAACAAAAGTTATGTTTCAGTGTTTCTCAAGAAAACCCGTTGTCCTTGAGGTGTGTGAATGTGTTGAATTCATGTCCTTCCTTACATTTGCGAAGACGATTTTTAAGAATATTTCAAATCGTGCATTGTTTACATCCATGTTTGCTAGCTTGCAGCCTTCTTCCTCTCTGTCTTTTTGAACACATTGCTACTTGTCTTTGTGGGTTGCCGCCACCAACTGTTGATCTGAATAGCGTGAAAATGGTGGCAGGAGTGTGTATCGCCATAGCGAACAATACCAACAAAACAGGAACCCACTCATAAAAACATTGCTCCATAGCGCTACTAGTGGCCACATGGTACCTTTAAGCTAAGTTGTGGAAATGTCCAACGAAGATGAAGCCAGATGATATGTTAGTGAAATCTAAAGAATCAAAAGAGGCGCATCATACATCTACAAGGTCATATCACACTTATTATATTTTGGCAGTATCCCCCTGTCTACAGTAAATTGTGTATTTTTTAGGGGCCTGTGAGGGGAATTAATATATTACAATTGAACACACACGTGGTGGTTATTTTATAGGCAGATCCAGTGATCTGGTTTTACATTTTACTACATAGGCCAACAAAAACGGATTCAGTATTTCCCCCACCAAAATTTTATCTAATGTGGAAATCTATTTATAAATTTAGACCTTCATGTGAGGAACACATGACAGGAAACATAATTGAACAGGTAAAATAACAGATGAATCAGAATCAGAATCAGCTTTATTGGCCAAGTATGTGGATACATACAAGGAATTTGACTTTTTCTTTGCTCTCAGTGTACATACACATCCAAACAATTTTACAAACTTTTTTTTGGTGTCTGGTCAAACTACTCTGAGGGGAGGAGGGTTTCATGGGGGGAGTTGGACTCATGACCTCAGTATTTCTAAAATCCTGGCTACGCCCTTGTTGGTGTTTAGCTTCAAAACATGTTTAATTTGGGAACCAAACGCTCTCATTAGATATGTTATAATGATAACCAATGGGCCAAACTTATTAAAAAGGTTGGTGTAGTCTTTTAAAAAAAATCAGTGGTATAACATTTCAGTAGTTAGCTGCTTAATTTTAGCATCCAGCGGAGCAGGATGAACACATTTCTTAACGTCACATTTGGTGCCAATGTATATCTGTGATGCGCTTTTGCAGGTGGATCTTCACTGTAGTATTAGCACTTTCCTGACATCTTCTACGTTTTCCATAATCTGTATAACTTGAATGCTTCGTTGGGGCACAGATGGGGCAAAAATACACCAAACAGTTAGAAGGGAGCATTTCACATGGATTGTAAATGATTAGACTGAAAAGATGTGAATCTTCTGGCTTTCAACCCCGTAGCTTTCCCCTCCTCTGTTTATTTAATGTTACAGTTTCACTGATTGTCCCGGGCATGAAGATGCAGTAATGTGACTATGCACTGAAACTCTGCCTCATTCTGAACACAGACATAAAGGTCAAAGCCGGTGGGCTTAGGTTGACCTGACTCGGTCTTACTAGCCTTAGGGAACATTCACCACATGGGAAAAATGAAGGCTTCACTTAACATGTGCTTTTATGTAAGTGCATTCATTCAGTTGATTGATCTCAGTTGAAATATAATGTTTATGTACTGGGTTGCGTGTCTTTTTTTAAAATTGCGAACAATATGGTTTTCCTCTCTTATTCGTAACATCTGTCAACCCCTCCTGCTTTCAAAATTGTGTTGTTACCGTTTGGGATCCCTAGTAATGACGGCCTTCACACACAATGTTTGTGCACTGTTTTGTAAGTCGATGGTTGTAGATGTTTGCCTGTTATTGATGTATATTCACTATCAACCATGTTTTAGACATTCCATGTCTCTCTGAGCTCCCGCTTTGCTTTTGGACCAATTCCCCTTGGCCAAAAAAGAAGAAAATAGGGAATAAAATGCTGTTGTCTTCCAAGAAGATTGTGAAAAGTGATTTATGGGTTCAAAAAAATTAAATGGAGTTGAATCTACTTGTCTGGATATTCTCTTTTATTCATCCTAAAACCCAAAAAGTATGCCTAAATCAACTATAGCATCTTGAAACTCTGATCCAGTGTAAAAAAAACCCCCATTAAAATGTGCAATTTTCTATTTATAGTCCTCATTTTAATGAGGAATTTTACAGGATAGTGAGGGGACATTTTTGCTCACACACTAGAGTCATTTCTAATTTTCAAGTCAGTGGAATACAGTCGCATGGATGACATCTTCCACACTCTGGATCTGCAGTGTCAGTGCATAGCAATGTTGTTGTGAACAACATATGTTCACTGAACCATTGTATACAGACTTTATTATTAGTATGTTCTTCACAATG
The DNA here is from genome assembly GCA_003416845.1 of Oplegnathus fasciatus. NCBI lineage: Eukaryota > Metazoa > Chordata > Actinopteri > Centrarchiformes > Oplegnathidae > Oplegnathus > Oplegnathus fasciatus. The sequence goes on along the minus strand of NTHP01000076.1, from coordinate 1,542,330 downwards.
ATGAAATATGACATCATCAAGTTTGTACACACAGACCTAGTTTGTTTGTCTAAATTTAAATGCATCACAACTAGTCTCATATGATTGGCTAATATGAGGTAATTAATATGATAAAGTTATTTAAATTAACATTCATCAGTAATTAGGAAATCATAGTACATTGGAATATGATGAAGAACTTTATAATATGAAGTACATTAAAATGCACAATTTATGTTCAGTAGTTATTTATAGTTTTGCTCAGTTGCAGTACCTCATTTGTTCATTAGGCGGAGCTGATGTGGCATATTAGACTTCAACCTTGGCAGAAGAAGAAGAAGACATAGGAAACAAGGATGGGGATTTCAAAATAAAAGCAAAAATCATGTGCTTATTTGGGCAAAAATGCAATTGTAGCGGATCATTCCCACAGTATTTTCCTATCCACCCTTTACCCTATAGTATGTAGCCTGAATAATTGAGTGTAGTTATTTATTTGTATCCAGCCCAATGTGCTTATTTCACAGAGCTAGGTAATATTGCCAAAATCTGATATTTTTACCTAATACTTGATATTTATAATTGGTTGGTTGAGATTGGTTTTCATACAATAGTGCCTTTTGGAACCAAAAAAGGGTTGCTGTGGTCACTGGGAAATCTATTTGTAATGTGGATATGATGGTGACGCAGGCTGAGATATTCATTGTTCAATAAGACATATCAGACATATACATTTACTAGTCTTGTGAGGATTTTACATTGAAAATGGTCACCGGAAGTTTAGCTGTTGATTGAGTGTTGGAAAACAGTGGTCCAAAGAAGGAAGCTGTACAACTTGACAGGTTACTGCTAAGGTAATGCGAATTAACATTATATATTAAAGGCATTGGGTGTGAAAGACAAAACATGCTCACTGAGCTGATGTGTGCATTAATGACCTGGTTATTTCAGTCAGCGTTGTTACGCGAGCAGCCAGTTCGTAGGTTAGCTAGCTAAACTAAGCTAGCCTACACAAGTGTTGTGAGAAGACAGTGTAGCTTAACGTCAGCTGTTTCTATGGATATAAAACTATTAAAACATAAGCTAATGACATTGAGGGCTTATATTTTGTTACATACCTCGTGTTGGTCACATTTGACCACTGGAATAATCTTGCCAGCTGCCACTGTTAGCTGCCACAGCTTGGTGTTTATGTTAGCAAAGACAGCAGCAGGTTTTGATTCTCTTTTCGGTCCAAGGTAACGTTGCATTGAGTTAGTTAGAAACTCCTCTGTTGGACCATTGAAGGAGTCGCTGGGATCCATTGTTCACACATCGGAGACTCCAGCAGCACCTTTTCATTCAAACGCCAGAGGCTGTCATGGAGGACACCTCACACTGACCACATATACAGCTAATGTTTGTTACTTACTCTGTTGATTAAAAGAGAATATTTGTGAAATAAAAGCAAGTATTTTAAGTAACCTGGTCACAAAAATATAGGACAGTCTAGATAAATCATCATTTTTTTTCATAGATTTTGACAATGATGACACAACCTGTGCTCAAAACACATTATCTTATTTAGGTCAAACACTTTTTGTTGTTTAATACAGTTGTATATTTGTATCTCTGCATTATTTTGTTCTTTTTTGTGAGATGTTTTACTGTTAAAGGATCAGTGCGCCTTAAGTATAAAAATAAATTTCTCACCTACTCTCATTATCTATCCATGCAGATAGTTTTGAGACATTTACCCCTAAAACATCGTCCTCCATCCCAATACGATTGAGATGAATGAAATTTAATTTGAGGTTCTCAAAGCATTGAAAATTTGCATTAAAGAATTTTAACAGCAGCATCTCTCTCTAGACTTTCTACTAGGGCTGAACAACATGCAAAAAAAAAGCATATTGCGATTATTTTGACAGATATTGTTATGAGTCACGATTTGAGTCAGGATTTTAGAGATACCAGGGTCAGAGGGAAGATTTCATTTTCACTGAAAAAAATACAAAAATGATGATGATGTGATTTTTGCTGGGGTCTGTACCAAACAAGCATGTTCCTTTACATCTAGAGAATATTATTTGTAGGCCGGGACATCTCTGTAACACCTCCATGCTTCACTTATAATGGTACGTTGTGACACATTTTACCTTTATCAAAAAATTGCAGCTCCTGCGATTTGGATATTGCACTTGGCCATATTGCGATTTTGATAGTATTTCGACTAATTGCTCAGCCCTACTTTCCACCGAGGAAATGAAGGAAGGGTTGAATAATAAGTTGTCAAAACCAGATGCACAGAAGTTATTGCATGTTAATTGATGAAACAGAAAGTGGGGATATGATCTGCTCTATTAAATGTTTTTGTTTTTCTGTCCCATGAAGCCACATGTGAAGATGAGTGTCCCAGACTACATGCAATGTGCCGAGGACCACCAGACAGTACTAGTGGTGGTCCAGCCGGTCGGCATCGTACCCGAGGACCAGTTCTTCAAGATCTACAAACGCATTGCCAGCGTGAGCCAGGTGAGCATCAGGGACTCGCAGCGCCTCCTCTACATCCGCTACCGCCACCACTACCTGCCTGAAAACAACGAGTGGGGAGACTTCCAGACGCACCGCAAGGTGGTGGGCCTCATCGCCATCACCACCTGTGGCCCGGCCAAGGAGTGGCCCCAGACCGCTGAGCGCTTCCACGGCCAGAAGGAGGTGTACAGCTCCACGCTGTATGATTCGCGGCTGCTGGTGTTTGGGTTGCAGGGAGACATCGCAGAGCAGCAGCGGACAGACATGGCTTTCTACCCCAACTTTGAAGACTGCTCTGATGTGGAGAAGAGAGTGGAGGACTTTGTAGAGTCGATATTTATTGTTCTGGAGTCCAAGCGGCTTGACCGGGCCACAGACAAGTCAGGTGACAAGATTCCACTGCTCTGTGTGCCTTTTGAGAAGAAGGACTTTGTGGGTTTGGACACGGATAGCAGGTGAGTTCTCTTTGCGGCACCACAACCTCTTTTTCTAAAGCACTTCAGCATTTAGAGACTGGTTAAGGAGTGCTTGAGTGTTCCCTGCAGTCAGTAAATGTGATATACTGCATTATTTGCAAGTTGTTAGTGTGTGTTTGTGTCTATGTCAAGTTGCTTGTTACATGTCAGCCTTGCCTGCTCAAAAATTCTCCTCTCAAAAATCTGTCTTTCGATTTTTGCTGCGTTCATTTTCGTTTGTTTACCTTGGTTTATTTGTCTTTCTTCTTTTTTTCTTTCACACTGTCCTGTGAGTTTATTGTTGGGTGTGAAAAGGTGAGATGTTAGACTCATAAGTGTAGTCAACCCATACTGATCCCATCAGCTTTAGCTCTGCCCTGAAAGAAACACCCAGACCTCTGTGCTGTTGTGCATTCGCTCCTGACTCCGAGCCAAACTCTTCGCTCCTCCGCAGGTTTCAGTTTGTACACAAACTGATTTGAAAAAGCTTGATTGAAGTTACATGCCAAAAATATTCCCATAGCTGTTAAAATAACAGCTGCAAAATATCCTAGTCCACAGCAGCAAGACTAGCCACTAAAATTATAAGAAGTGATTTTTTTTAGCAGTGTAGACGAGGCCTGATTTGCAGGACTACATTACAGTACATCCCCTAGTTGGACACAGATGGTATATCAGCAGTCTTGTGTTTGACACTGTTAGTAAAGGAAACTGCTAAGTTACCTTCATTTGGCCACATAGTGTCCACAGAGGCCCAGTGACCACTTTTTCTCTGACTTCTAACTTTCATTATTTGTATGGTTGATTCAGAGAACAGTTAAAGGACCATACCCGTGTTTTTCAGTGGTTTTGCTCATTTACAACAAATCATGTATACTCTTAATTACGGCCAATCTGTCTCCCCTCCTGTCAGCCACTGGTTTCAGTCTCTATGTATATATCTATTTACAGTATGTATTCATGTATCTATCTATATATCTGTCGGTCTGTTTGTCTGTCTGTCTGTTTATCCACCCATTCATCTTGTTTTAAGCTACTCTACCACTGTATTGCAGCTGCTGCACAGCACAGATACAGTAGTTTTGTATTCATGGTCTGTGCCTTTAAATGCTGGTGGGAAGCCTAAACATTTGAAACCTCAGCCGACCGCCAAAGAGCAACCTTTTTAAAGCAAGAAGCTGCCATTCACATTACTGTTTTCACAATGTCCATGTTTCCTTGTTATTTGTTAAAGTTAATTTAAGCAATATATATTCATATGAAATGTATGATTTAAATATATTATCTAATAAAGAAGATAAAACAGGAAGCTCATTTCGCAATAATGGGGAATACGTAAACAGTTTGTTTGTGCTATGAGAGAGGGAGATGTAAAAAAAGAAGTGTCCCGGAAAGAACTATGTAATTTTATTCTAATTGTAGGGAAAATAGGAATTTCCTTGAAAGAACAGCTTCAATTAAAACCTACTAAATAGTCATTTATTAAAAGACTCTCTAGGTTACACTATCAGTTAATTGGAATTAATTAATTGGAAGTGTACCGTTTGAATGCTGTCTCGATTTTCCCTTTAATTAGTATGAAATTACAGTTCAGTTCTTTCCATCAAACCTCTTGGAAATTATTGGGAAATTATGGACTTGTTAAATAAGGTGCTACCTTAAGCTCTACACTACACATTTTTTAAGACTTAAAAGTTTGGACAGTGATGGTCCATCATTTATAGACAAAGGGATGGATTACTTGTCTCAAGCATGTTTCCAGTCTGTACACTTTGATTTTATACACAAAATGAACTGAAACCAGTGGCCACCTTCACCATTCAAAAAACCACTCACGTGCCTTTTTGTGATTTAAAGTAAGCAATATTAATGTATAATATTTATGTGCTGAAACATTCAAAAACACTGGTTTGGTCCTTTCTAAAGGAGGAGCTGATAGTTTGGGCTCATTGAACACAGTTTGGCACAGTCCATGCTGCTGAGGTTTGTCCCGGCTTCAGGAGAACATTTGGATTGGGATGGTGCAGTTTGGGATTTTGTCGGCTTGGCTGTAGAAGCTGGAGCGACACACTGGCCACATGGATCTCATATCTTTATTCATGAGAGCGTACATTACCTTCCAGCTTGGCATAGCACTGCAGCCACTCATAAAACAACATGAATTTGATAATGGCATCCATGTCCAAAGATCCAGTTTAATTGCTGTGGTTAATTTTTCATGACTCCCTTAAGAGCAGCCTTTTCATTTTAGTATTACTCTGCCAGAACAATTTCATTGTTGCTCAGAAGTAGCCTACTGAGCATGAGCATGAATTTTTGATGAATGATATATGATATAGATTTTCCCAGAATAGATGTCTATGTAGATTTCTATGTCTCTGCCTCTATACAGCTAAGAAAATGTTGTCCGTGGTCCCATTTTGACCTTGAGTCCTTGATTAGCTGCTGATCCACGTTATTGTCTTTACATGACCATCCCTGTCTTTCAGAATGCTCAAATGTCTTGCACAATGGGGTATAACTTTCCTCAAAACAGTTAAAGTTCCCCTGTATCCTGGTGAAGCTACTCCCTCCTGAGTCCCTGTGTTATTGTGCAAGGCTACAGGGTGGTACTGTAGGTCAGCTCATACTCTGTCCTTTGTTGCTCTTCTGCGCTTGTGCTTTCCCACCCAATACATCCCCTCTGTAGCTGACTGATAAGATTCACTTGAGTCTCCTCTCCTGGCACCCTGCTGACATAAGAAATGACAATAGCAGAAAGTCAGAGCTGTTTTTTTTCCACTGTATATATCAACCGAAATCAATTTGAAAGCCCAAAACTTCATTCTTCCTACTGCTGTCCAAAAAAGTTTTATTCTCTTGTCCCGCTGCTTCCTCTCAGGCATTATAAGAAGCGTTGCCAGGGACGGATGAGGAAGCATGTTGGGGACTTGTGTCTCCAGGCGGGCATGCTGCAGGACGCCCTGGTCCACTACCACATGGCTGTGGAGCTGCTCAGGGGGGTTAATGACTTCCTCTGGCTGGGAGGTAAGTCTGGAGAATGGCGGCACATTACTATAAGCTGGGATTTACAAGGCTAGAATTTGTTTATTTCTCAATGTCAGTGTTAGCTTATGTCCCCTTGAAATGTATCAGCTACACTCTGACTGATACTGGATTTTTGAGGCCATTACCAGCATTGATACTGGAGAGTTCATTTTTCAAGTTAAACACATTCAACAAAAAAGGATTCTTATAATTTGGTTATTAGAGAATGGTGACAAAGATGTGTACTGAGCGGGAGATTTTACGGTTGAAAAATAAACTTAAACCTATGAATTTCCTGGGTTTGCATTTTCTATCTTATAGTCCATTTTTTGCTCTATGCAGTTTGCTGATGCTCTCATCTGTCTGACATGTTGTGAGTGCAACAGGAAAACAATGACTCAGTTTCTTAGATCACAAAAGGTTGACACAAACAATCAGCAGTATATATATATATATATATATCAGAGTTGTACAACTTGAATAAGAACTGAATAAGAACTAAGTAGAGATAAAATGTTTGTCTTTTATTATTTTTGCTCTCTAGCTGCATTGGAGGGTTTGTGTTCAGCCTCTGTCATATTCCACTACCCTGGAGGCACAGCAGGGAAGACTCTAGGACGCAAGCCAAGTATCTCCCAGCCAGCAGACGCAGGGAAACGCCACAGACCAGGTGAGCACATTGTCATCTGTAGCCAGACTGATAGAAACTGTGGTCTGGACGGGATAATAGCTGAAGGCTGTTGTCTGTGAGTGAGTTGGGATTGAGTGAGAATGTCACTGCTGACTGGCAACTCAAACATCGCTAAGCTTTGCTCAGCTAAGCTGCTTCTTTTGTGTGCAGAGTACAAGATGTCAGCTTCCTAAACTGCTGAAGCTTCTCTTATTTACCCTGATGACTGATGTTAATTAAATTAAAACATAACATCATTTAATCTGTCTACTCTGTTATTAACATGCTATTAACAATGTGTTATATTAACACTGCCTTGTGTATAACTACGCTTATTGTGAAAATTAATCTTGACCAGCCAATCAGCACTGCATCCTATGCCAGTTAGCATATAAACAGTGATAAAGTGCTGCTTTTACGATGCCTGGATGACATCTGAGTAATTTAGGGTTGCAACTAATGATTATTCATTAATTTACTGATTATTGTTGTTTGATTGTTTATACATTGATAATCTGATTTATAGTGGTTTAAAATTAGATTAGATGTGATTATTGTCAATGCACACAGTAAACACCAGCACAATGAAACACAGTTTAGCATTTAGTAGAAAAAGTGGCTATGTGGCTACGTACAGTAATATATAGTATAAACAGCAAGCAGGTATGTAATATGTATGGTGTAAAAGAAGCTATTGGAGAGTTGAATATAGATACAGAAATACAAATAAATGCATGTAACTGGGTGTGCAAATACAAATATAGAAATTGTTATCAATATATTTTTTCTTAAACTAATCAATTACTCAATGAATTATTTCAACACTAAAGTAAATGAAGTAAATGGCTTTCTCATCCACTACTTTAAATAACATTTTTTTTCAGAATTTTAATATGATGGTACGACTGTTAAAGGTTGTGGAGTTTCCTTGTAAACAAACACAAGTGATATTTACAGTACATTCAGTATTACTCACCAATGTGCATTTCCTTCCTTGTAAAACATTCGCAAAACTGATTTTTCTTAAAAGTTGGAACCCTGCATTCTTTACATCCGTGTTTACTAGCTAGCACTCTTCTTCTTCTTTGCCTTTGTTGACGCATTGCTGTGTATCTTGGAGCATTATTGCCACCTGTCGATTATTGGCTTGACTGTTTATCGTGTCGTCGTGCACGCGCATGAGGCAAACAAAATGGGGACCCACTCATAAAAATACTGCTCCGTAGCGCTGCTAGAGGTCCAAAACTTCCCGGGATACCTTTAACTTCGCTTTGGTGAGGCAATCTGCACACCAAAAGTTTATCACGGCTCTTTCTAAGCATAGTTTACAGGAGAACAGCAGCAGCCATTACGCAGATTGTTGGGACTAACACTGCTAACATTGCGCCTTGCGTCATGGAGTGAATCTGCATTCTTTCTCTCTGTCTGTAGGGGCTCAGGAGGTTCTCATTGACCCAGGTATAGTATGTCTAACCACCATAGCTTTTGTAGACAACAATCTGCCTGTTTGCTTTTTGTCACATTTGCCCTGTGTTTGATGTCATTTTCCATCTTACATTACCAGCACCCTGATTCCTATGGTTTATTTTATGGTTTGGAAATTGATTGATGTTTTTCCCCCCCTGTGGCAGGTAGTGTTCTCCTGCGTTGGTTTACCATCACCTTTTATTTTTTTTCTAATGTACCTGCTCTTTCTCACAGCCACACTTTTGGTGATCAGTGTCACATGACCACTCGATTGAAGACCAAGACTTTAAATGGCCACTCTTAGTTGCTTCTATTCCTTATGTACTGAGGCCCTGTAATTCTAACAACTCACGTCTTACTCTTGATTATCCCACAAAAATCACTTAACCCCATCAAAAATATTTTTTAAATGTTCCTAGAATATTTATTATTTGAACCTGCTTACATATCTCTGTTGAAGCACCAGGCAGTCCATCACCATTGGTGCACACTTTGATTTCCGCTTGTTGAACGCTCACTTTTGCGTAACCTCTCACTTTCATAGCCCAAGAAAAAAGAAGTCACATAATCATTTGTAGTTTTTAACTTGATCGTCTCAAAAATTGTACTTTATTCAGCTCTGTGCAATTATTGCCTTAAGTGCTTTCTCTTTGTCATGTTGCGTGTGCATATTGGCCTAAGAAGTAGTGCAATGCAGCATCTCATTATTCACACGTTTGTCATAGTGACAGGACCACAGTGTTGCTATGGACACAGCCCCGTTGCTAGGCGATGAGCTCTCAATTGGTATTTGTATTCTAATCAGATTTGGCCGAGCGATGCACCTTGCAATTGCTTTTGAAACGTTTCAGGTGCGAGTGTAACTCTGCCCGGGACGTTACGACCATAAACATGATCTTGATCACATCTTAGAGACTCCAAAGGCCTCTGAATATTTATGATCACTCATTACTGGTGTAAGAGAGTGGGGCAGGTTGGTGTAGATTTATGTTTAGTTTTAAATGGGATGATCAATAGGCGTCAGAACTAGGAATGAACACACATTTCACATAGTTTCATTCAACATTATCGGTTGTTATCTGTTCAGATATGTTAACAATCCTGTTCTGTGGATGACATTTTGAACACTGTATATGTGTTTTATTTGTTATATATATGTATATAAATATGCATGTGTCGGTGGTAGCCAGGGCGGTGTCTTTAAAGAGTGAGAGGTGGATTTTTCCCTTCTGCCCCTTCTTCCTGTTGTTTCCTTTCCTTTTGTGGTGGAACAGACTGATGGACGGTCATCCCCGTGTCTTTCCTAAACTAATCATCTACCGTCTTCTTTTGAGCGTAGGTGCCCTCACAGCCAACGGCATCAGTGCAGACACCAGCACTGAGATTGGACGAGCAAAGAACTGCCTGAGTCCAGAGGACATTATTGAGAAATACAAAGAGGCAATCTCCTACTATGGAAAGGTACTGACCAAAAACTACAGAACTCTTTAAGCAAGAATTCAACCAATATCATTGTTATTGAATTAAATATAATAATTGATAATATCTTCAAAAAATTCAGTGTCATCAAACTGTGTGATATTAACATAAGACTGTTTTCCACCTGTTTTAAATATAAAAGGGATTTTTAAAACAGCATTCAGTCCATGCGACAATAAAACTCCACTGAACATTAACATTATAAAAACAATGTCTTTGTGCATAATATCAGACAAAATTTCAAAATGAGGGATTACATGGACGGCCAGAATATTGATCAGCTGTACAATAACTAACTTCAGAATATCCATCTTATCAAACATTTATTAGCAGATAATGACATTCTAATAAAAGGATAGTATTGGCTCAGTACGTCAGTCCAAGCTCAGTATTAATACTCTTTAATGTTTGAAGGACTGTTGATAATGAAGTTAACTTAATTCTGAGTCTGTACTAAGTGAAATAAAGTAAATTTATATAACTATTTTCAAGGTCAGACATCACAAAAATGACGAGCACAATGTGCACAATAGAAGAGCAATCAGTAAAGTCCAAGGAAATAAAACTAAACAAAGGCAATTAGTAGGACTTGAGTTGCCTTTTAAAGGTGTCTACATGTCTTCAATCTTGAAAAGTAAGTCTGGTGATATTCAATGTTTTTGTTATCGTCAATAAGACTAAAACCAACAATGAAGTGATCCTATTACCAAGTATTGCCTGATGTATCTTATTCCTCCAAAACTATTCAAACACATCAATGAGCCACACCGTTACACTGACTGACATGTTTCTTCATTAGCATGAACACACACACTGTAGTTTATTTTGATTCAATCCCACACACACCATCTTCCTGACATAAATACCAGATGGCTGAAAATAGTGCATGGAGGTGTTGAAAAGTCTTAACAAGCACTGAATTCAGTTTCCTTATGAAATGTTTTTGTAAGTGATTGCGGGCTGAGACACTTCTAAACAAAAAGTGGGCTTGTTGTGACAGTGGATTGTGCTGCAGGAGGCTGTTCAGTCCTTTTCAGTCAGAACATCAGACCTGTCACAAACACTGTCACTGCTGCTCGCTTCTCATAATGGGCACGTGTCGATTTTAGCAAAAACTTCAATGAACTTAAATTAATCAACAATTTTAAATTGGTTAATCCAATCCATTTTCTGCCACTTATCCAGGTCCAGGGCCCATCAATTGAATTAATTATATTATTAGGATTTAATGTTATATATTGCTGTGGAGTACTGAAAAAAATGCAGTGTAATAATAAATAATTCTAGGCCACATTGTCCCTTCGGATTTTCCATCATACTTTATACTTTGGCTGGTATGACTGTGAAACAGATATTAAATTGCATTCTCTGTGGTATTGAAAAGGTCTTAAAAAGTTTAACTCGGTGAACCTTGCAGAATCCCTGATAGTCGAAAATGACAGAGCCTTTTTAAAAAATTAAAGTTTATATTCACGACCTGTTTTTAAAGATTTACATCTTCATTAGGAACAAATGGGCTCAGGGCTGAGTGCCACAGACACGGTAGGGAAGTCAGTAGCTCTCTAATGTAGACGGGCGCCTTGTAGAATTTTTCTCTTGATTTTAGATAGGAAAAAGACGCCACAGTGCCTGACCACCCAGAGCTATAGAAGGGATCACAACAGTCTTTAATTGGATTCTGAATTCGATGGGGAGCCAGTGTAAAGAAATCAAGATCGGTGTCACATGAGACCACTTATACACCGTCCAGATAGTAATGTATCGCCCTCCAGCCTTTAGATTAATGGTCATGCTGTATACACGATAGTGTTCAGACTGTTTCCATACAAAATCAGCACTGGTAGGCAGAAATGTAGCTACATGTCTATGTAGTAATACTTATCCATCTCACCAGGGGGCAGTATTTGATTTGGTTTGATGGAGTTTGGAGGCAGTGACAACACTGTGTTTGAGTAGAATCAGACGAGTAAATGCTGACAGCAGCTGTTTATTTCTGAATGCTACATGGGGACAAGACTTATAAACAAACATCGGAGCATTTGGAAATCCCATATTAGTCAATGATAACCTTTTAAAAAGCAGTATTAGACAGACAAAACAATATGTATTATGTATCTGTTCCTTTCATGATATATATTTGTACTCTCATTTGACCACTGTACTTGTACAAAGTCACAAAGAATAGTATTAAAGTATCCCTAATGCTTAGGGAAAGCTGAATGGGCTCATTATGCTCCCAAACTATTCAGAAGCAACCCTGTGCTTTATCTTCATTATTATAATTGCCTTTTTGCGCTGACCTCCCCCAGCCCTTTTACCTGTAACTAGTTCATTCAGAATTAAATTACATCTCAACACATAGCCATTCAGATATTAATTGAATTTTAATAAGGAGACAATGAGGCTGGAAGTGGAGGGAAGTTGAGGGACGGCGAGATAAAAGTGCACGCGCTTGAGCGCGGCGTGAAGCCTCATCAGCAGTGGCTCAGGTTTTTAGCGTAACAAACGGAGTAGTGGCTGGGAATCCCAGAAAAATGAGCGACAGGGGATCTGAGTTATCACTGTAATCCCACGTCTGCAGTGACTGATGAGGGTGGTCATATGTTAATGAAAAAACATTCCCCTGATTATGAGGTGAGTTGTAGAAGTCAAGGCGACCCTCGTTGACTGTTCATTTTTCATTAACGCCGAGGCTCTCCCGCTCCTCCTCTTGTCTCTCGCAGTATAAGAACGCAGGAGTGATCGAGCTGGAGGCCTGTGTGAAGGCAGTCAGGGTGCTGGCCATTCAGAAGAGGGCCAGGGAGGCCTCCGAGTTCCTGCAGAACGCTGTTTACATCAACCTGGGGCAGGTATGCTATCTGACTGGGAAATTAATGCTTTTCCAGCTACACAGAAGATGTCTCTTACTTTACGAAAAGTCCATTCTCAGTGTATGTGCGGTGGATGCTTCCACATCACAGTTGTGTAAGTTGTGTTTTGGACCATGATTGGCTGCAAGTTAGTTGCGATGTCACTAAATCCTGCTCGTGCGTACACCTGTTAAATTCAGATTTAAGGTGAGCACAGAGAAACTTTCCCCCTTCAGCAGATGAATGTGAAAACAAACTGTGCATGTACAAATGTGTGTCCTGCTCAAATATCCAAGTGAATTAACAATAAGAAAAAAACATTTTGGGGGTGGACTTTAATGTTCTGTCCATAACTGCAGCTATCAGAGGAGGAGAAGATCCAACGCTACAGTATCCTGTCCGAGCTCTACGAACTGATTGGCTTCCATCGCAAGTCTGCGTTTTTCAAGCGCGTTGCAGCGATGCAGTGTGTGGCTCCCACCATCCCAGAGCCTGGCTGGAGGGCCTGCTACAAGCTGCTGCTGGAGACATTGCCAGGATACAGCCTGTCGCTTGATCCAAAGGACTTCAGCAAAGGTAAACCTGGACACTTGGAGGTAGTAGCTGTTTTGGATTATGTGAAAATCCAGACATAATAGGTTTTTTTCTTTTTCTTTTACACTTTCACATGGAAATGTTTCATCTCACATATTTAATGTAGTGTGTTTCAGGGCTGCATATATTTTCAATGTATTGTTTAGTTTATAAAACATCAGAAAATAGTGAAAATGCCCACCACAATTTCCTGGAGCCAAAGGTGACAGCTTCAAATTGCGTGTTTCAACTGACCAACCGTCTAAAACCCAAAGATATTCAATTTATAATAATACTACTAAGAGACAAAAGGCGAATCCCATTCCCATTTGAGAAGCTGGAACCAGAGAATATTTGATATTTTTGCTTGATAATTAACTCAAACAAGGAATGGATTATCAAAAGTGTTGCCGAATCATTTTCTTTCTATTAACTAATTCAATAAGCGACTAATCGATTCATCTCTAGTATGTTTAAGGGTATTCCCTGGGCACCTGAGGTTGAACATATCAACGCCCTGTTTCCTGATAACAATCCCTCTTAGAAATTAAGAGCGTTTTCTACTAGTGTTTCTACGAACGCTCTTATTTTTACACACGTTTCCCAAAGCAGCACTTGAGAGCGAGTGCACACTCAGGTCTTCTTAACATCGGCTGTCTGTGGTGCTGAAGAGGACGCTGAGTACACTTTAAAGTAACTACATGCAGTATATTTACTGTATATTTATCATAATTCATGTGACTGGGTGGAAGTTTAAGAAAGTGAACTTTGACTGATTTAGCTGCTTCTGGAGGCAGACGTTACTCTGAAACTAAACTAAAATGAAGCAGTGATGGCTCCTATAAGTTTCATGAATATGCGCATCATCCATCACCCATGAATGTCATTCTGTCGTCATTTGTCATCATTGTCAACACACGCACCATCAATAAAAAGAAAAAAGAGGTTATGAAACCTGAAGATATACCATCAGGAAAGTTCCAACCAGAAGAGATAAATATATTAGATGAGAAGAGGGATAGGAGGACGATGGCGACAGAACAAGGCACATCAATTGCTGAAACAATTTGAGGGTTAGCGTGTTAGTTTTATTTTCTTATTTTCTAATTTAAACATTATCACTCCTTTCAAATCAAACATCATTACAAAGAGCATCCTCCTATGAGTGGGTAGGAGGCACTCATTACTCTACCATCATTTCTCAGAGTGTCTTCAGTTACAACGCTTTTGGGAAACACTTCTAAAGCTTAAGAACATTGGTAAGATAGATTTTCTGATACTCTTAGCCTTAGGTGTGGGTTAGGTTACTTTAGTTGTACCCGTAGGTAGATTTGGTTTGCAGTAGGCAAGGCATCCATCTTGACAAACAATCACAGACAATAAACAAACATGATAAAAGTGCTCAAGGTTAGTAAGTCCAGTAATCAGAACTTAGAAAGAAAACATTAAACCTAAAAAGAAAGATGCTTTTGGGAAACGAGGCCCTGAACTGTTGAAAGAAAAAAAAGAAGAAAACAAGTGCTGAAATGTGGAGTTTTTCATTGAGGCCAAAAAGACGTTATTGTGCTTATACTGTGAATCCAACATGCCTTCTTATAAAGCAGCAAATCCACCCTGTTAGCGCATTTTGGATCATTGTCAGTGCCCTGAATTTTTTTTTATGAAACTATGGAATAACTGTCACTTACTGTATATATAATGCAAATCAGTGCAATAATCAGAATTTAGCTCTGAACCTGAAGAGAGGTTCTTTTGTTTGTTGAACATGCAGCAACAAACATCTATACAGTCAACAGCAGCAATGAAGAAGTAAAACAGTCAGCCTGCAGTAAAAACAAGCTGAGGGACTGGTCTCCTCTTATCATTGTTAGATTTATGTCCTTTTAAGGAAGTAGTACTGGTTTTATGTCAGTGAAAAGGAGTAAATCTCACTGAATTAATTTCCTTCAAATACTGAAAGCAGTAACCTCTCGCATGATCCAGAATACGTGAGTGGCAGCAGTGTCAACACATATTTAATAGATAAAGAAAATGGATAGCATCGCTGCATTCCGCCTCAAGCCTCGCTGTTCTTTTCAAGAGTGCTCCTTCAGGGTGTTCTGCATTCAAGCCACCACTTTGCTCATAAAGAGGCACAGTTGAGACCTGACCCTGGCTTTTGTACACTCTGGTAAGGTCCTCATGATAAGCCTCTTGGTTCTACAGACCATTGACCCTTGCTCATTGCAGCCACTCAATGGCAGGCATTGGCAACACAAGAGACGGCTCAAAGCGAACAGAAAAGCTCAGGGACGTCCATATTTTCTCTTATGATCGATATTCAAGGGACACTGTGAGAGGATTTCTTTCAGATGTGCTGTAAATCTCTGGCCTAGTTTCCTTTATAAACTGTGAATAGAAACAAGCAGCAGATTGTTTGAGGTAAAATGTTTGTACTTGGACTGTGAAAGGTTGTTGTAGATGGTATTTAGGATAGCACTTAACTATTGATGCCCTGGTTCTTGATATCACATGAGTAAGTATTGATTGATCTACACCACCAGGATTTATTTCCCCTAAACAAAAAGTAAACCAGTGTTAATTACAATAGCCATACAGGGCTTGACGCTAACTTTTTTCCCGAGGAGCACATGTGCTTCTTCATTGCCGCTGTACAGATGTTGGTTGCTGCATGTTCAACAAACAAAAGAACCTCTCTTCAGGTTCAGAGCTAAATTCTGATTATTGCACTGATTTGCATTATATATAAGTGACAGTTATTCCATAGTTTCATAAAAAAAAATTCAGGGCACTGACAATGATCCAAAATGCGCTAACTTAAGAGCACATGTGCTCCTAAGTTGAAAAATGTAGGAGTGCATAAAGAACTTTGGGGGGTGCAATGAAAATGTATCAAATAGTGTGTTTTTCCTTAATAAAGGAGACATTTACAGGCAATGAATTTGAACACGTGAATTTGAATACAAAACACACACTAGGTTTTTAATTATTTCCTCTTCAAACCGTGTTTATTTAATGATTATGTAATTATTTATACTTTAAACTGCTTTAAACTTTAAGGTTCAAGGTTCATTTATAGTCATTACAACGCAGGGTTGCACAATGAATGCAGTTGTGGTCCCTTTATGCTACTCAAGAAAAACAAAAAACAAAACATTAGTGCATTCCTGTAGTGCATTTTTTTGAATTTGCATCTGGAGGAATGTAAACAACAGCAACAAAAACACTGGTGAATTCTCTGGGCAGATAATATGGCCGGCATCTTAACATTAAAGGCTCGACACCAGGGAAACACTGTCTTTGACTACGTTTGAGCACCAAGCATCATTGATGTAAACATGTTTCCATTAAACTTATACAGGATGCAGGCTGTATGTGTAGTACATAAGTATTTGAGGTGGGAAAGAGGATTTCCTTTGTTTTTTATCTGTTTTTTATCACATGTATTAGTCCATTATCAGCTTCCTTGTGATGCAGACTCTATCGCAGCACAAAAACATTGAGGTGTTTTAGAGGAAGTTTTTCAAGTGTCCCACGGAATCCAGACAGACCCCTGGAGAGAGTTCAATCCAGTCAGCTCTAGAGTAACTTACATCAGGTAACTGCTGTTACTGCCGGTGTACAGTGATACCTGTAGGTAATTTGTACAATAGGATGTGTGATTTGGTTATATCTCTTGATTATAAAATCGATGTGGGAACTAGAGCTGGCTCTAACATTTGGAGGTTTGCAGCCTTTTTTTAATTTAATAATGTTTAAATGTATTGTAGCCTACTTCCCCAGGAAGGAGGAGAGAGAGAGAGAGAGAGAGCGCTTAAGTGGACGAAAGAGAGAGCGTGCGAGAATGAACAGAAGTGTAGACGTGATAGAAAAACTTTGTTTGACCATGAAGCCCAATGTTACTGTACAGTTCTCTGGTTTATCAGTGAAGTGTATTTACTACAGTTCAGACTGGATTCTCTACTAACTGTGACAAACAGAGTGACGGTTGACTCACACGAACGGGTCCAGCACGGGTTGAATGCGCATCGGCAGGTCCGCGTTACATCCGTCTTGTGTATGAAATGTCTGTATCCCTCTCTCGTACTCATAGAACTGAAGTTACATCCAGCAAGTTAAAACAAAAATGTAGCGAAGTTCATGGGAGCTACTAGCCGCCACATCTGCGAAAAACGCCAAGTGCGAGCACACCTCCTAAATATGCTCCTAAATACATTTTAGAGTTCGCACACATCTATTCTTAGTCGCAAATGCGAGTGAAACGCTCGCACTGTTGAGCCCTGCCATGCGATCTGTTTTTAACAGCTATCTCATAACATTTCTTTTCTCAATTTCAAAATCTAAAACCTCAAAATCAACTAACTACTTTTCATCCATTATGTCTGTTTGTTTGTTTGTATGTGTGCATTCTGAACTCCAGTCTCAACTTTAACACGATACTTCTGAGTTTCCAGTAGAACTCTTCTCAAACGATGGCTGATGTATTTCCACAGAGTAACTGTCATCTCTCCACGTTTACATCTCAACCTCTATAGCCAATAGATTACTCCTATTTATAAGGCAACTTTACATGTGAAATTTTATGTCATTTGTAAATGAAAAAAAAAAAAGCCCTCTTTTGATGCCTTAGTGTTGGATTCCTCAGTTGCAGAATTATGGCAGACTTGAAGGTTTGATTGATTCCTCTGCATTTTGTTCATTCAAGGGACATTTTCAAGGCACTTTTGAAAGTTATTTCTCCAGCAGGCTCAAGTGTGAGTGTCATCTTTCATTACAAATATTCTCTAGCACACTTGTGCAGCTATAAAAAAAAGAAATCCTCTTCAGCATATTGACATGAAAAATCGAGTTGGCTTACTGCAATGAAATTACCCTTGTGGTCTAAACTGAACAAAGGTGAGCCTTTAGTAAAGAAGAAAAAAGCAGAAAAGAACAGTGCTCTTTTTTGTGATCAAATTGTTTTTGTCTCTCGTTACTAGGGGGGCAAAACAGAAGTACCCTGGGATGCTGAGACATTACAATTATCAGTCCACGTGGACTGATACATATACATACTACAGAATATTAAGCCTTTTTACATAAACATGTGAGGATCACTGTCTGTTCATGCACAATACCGTAGTAATGAAATACCCTAAAAGACACTTCCTTGCTCCTCCAGCAAGCTGTTGGCAGCTGTCAGATCTAAAAGTAGAAATCTTTGGGATACATTAAGGTTAATTAGTGAAACATCTTTAAAAAGTAAAACATTTGGGAAAAAGGAGTACAGGATGACACATTTGACCAGAAAGACTTCACATCTCGGTGATCCCACATTCCACATTTGTAAGTTCACACTTTGTTATTGTAACACTGGGAGCAAAAGGGTGTTGTTTACTCTTTTCCAAATTGCTTGATTTTTTGCCAGTTCTTGAAGTCAATATTTCAGACTTTGGACACTTACTTCTTGTAATTTGTTACGCAATAAAATCTTATGCAATTAGACACAAAGTGGATGAGCGTTATTCTGTGGAACTTGTGAGCTCGAATAATGGACCTTAAGGTACCCTAACGTAGTTTCTCCATACTGATATATCAGCTGTAACATCCAAGTCCCAACTGCATCCCCACAGTCCTGATGGGAAAGTAGTGAATGACGGTTCTTTTGGCAGAAGGGATCAGGTGGGAGTTTATCAAGCAATAAGCTGCAGAGGGAAGTTCAAGTGAGGAAGAAAATGGGCATCAATAGTGCATTCCAATAAGGCGGCTGTGCCCTGAGATACTGTGGAACAAATGGCTTTGTAAGTGGCTCACAGGCCCTTTTTCACTTCTGCCCTCTGTTACCAGAAATGGGGACACTCTATATCGTTTTCTATCTTCTTTCTTCCTCTCACTCAGACCCCTGTTCTCCACTGTTGTCATGCCGTCACAGAAAGTTTCTTTTCTTCTAATAATTTACATGTTTATTATCGAGGAGAATAATGGTGCTGTACGGCGTCTCATCAGCCTGCACAGTAGAATATTCCCCTAGTTTCATCAGAGGCGGCCCGAAGGTACAGTGCCTTTTGAGTCAGGTTCTGCATGACAGTGCGACTGCTTGGCCGTGGCACCACGCTCATTATCTTGGTGGTGTGTTAAATGGATTGCCAGACACCTCCAGTTGAAGTCTGAAAATACCACAAATGAAGTCATTTTTCGTGTTCGAGTGAGAGCGACATTCTCAGAAAATCCAAAGTGTCCTTTGGATTACTGTTCTCCAGATAAGCACTGGTTTTGGCAGACAGGTGGAAGTCAGCTATTTTTAGACTGCTTAGTGGGTGCAGTTTCACGACAGAAAAAATAGCTTATGAAGGAATTGCATTTACAGTTTGTTCACATGGAAGGAGAAGTCAGGATGAATAATGACCATGGTAGAAAAATGCTGATAACTGAAAAGCATCACGGGCATGATTTGACGTTATTGGAAGTCGTATTTAAGCTGAGGAAACATCAGAGTGTTTACCAAATATCCTCCCCCTCCCTCCCTCTGGCCCCTGCGTCCTCCCCAGCACATCTTTCCTTTAGTTTTCTTTCCCACTTAGTGAGTCAACAGTCGACAGCTGGGAGTGGAGCAGGGGATCTCGTAGGGGGCTGAGGGTCTTATGTAACAGTTGGTGTCAGGCTAGAATGCTATTAAGATGTCTTGTGGAGCTCTGCAGAGCAAACAGCACTGGCTAAGTTAGCTCCACGCTGGAGCACATGTGACAGTCTGCAATGGGGATGCTTCAATTTTAAGAGATGGCTCCAATGAAAAGACTCGAGTTTGATCTAATTATGTGTGTGAAGCATGCCAAATCCAGACTTACGATGGTTTGTCACACTTGTTGCACCCGTCTCAAACATAATGATTAGTAGTTATTGTGTAGGCGGCGCTGGGAGATGTGGCTAAAATTGTTATCACAACATCACTAAGAAGATTTTTCCATTATCAGTACATATTACAACATGCTAATTTGTGCAAACTGACATTTTCTTTACCAATTATTTGCTTGATCCAAAAAATGTTAGAAAACAGTGAAAAACGTCCATCAAAAGTCCAAAGTAATGTCATCAAAGTGCTCACTACCTAAAAATATTTTGTTTACTATCACAGAAGACAAAGACAAGCAGAAAATCTACTATTATTATCAAAATAGTTGCAGATTAATTTTCTGTTGTCTGACAACTCAGTTCAGACTAATCAGCTCTTGTAACAATCCTTTATTAATAAAAAAGGTAAATGATGACTTTGACATTATTGAATACAAGTGATGCATCTGTACTAATCTGATATGACAGCTGTGTAACATTAGATGTCAGCAATGAGCCTTGTCAGCCTTGTGAATGTGAATTCCTCTCTGTCGTCTCTCTCGCAGGCACCCACCGGGGCTGGGCTGCTGTTCAGATGCGCCTCCTACATGAACTTGTGTACGCCTCCCGTCGCATGGGCAACCCCGGCCTGTCTGTGCGCCACCTGTCCTTCCTGCTGCAGACCATGCTGGACTTCCTGTCTGATCAAGGTCAGCTCGCAGTGAACTCTCAGAAAGAGGCTTGAAAAGTAGAAATGTTACACTTTTTTTTCTGTCATTGTAGAATCTAAACCCTGTGAGGTGCTTCCAGCTTCATGCTCGGCCCTAAAAAAACAGCCACCCTGTCCTTTGGTGATTGCGGCATTATACCTTGTGCTTAATAGTATGCGATGCACAACAAAGCCAGCTTTTTCTTGGCGGTAGTGCAACATTGTGCTCTGACCAGAAATCCTGTGCTGCCAGGAGATAGGGTTTTTACTGAAGCAGTGTGAGCCACACGGTCCACTGGCCACACAATAGAGGCCAGCGTAATCCTTGGTTGGCTACAGAGCATGAGAATGGAGGGAGGGAGGGAGAAGAAGGAGACGAGGTATGAACAAGATGAAGCAAGCTTACAGTATAAAATATTGAACATCAGCAAAGGGACTTCTGCAGCTGTGTTTGAGGGTGCTGCTTATACAAGCGTTCTCAGAAACAGTCCAGCTGGAATAATATTACTCTCTACAGCCTCATGTACATCAAGGGCTAGAAAAACACTACCAAATGATGTAATTACTACTGCTCCTGCTAAGTGTTTTCTCACTGAAACATCTGACCTTGTAAGCTGAGTTCTTGAGCAGTGTTTTTTGCTACAATAAAACACCATTTCATATTTACTTAGAGTAACTTTTTAGGCTCAGAGTGCTGCCCGCTGCAGTTTGGGTGCCCTGCTTTGATTGCCTCCACTCCCGTCTGCAGTGTGATATTAAAAATGTCAGAAATGTTATTGTAGGTTGCTCTAGTGGAATAAGTCCCTGTTGATGTGTCTTGGAGTTCGTATGTGTGTGTGTATATGTCAAGCATAGAATAGAGTTGGGAAAGGACTTCCATGGCTCTGATACAGTTAACAAAAGTATCTGTTCTAAGTGGGATTCCTGTGCACATGTGGGAAGCCTGGAAATTAATAGAAATTACAAATGATTGTATTGGACATAATAATATGCAGGCATCGTATCATATTGTAGTCAAGAAATTAAACTTTAAAATGAAACTTTCAGATATTTACAGGTCTCAAAGGGTGAAAACTTCACTTGTAGTATAAAGCTTGTGGCTGTCATCAGGGTCATCATACAACACATACAACATATTACAAAAGAACATGTAAATAGGATGAGTTTAAAAACTAAAACTAAAAGTTACTATTTAAATAAAATAAATGCAGCCAATCACATAAATGCATATCAGCCAATGGGGTATTTACACATGGATGATTTTGGTATGTGGTCATGTGGTTTCAGGCCAACATATTCCTGAACTGGTAGAGAGGCAAGGGGTGTGGCTAATGATAGGAAAATGGGTGACACCATATTTGGTCCATATATGGGACAAGTGCAACTCTGGGAAAGTACTGTAACTGAAAAGACATTGGAATTGTCTAAAAACATAAAGAGATAACTAGCAATGAGAAAAATTATTAAAGCACATAAATTCGGGATTTGGAAATATTTAAGAACTATTAAACTAAAACTAAAAAAAAAAACACTATAAAAACTCTTTCATTAAAAAGTCTTCATTCATGCCTCCTGGAAATAAACTTTTCAGATCAAAAATCCAAAATGCTCCAAAAGGCGTTTTCACCTCTTTGGCTGGATTTAATCACTACTGTAGCCATAAAAGAACACACATCCTTAATGCTGATACATTAGTAAGGTGATAAAAAGACTTTTTTTTTTTTTGTTGCATACTTGAAGTTTATGTTCCACACTTATAATTGCGTGGTTTCAGTTGTGAGCCTACTATTGGTAACCTGCTGCGGTTTGCATGCTCTGACAACTTTCTCCCTAATGTTTCTTTTGAAAGTCACCTTAGGTAAGTCTTTGTCGACCTTCACTACACAATAATCACATAGCTGATTGCTTGTTATGAAATGACGAGAAAAGACGACAAAGCGGTAAAGCAACTGGTGAAGATGATAACAGAGAACGCAGTCTCTCATTTCAAAGCTTTGAAAATGAGTATCTTTGTGATTCCATCCACCAAAAAGATAATTTGAACATTTTCAACAGCATAACAGTGACGGATGTCATTAAATGATACTTCATGGAGCAAGTAACATTTTCACAGATAATGACTTTGTGTCTTTGATGACACTGGTAATACCAAAGGTGGTATTCAAACACATGCATGTAATTGTGTTCGGGAATTTTTTAATTTGTTGGAGCTACTATAAAAAAGAATTTAATTGAAAGGGAACTAAAGATAGAAAGAGATGATTAGAAGAGCTCTAGATATTGTCTCGCTGATAACATCACATACTAGTGTTGCTTGATTAAGTCTTGTTCACTTTTTGCAAATATTGATTACACTGGCTCGGATTGTAGTGAGAAAATACATTTTCTTTTAAGCTGGATGCCATCTGCCATTCTTCTCTTTGTTAATGTCGTCACATCACCCGCAGGAGTGACATCTCTGAATTTTTTTTTTTCAAAGGCCTCTCTGATGCTGGTTGTACCCTTTCAAGTCTTGGCTGGTGTCATTAGAAACATAGCTCAGAGCTGTTTTATGAAAGCCTTTACCTTTTTTGCAGTCTAAGATTTGAAGGTAATGCTTAACTGCTCTTCCTGTGGGCCGTGACATGTGACCAGGTAGGGCCAATTATAGCTGATTCCAGGACTGCCTGAGAGAATGGCATCAGTGAAGGGCACATGACGAGGCAGAGGGACATGAAAAACAACAACAATAAGGTGAAAAAGAAAGGAGCAGCAGAGTGAATGAGGAGAGGTCATGAGTAATCGCTTGTTTCCACTGGACATTACTAACCCTTGGTTCTTTTGTCCCCATCTCTCAGATCAGGACTGCTTACATCTTAAACAGAGCTGGGAAATAGAGAGGCCATTTGGTTCAGTAAGAGAAATAAACTGACAGTAAAACTAAACAGTTACTAGACTGCTGCTGTCCTACTCTTGATTTCATGCTTTGGAATGTGCAACTTAAATAGAACCAGTGTGGACAGTGGAGGTCTCAGTTACATGCTGATTACATCTCATTAACCTGATGTTTTATGTTATAGAAATACATTTTGGACTGGGCAGTGTGGTAACAAATCTTGATATATTTAAACTTTTTTTGTAATGTGATTTCTTTTCACTCAGAACAATAAGTTATCACCGGCCTTTGATAAATATCTCCAGATACACACTGCTTATTCAAACATGTTTTGAATGATTTAAAAGTCTAAAATCTCCAGACAACATGAGAAATAAAGGTTAAATAGAAAAAAAACAGACCTGAAACACACTTAAAAAAACAGCTTAACTAAGGTGTGTTTTAAACCTCTTTACAAAGGATGGTACAGTCAAATTCAAACTAATACAACATTGAAGCCTGAATGGGAAATAGTAACATGTTGATTCATCTGCAGGTCTTGAATAAGCTATTCTCCACTTAAAAATAGATTTAAATCATTTAATACAATTTTTACTCTAAAAGTATGTTTAAATTATTTAGTGCAAGACAAAGAACGACCTTCAGTGGTAATTCATCAGTAATTCTTAATTCCCGACCCATATGTTCAGAGTGATTGTCTTCTTTAATAGGTAAGGGTTTAATACCTGATGTTGAATTAAAACAAAGATGGAATCCCCAATGCCTTCTAAATTAGGCTGGTGTCTCTCAAGAGGTGTAGGTTCTAGTGTCATTTCCCCTCTGATTTGCAGCTTCAGTGCAATTTACAGTAAAGGCCCCATGGTGCTGAATGGCTTCACTTGCCTCCATAATGTTAATCAAAGTGTTGCATTTAAAGCCACAAGATTCTCTATAAGATCACTGACAAGCTTGTGGAGCATGAATGCTACCCCCTTGTTGTCATTATGTTTACATACTGTATCCCTGTCTTTGATCACAAGTTTAAATTTGGACATACACGTACCTTGATGTGCTTTATTTGACCTGTTATTACCTTTTACCCAGCTGGCTGCCAGATTAACAACAGCATGATAATTGCATTGCGACTGGTGGGTGTCTCGGGTGATTGGTGCTGTTGCTGTTCTGTAGTGCTTCTTCACTCTGTAGCTGCCAACATTTGCGAAAACATGAAGTGGCTGATACGGTATGGTATGTAGGAAAACTTGACAGCAGGTGTTATGGGCCTAACTTCATTATTCTCATAGGCCACTGGCCAGAATTTCTCCAGCAGGCACAGAATGCATGTCTGTGTATCATTTACAGTGATTTGATGGTGGGTAAGCAATCCCTAACCACCAATTAAGAGATCCTCTTGAGCTAGAAACCAGCCAAAACCAAATATCACTTATATTCTCAGAAAAAACAAAACAAAAAAAATGTTTTCATTGTGCAGTTGCAATGACCAGTGAAATTGTTGCATCATTTGGCAAAAATGTCTCACTTCACTTCTACAAGTACTAAATTGATATGCTTTTCCAGGGGTTGCAGACTCGCAATAGTGATGCCAAGTGCAGATGATGTCCCTTTTCTAAATAATAACTCACATTTCCTGAGATATGAAAGCCTGGTCCTCATGTTTTCCCTGGGTAATAGTAGACATTGATATATATTAAATGTCTGAAGACAAGCGTACCTCCCATAACCACATGTGCAGTTACAGTTACCTTAGCAGTTCAGCAATTTTAGTAAATTAAAAATAAAACCAAAAAACATTTCCAGTCATTTTGCTGTTTGTCTTAAGTTTGTTTTTATTAGTTGCGTTCAATTACAGTTGTTCACGTGCTTAATTAATGGCCATCTTGCTAAGGTTGTGAGTGGAGCAATAATCTGTTGAAGCGGTTTACGTGGTTGCATTAACTTTCACATAATAATCCTGTTTACACAACTACCTGTAGAGTTTGTTTGACTCACGACTGCCAGATTCACTAAAAGAATCACTCTTATGATTCTACTGTTGTTCATTGCAGCCAGAGGTGTGTCCCTGTTGCAATTCAAAATACACTTTCTACAAATTAAGAAAGCAGCTCTGATGATCTGAACTGGAAGATGTGAAGAATACTAAGCTTTACCAATTTGATGTGGAGATATGAAGTGAGGCTGCGGATAGAACACGACTCTCCTGCCACATTGAGATGGCTGTAGGGATTTTTTTAACTGAAAAGGAGCGCTTTCATGTAGCCTGAAAGCAGCTGTAGAGGACGGATCATGTTAAAGGGACACTACACTGGTTTTATCCATTAAGATCCGTTTACAAGTCATTAGGAAACAGTTTTATAATGTCCTCTGTGGATCTGGAGGAGCTTTGTCAAATCTGAGAAATTGAAATACATGGGAATTTACCAGGCAGTCTGGGTCTAACAAAAATATCGAGTTGCATTATGGGAAGTATAGGATCCAGCATTTTGGGAACTTAACCCATATTAGGGACTAAAAGATCTTGGCCTCTGTTGCTTTGATCTCTTGTGAGTCCTCCAGCTTTTTGGAAGCACAGAAGTACCAAATTGCTAAAATACCCCATTAAGATTTGTCTTTATTGGCATTGTTGCCATAATCACATACAGTTAATGTTACATACTGTAGATTTGCAGCACTCATTTCACTGTAGCAGCTGGTCGAATCACCAAATCAACACTTGATTTGCATTGAGCTGAGATGCCACATTGGCTTTGGATATGGACTCTCACAACGATGGTAATTACTTGATTTTTACCAAAATGCCAACCCCTGACTTTTAAGTACCTGGCCTCCCACCCTTACAGGCACAGACAATGCCAAACTAAGCAAGAGAGGAGTGTTCCTGGGTCAGGACAAGTCAACATGTCACAGCGGTTCATGCAACAGTTTTTGTAAACTTACTAAAATATAGATGGATACGTTTCATATTGCTTACTTTTCAATAGTGAATTCCATACTGGAAAGATTAATGTCACTCTTTCAGTTGCTCAGTTTCCAGTCTACATGGATGATTTTTTTTTTAAACCGTAGTGTTTATTGTTTTGATTTATGTTTCACTTACAGTATTTTTTTTTTGCTGCTGGCTTTTTGCTTGAAATACCAGCCAGAAAATCTAAATTATTCATAAAGCTGTTGACATGTCTGTTTTTGGTCTGTCTGTAGTTTTCATTTCACAATATAATTTGATAAATCACCCTTTGAAAATGTTCCCATTGTCTGCACTGTCATTAAGGGTATTTGAAGCTCTAGTCTCACCTCTTCTCAGTGTGGCGTCTATAAAACAGTGTCTAAGAATGTTAAGTCTCCAAGCACAGCGAATATAGAAATCTCTGGGGGCCCCTCTGTACTGCTGTTTTTTCTTTTATTTCACCAAATTGTGAAAATCTTCGGAAGAGATTCAACAGAATCAGGAGAATGACAGCGGTGTCTCTTCAGGCCATGCTCTAAGTCGAACAATTTGAAAAACTTGTTGAAAAATTCAGTTATTGCCTGATTTGCCATCTGCTTACCACTCCATTATTCAGTCTGACATCAGCTTCTTGTTTGCCATTTTCTTTCAAACAGAAAATGGCCTGTTATTATGCCTGATTTATCCGTCCTCTTGATGTACGTCGCTTCCTGTTTATCATGTCAATCTAAGTAAAAGGTCAGTTCTAACATGTTGACCATTTACTCTTTCATTGTTGCTGTCCACTCTAAGCCGTGCAGCAGTCAATCTGAGACTCTTGGCTTCTTTTAGGGTCTGTTCACACAGAGACGCATTGCATAAAAATATGCATATAAATGCTTTTGATCTCCATGTATTTCAATGGAAGGATGCAACTCCTGGTGTTCAGATGGCCAGTAGATGAAATACACTTCTCTCCAAAACCCTTGGAGAACAGCAGACGTATCTTTATTTTCAAGAAATACTTTCAATGCACATGTTGATGTAATTTAAGAGCAGGTGTTTCAGTCACTCGATGTATAATAGCCTCAATAGCTGCATCAATTTCATCCACGCTTTCTACCATGGCTCTGGCAGAGTTAGATAACATTTCCCAACTTCAGTCCCTAATTGATCATTTAGAGGTCAGCAACCTGTAGTTTAATTTAGTCATCTTGCTTATTTAACCACTGACTATGTTGTCCCCTCCGGGATCTTGAGTCTTTGCTAAATTCTGTCACACAGCTCTGTATTAGCATTTTTGTAGAATGGTAATTAAGAACCATTATGAAATAATCACAGTTTGGTTCTGGGTAAGTGTGTGTGATGATGAGCCTAAATGCAACCAGAAGGTGAGGTGATTGGGGGTGTGAACCGCCTGAAGAATATTTTGTTAAAGAAAGTCTCGAAAGCATACTTGCCACCGGACTACAACTCCCAATAGATCATACTATCCTAATAACCATGATATAAAGGGAATTTTTGTGGATATTGGGTTTTTTTCATTTTATACATGCTTTTCAGTGTTAGTTTTAACTCTCAGTGTTTTCACTACTGCTGGAATATGATATATCAGAGTGGGATGTGCATCGTCTCAGAGTTTCCATCATACATTTTCACCATCGTAACATTCAGGTTGTAGTTTTTTGATATTTGGATATTTGCGCTGAGCTGAGCCGAGCCGTAAGCAGTCGCGACCATTCATGCCATGCTAGCAAGGCGCGAGTGTTTTTCCACTGCATAGAATGGTAAGGTGAAATAACTTGTTTACCTTGATGAAGTATGCTGGTTTTCAAAAATCACAGTAGTGCCTGTTGTGTGCAGCTCTTCACCTAACACCTCACCCTGGCTGTTTCTGCCTGCGTTGTTTCTCCCTGCATTATTAAAACTGATCAGCTGACCAAATAGTGCAGACTATATCTTGTATTGTTGACTTGTTTCTATTGAAGAAGAGCATTGCTAAAGAAGTTCTGCTAATGCTGTGACAGATACATTGTATTACGATAACTGCTCACTGTTGGCTAAAAAGAACTAGGTTGTGACTCCATGTGTAATGGAGTCTACAACCGACAAGACCAAACCGAGGGAGGTGGCAGTGACATGTACACATGGAAATAACCCACGACAAGTGGCACTGGCACGCACACAGAGCTGTAAAACTGTGAACCCAACTGAGAGAAGAATGGGAATTGCTCTCTGGAACAGTAAAACTTGAGGTGTAATACCTAATTTTGGGGAAACGGCAGAGAGGAGACACATCAAGGCAGAAGTAAGGCAGGGAGGGAAATAAACAGAACATTTTGTGCCCTTGAAACCAGAGGTTTTGGTGCATCATCTAAAAATGAATCAATACATTGTTTGCCCTTCACAGATTGTCCCTCACACCAACTAACCTCATCTTGTATTCCTTTTCATGGAGCTT
This sequence comes from Oplegnathus fasciatus, assembly GCA_003416845.1. Classification (NCBI taxonomy): domain Eukaryota; kingdom Metazoa; phylum Chordata; class Actinopteri; order Centrarchiformes; family Oplegnathidae; genus Oplegnathus; species Oplegnathus fasciatus. Next base: position 1,513,545 of record NTHP01000076.1, on the reverse strand, counting down.
AAGCTTGTAAACAGTTTCCAAACGAACTCAATCGACACCTGCTGCTTTACGAGTTACGTTAGATCCATCCTGACAAATTGGGAGGCATTAATACGGCTAAGTACAAAAGATGCTGTCAGAATACCTGAGCCCTCTCATTACTGTCACACTAATTTGTATGGTGCGAGCCTTATTTCACTGTTTATTCAGAAATGAATGTTCGGTCACGTCAAGCTGTTGAAAGTGCAGCGTTAATAAAGTGGTTGCCAGGAAAGCAGAATTGCAAACAAACTTGTTAGATGAAGGCAGATTTAACAGGTGCAAATTTCAAAAGTGTCTCGCTCCTACTCTTCTGTTGTACAACAAGGTGATGTAAGCTCAGTTTTCAGAGAAGAGGATTCAGAGCGAACTTTTACCCATGCTGCCTTTCATCCTGCCTTCAGTTGTTATTCTTCCTCTTGACGGTTGACACTTGGAGATGAGATCCTTTCGTTTGGGGAGCCGTATGAAGTGTTAAGAGCTGCACCTTTTCTCCCCTCTTTTTGTTAAGTGTAAAAAATGTTTCTTTGCTTATCTGGGCAGTGTGTTCCAGCTGTCAGGCTAACAATGTGCTTTGTTGTGTTTGTCTGGGCAGGGAGCTTGGTGAAAAGCGGGGTAGAAACAAGTCAAAAAATAGTTTTTCTCCTATTTTAACCGCATGGGTTTGATTATCTAAGGGTCCTGACACATCAAGCTGAACTCAAGGAACTAAACAAATGTTGGTGAAAATTGCAATTGAACACACCACAAACACTATAGCCAATGCCCCGCTGACCACTGTCATATAAGTTCTGTGCAAGGGGAAATAACTGGTCACAGTCCTAAAAGTATTGCCAAAAGACGGACAAAACAAACTACACTATCATTTTTCATAACACTATTTCAGTGGTGCTCTGGCTTTGTTATCCCTTGAAAATGTCGCAGCCAAATATGAGAAGAGATTGCACTATATGGGTGGCTGTATAGTCAGTCAGATAGTGCTCCCTCACCGACTGCCTCCGCCTAGTGGTGGTTCTCCATGCTAAATGGCCTACGCTTAAGGAGGCGTTCAGACAGAAATCAGCCCTGTGTTTAAACAATGCATGTTGCTTCAGGCACTGGTGAGTCATGATATCAGATCCAGGAAGTCCAGTTTAAGTAACATATTCGTGAATTGGAAGGCTTGTCATGCGCTCAAACACTGCGCAGTGGTTTATAATACTGCACGGGATGTTGCAACTCTGGAAAGTTATTATGGTGGCTATTACTTTTTAGCTTTCGAGGTAAACAGTAGAAATGTAATGTTCACCTTACAAAGTAACCTACCAGGAATGTGCGCTTGCATGTATTTGATTGGCCAACACAGTGCTTTGGCTGATGACGTTGCGTTGCAGCTACAGTTGAGCGTTTTTTTGCTGGGGCCCCGGTGTTGGCACCCACGCTGCATCGACGGACTGGCTCCATTCAAATGAGAGGGCTGTGTTTTTTCATGCAGGGCTACTGTTGATCTGAACACATCTTAAGGGACAACCAATGCCAGTGGTGGCAGACAGACCACAGAAGCTATAGGCGATGGTCAGCCACTGATGCTCAACGAATGTGCGGTATCAGATGGTAAACTGTTGGCTTGGTGTGTCAGGACCTCAGGTGTTGTGCATTGCCAGCGGTGATTATAAAGCAGGCCACTATTTTACTTCAACTTGTAGACTAAGTCGACTCATCTAATTCATTGGTGCATACATTTTGTATAAGTAGTTTAATGCATTGATCATTTTTGTCTAAGAACAAGTTCTTTTTGTAGCCATCGATCACTCGATCAGCCCTAATAAATCGTATAATCTGCACTCTTAGATAGGTTTTCTAGGTTGCAGGTGTTCTGGTTGGCATTGCCAGTGCACTTCATCACTTCAGTAAATGATACAGGCTCTTTGTGATCACATTGGGTGGCCTTTTGATACTGCTACTTTGAACTACCCTCATAATAAAACTATTTTTGTTCAAAATGTATTTTTACTTAAAGCTGCACTGATTTAATATTTTTGTATTAACAGTGGATGTGAAAAGCGTCCCTAGTAACAATAGTACAGGGAATTATCTGCAGTTCTTCTCAGCTTAACAGAACGTTTTTAGCATCTTTTACAGTAGATCATTGTTTTGGTTTTCTGGCCTTCACGCTCCGCTCTCACCAATCTTGTTAAGAACCTCGTTCCATGAAAACCCACTGTACACTACCTGCTCAGCACCAAAAAGTAGGCAGACAGATTTAGCAACTAGCTAGTGAACATAGCGGTGCGTTGAGCAGCTAAAGAGCCAGATATTTTTCTCCAGAGTTGTTGGATACCGGAGACTCGTCTGTGTCTGCTGGATGTGTAAATAGCAATTGTTTGATAATGTTAGCCACTTTATAAGGTGATAATATGTTAATATGTTTACAGTTCTGCTGCCCCCAAGTGGCCAAAAAACAAAGCAAAACAATTAATGGAACTCTGATGGTACAGATTAAACTGAAAGGAGCCAGCCTCATTGAAGAAATATGAAACAAACAAAAACTACAGCTTTTTCTAAAGCTGATAAAATGCTGTTTGTTAATGGTGTTTTTCTAACATTTCATTTCTTTTATCTTAATTTCAAATAAGACAAATTTTAACTGGAATTGACATTGATTTTATCACAATGGAAGGAATACAAATTTAATGTTAGGTCATTATTATATCATAATCTTGGCAAAACACTTTATGGGTACAGAATCAACATTGAAACAGAACAACTTTTTCTTTGAGCACACAACCACGGTTCAGCTTTTTGTCCTGGAGTTGCCCCCAAACACACGGCTGCTGTGAACACTCAGACATGGCAAACAAGAAAAAAATGGACAAATATGTCATCAATTATGAAAGCTATAAGCCAGGAGGACATCTGAGCTATCATCCATTCATCTCTTGCTATTTTATTCCTTCTACGCTTCTTCCTCGGATTCCTTCCATCCTCCATCCATCTCGGTCTCATTTTATTCCGTCCTTTTTCCCCTTTTCCCCTTTTCCCTCTCTCCGTCCCTTCACTTTAACCGTATTCTTTTCATTCCTTCCTTTCCTGACTCCGTTCTGATCTACTGGTGGTAGGGTTCTGGCTCCCAGTCTGTATTTACAAGGTTGTAGGTTGTACACATATTAACATATTCAGGTGGACTGTTTTCTTGGGATGTTTTTATTGTTGCTAGGAGACATGAACACCCTTGGACTCATCCTTTTGGCTGTTAAAACAAGCATCTCATCTCATATACACAGTATATCTTAGGCACCCCCCCCTTCTGGGTTATGCAATAAGGATATTGTGTATATTCCAGTATTTTTACAGAACAGATTTATGTTGGACTTACAATGCGGTGAAGCAACACACAAACTTCACATTAATACCAAACGCTTGTAATCATAAGACTTCATAAGGTACTCCCATGAAGAGTTATAGATTTGTATGAAATCTTTGCAAGTAAATGTCCTTCTCTCCTTGATGGACACTCTTGAAACTTGCAGAGGCAAAGCAAATTGTATGGCTGGTTAAGCAGTAATGTTCCCTTAAAAGGTATTGATGGTACAATAAAACTTACAATTTTACTTGAAGGCTGGGGCTGTTATTGCTGAGAGAGCGACACCTCACAGGTCATTAATGTCCGGTTAATTTATTTCGCACACAAAGATGAAATCTCTAGTGGAGATAGTACTCAGATTATCTGGGTTCGGGGAACTTTAAAGGGAATTGTGCTATATCATAATTTTTGCTGCCTCATAATTGTTTATATAGATTTCTTTATGTACTCTGGCCATGTGCTCATTGATTTTCCTGCTGTTATTTGCTCCTACATTTATAGAGAAGAAAGAGGTGACTCAGAGTCTGGAAAACTACACCTCTAAGTGTCCAGGTGGGATGGAGGTCATCACCCTTCCTGATGGCCTGAAGCTCCCTCCGGTGCCCTTTACGAAGCTCCCCATTGTCCGGTAAGACAGGAGTGTGGGTGACTGTCACTTTCACGTATCTTGTTGCATGTTGGCTCGATTCTTAATTTGGCAAAATATCATCCAAATTAGAAATCTGGAGTATTTATACCCTTAAAAGTATGGCAGTTAGTTAGCCATTACTGCTGAAAGATGTGTGAAAAATGATAAAGCTCTGAATATATAATTGGTGCTTTTAATGTCAGTTGCTTTGAAATTAGGCTTTTCATTATTTCCATCTTTTCTCAAATTGGGTAAATTGGAATTTGTTCTCTTTTAAAATAGTTAAAAGTTATACAATTGTTTCTACAGATCCTATTAAAAGACCAAAACCAACAATGTTAGTCCTTCTCTCAAAACTATCCCAAATCTCTAGCCTGTCTGTGGCATTCATACGGTAAATCTTGAAAATGGGTCTCAAATGGGTCATAATTATATTGTTTTATTGAAAAAAAGACTAAATAATTTCCTAAAACAGCTGAGCACTGTGGTTTTTGGAACACTTTATTCAAACAGGAGTAAGTAGTATATTTGTTGGGGACTAGTGCTTAAATAACAAAGACAGATCTGCCTTAAGGCACCGGTGACAAGGGATATCAGTTATTTCTACATTCATTCACAGGCTTTAGAATTGTTCTGCAGTGAAAAAACAGTGTTGCAAGTGCATTTTTGTCATTTCTGAAACGTTCTCGTACTTTGACACTCAAAAGTACAAGTTTTCAAGGAGCTCCTGAAAGCAGGAGGATTGTTCCACCAGATTTCTTTAGAGTACTCAGAGCGTTTTGAGTGTGAAAATAATTAGTCAATATACAGTAGGTTCATTTGCACATACTGCAATTTGTAAGCTACTGTGGAAGCAGAAGTGCTGGAGAGCTGAAAACAAACCAAGGGAAACCAGGCTTTGCCAGTGAAGTAGTTCTCTCAAGTTCTCATCGTGCCTTCGACCCTTTGATTGTACAAGTCATTACTGCCTAACCATAAAGACTTTTATTACATGCTATGAAATGCTTGACATATTCATGAGCAACGGTAACTTTGCCACAGAACTGCGGGTTCTGATGTGCAGGAGTCTTTATCTACTACATTACATTGACAAGGTGTCTGTGAATGGATTTATAGGCCCCTGGTCCCTGAAACTGAGGAGTACGCACTTTTCTTCAAGTGTCTGTACTTCTTTTTTACTGGTTTGCTGACTTTGTAAACTTTAACAAAGAGTAGTATTATAAATCTCTTGCAATGTACTACAATAATCCTGTATATTCAACACAAACACTTATATTATTATTCAGCATAAGCTGTTGTAACTCTAAAGCAGCACCAACAAACTCACTGTGCCAGTTTTTCTCTTGAATTGATCATTTATGGTGTGAAATGTGCCTTACTCGTGTCATTGTTGTGCCTTTTCCTGCGATGCCCAAACTAGATCGGTGAAGCTCCTCAATCTGCCCGTCAGTCTGCGTCCTCACAAAGTGAAAGGCCTGCTGGGACAGAATATGTCCACTGCCAGCCCTTTCATCTACTCACCAATCATCATGCACAACAGAGGAGAGGAGCGTTGTAAGAAGATAGGTAAGCCCAACATCGTTTCTGTAATGTTTGCTCATCTCAACCCACTGTACATTCTCACACACATATAAGCACACCGCCATTTGGATTGGTTGATACCCATACTCCAGCACATGAATGTGAAACACTGACTTTCAGCTTTAATTTTACGGTGTTTACATCTACATCAGCTGAAACATGTAATAGTAATAGCCCTTTTTAGTAAGTGGACAGCCTAACTAAAGATTACAGACTTGACCAAATCATAATTTTCTCATTTCCTTAATCTCCTCCACTTCCCTCCTCCTGGTCATGACCTTGGTTGAGCATTGTTGATCCTGAAGACAGTTCCATATATAAAATACCCAGTAGACATCCTAGCCATGTTTTAGTGGTAAGTCATGTGGAGGTTTCCAGCGCTGAACTATAATCTTCTTAGCTGCAGTCAAACATGCAGGCCAGGTTTTTTTTTGTGTCCTTTCTGAAATAGAAGCTTTAGAGTCATCAATGAGAAAATGTAGAGTCCATTGGGAAATGTGTTGTCAGTTTCATCCAGACTGCATGCACACATACATCCTGGCGCGCTCTACCCTGCCTAAAACACATTTACACCAGGCGGTGTAAGACTAAAGCTAGGAGAATTGTTAAGATTCTCAACCACCCAGATAAGGTCCTTTTCTCCCTGCTGCAGTCGAGAACAAGATACTGGATACACCAGACCAGCACTGAGAGGCTCAGGAAGAGCTCTACCCTCAGGCCACAAGGATCCTAAATCAGGGCACTGCCTAAGAATTGCCCTATTTTACTTAGGCCTACTTATTAGTCAAAGTTACTACTATAGTTAACATTATTATTTATTACTTATTTCTATTCTTTATTCTTATTCTATTTTACACTTATTTTTTATTGCACAATTGAAGGAGCTAACGGTCACACATTTCACTTTGATTATACTATATGTATGATGATATGTGACAAATAAACTTGAACTTGACATTCCCAAACAGAAGGCAGAAATGAGCCTAATGTTTCACATTGGACAGTATAACTTGAATATAGTCAACAGTTCATTGTGTAGCTTGAAAGGGGGCACGCTTGACTGCACAAGACTTAAGTTTTACAAAAAGTGACTTTTATGTGACTGCTTGAAGAAGCTTTTGGCGTCACCGTGCCTTCTTCAGAGCTTCTTCCGAGCTTCTTCATCATTCATTGATTTTACAGTCTGTTTACAGGTGTTGGGGAGCACTACTGCATATGTGACAAACTTGTATAAAGCCCTTTGTGTCTCCAGAGTGAGCTGAGTGAAATATGATAAATGTCCTCAAGTGATGTCACTTGAGTCGGTGTCAAGTTTGAAAAGGAAAAAAATCTGCGGGTGTCAGAAAGAAGTGAGCTCCTCATCTCTGCTTGAGGCTAGAGGCTTCAGGCTACGTTAGCCGCTGCTGGCATAACACACCCGAACCTCCGACCAACTGTAAGTGGTAGAGTTGCATTTTGAGTAGACGCCTGGTTTTGACAAGGAAGAATCCATGGAATTAAATAATGATATCTCTGATCCCGCAGAAACTATCCGTTGTGAGTCTGACAATGTTGTAGAAGTGCAATGTTAAATTGGAGTACTCTTTTAAGTGCTTCTACTTTTTATCAATATACTTTAAGTTCTTTGTTGCTCATCATATTTAGTGTTTGGTTGAACATCCTTAGCAATCACTGACTGGCTGAAGTCTGCAATCTGTTGACATCAGTAGTATTTTCAGTTAGACTGAGGTCAGGTCACGAAGATTTTACTTACTTAGTTAGCTGAAGGGTTTGTGTTCTTGGGAATATTGTAGTTCCCCTTTCATTGATCTTGATAACATCCAATTATAGCAGAAACATGACAGATTCCTTATTGGGATGACATCGCACTGGCTTTTGATGTAACTCCGCTCCACTGCAGCTCTGCTGCTGTCATCTCTCTCTAGTGGTATGTCTGCGATAACTGTATATCAACTGTCTATAAAATCTGAAATTAGATTTAATTCTATTCACCTGTTCAAAAATACAATGTCTTCAGTCAATTCATTTTCCAGGTAAAGGCAGTAATGTATCCCAGAGTTACATTTACCAGTGAATAAGTGATTGAGGAATCTATTTGTAATCTTTAGGCCATACTGGGGAAAACTGTAGACGCAGAGCTAATGTACATGAAATATCAGAACAAAATTTGAAATCAGTCATTTGAATGTATCCTCCGTTCAGTCAATGAACCTGTTGGATGTAAGAAATTGTTCTCTACACTAGGTCAGTTCCCAAACAGTTATTACTCCACTTTCTTTTCTTTCATTTAATTATTATACATGCTGTGTAATGAAACCCATTGGTAATTAGGGTAATGTGTCCTATACCCCGTTTCTGTAATTTCTCAGTGCCAAGATTTACCGACTGACTGTGATTTCTTTGTCCACAGACAAACAAGTCAGCGGCATAAAAAGCAACAAAAAAGATCAATTCTTTAATTGGGAGTTTGCTCCACTGAAATGCAATATTCCTCATTATATTTAGTCCATTGTGGCCTCTTTCCTGCGTTCCTGTCATGGCGTCCTTGAAAACAAAGCCTTTCATCTTAACTGGTCCAATTTTGAATTGGTGACTCCCTCTTATAAATGCCCGAACTGCCTGAGAAACATCCAGTTTATTCATCACTTGGTACATAAGCAGCAGTAACAGGCTCAAAGCTATGCTGAAGTGAACCACTGCTCTTCTGACAGGGAATCTGATGTACTACAGCTGTTTGTGTCTGAAGTGAATCCATTTCAGTGTTTTATACAATCCTGGATGCAGAGTCATCAAACAAAGTCAAATTTAGCATTATACCGTCTTTAAGTTGCAGTGAGAAACTGAGTGTGGCTGTCCATTGGCTGGTGTGTATTTGAGATTGTGTTGGTCTTCAGATTGTGGACATCAACAACAACATGTTGCCAATGCTGAGTCAGGGACGTCCTGCAGGGGCCCCTTCATCTCTTAGCGCTTTGAAGCCCTTTGAGGTCCATCCCTGGCCCTTTTGAAGCAGAAGTTTACATCTTTTGTGTCAGAGTATTTTTTTTAATCAAAGCATAGTTGTGAAATCAATGCTCAGCCTAACTTATAGAGCAATTAATGTAAAAGCTATTGACATATCAGAGTGCAACTACGTGAGAACTAATATTGATAGGTGGTTTTATAGACAAATACTGATGCCATTTCTAAAACAGTCACTCAGATTTGTAACGTAATAATGTAATGCTGCTTCCACTGCATTTTTTTTGTCATTTAAGTTTTTATTGTTTCACTGTAGTTTTCACTTGATTTTAGATATTGTTGCTTGTTTTTGTAGTCTGTCTGACTAATAACAAACTGCCTTTGAGCAGTCTGTGTCTTTGCTTGCATTAGAAAAGTGCTTATTTTTCATGTTTTTATATATATAGATTATATTGGATTATTTTATTATTTTGAATAAGCCATTACAGCCCAAATCTAATATTTATCTGTTACTACAACAAAAACCACTTGATTCCCTTAATTCTGCAATGGTTCGTTAAGAAATCTTGTTTTATTACTAAACCATGGTTGTCTACTAGTAGCATAAGAAAAAATATTTGGTTTGCACAGTTTTTGCAAGATACAGTAGGTTGGTTGTTTTGGGTGTGTTGGAAAATAGTCCATAAAGTGTGCAAAATGTCATAGATATTTTACATGTAACTGTATTATAAGAAGAATTGCCGGCTTAGTCAGGATATACAGAAAAAGACATTTAATATTGTCTTTTTCAATATTTGTTATTTGTCTTTTTCAGGAAAAATGTGAAATCTTTGCCATTGGCCTCAGTGGCAGAAAGAGCCGACCCTTCTATTCCTCATTTACTGTGTTTCCTGGTTAAAGCAAAACTCAAAAAGGTCCACCATCTTTATCTGTCGTCTTATTGTCCACTGCACGCATTTCATCAGTATAATAGAATCATGTCAGAGTCACCGCTCTGTTGTGCTGAGTTTCTCTTCTCTAACAGAAATACTGTTTTCATTCACTAATAAGTTCCATTCGCTTTCACTTTGCTGTTGTTTGATTGCTTTTAAGCTATTGTCAGTGAAGCTAACACTTCCTGTCCAGCCTTCCCTTTTCTGGAAGGCTTTAATGTGACAAATCTGCAGGAAGTGTTGGGTTTCATTGATAATAGCTTAACATCGATTCGTAAAAACAACAAAGTGGAAGCAATAGGAAAAAATTAGTGAAAGAAACTATTATTTCTGTAAAAAAGAGACACGCAGAACAAAAGTGTTTTGAGTATGACATGAATCTGTTGTTGTACTGATAGCATTAGTGCTGTGGAAATGTTAATTATGTTGAATTTACCACGTGAGCCATTATAGTACAGTGGAAACCGCTCATAGTGATCACGTATATCCGGAAGCGAATGATATTATAACCACATTTTTTTTCTTTTTCTTTATTTCTCATGCAGATTACCATCTAACTGACATTTATATATTTATTACATGAATATAAAATAATGAACGGGCCGCTTCACTATTTACTGAATTTTATTGACACATACGGTACAGCTATTTCAAACGCTTTTCAAATTACTGTACAAATTAAATTACTGTACTGTGTATAATTCAAATACACTATAATACAGTACAGTACTGTAGTACTACTGTACTGTACTGTAGTTCAAATTAGGGGGGCATCACGTGACCGGGCATTATCAATCCACTTGACGAGGGCGGCTGCAACCACAGGTGCTTTCTCCGTGCACATTAGTTTTCTCTGTTTCTCGTTGTTTGAGTCGACTACACAAGGCAGCCTGAGGAACACCAAGTTTCGCTGCTGCATCTCGTTTTTGGCAGTTTGTCATAAGCTTTGAGGAGACCACGTTTTTCATTGAGAGAAAATGACGTTTTTTCCTGTCTTGATGTCATTTTCACACTTATCACACTTGATGTCATTTGTATAGGAATGATTCTGTCCCAAGCTTTTTGATCCATATAAGCAATTGATCACTGTAACTGTGATCACTATAAGCAGTTTCCACTGTATAGGTAATTCCGCCACCCTCAGTGTTTGTTTTTTTTACCTGACCTTTATTAGGGACCGGCTGGCCACGCCCCTGGCTATTACTTGAGACTTGGCCATTATTTGAATACTGAATTTTCAATAATCATAACTTTAGCACTGCTCTGCTTTAAAAGCCTGGATATTTCTATGTTTGTTCTGTTAAGTGCCTTACATGGACAAACAGTGTAGTATTAATCAATTACATATTAAATAATAATATATATAATCAATCAAAAACATCTTTCATATTAGAGGTGGATAACTGTGAGTAAACCACAAGTGATTTTTAATAAACAGGCAATATCCATACCCTCAATCTCCTCTTTCCTTTGATCAGGATTTAGATGGTGACAGTCAGATATTCCTCTGGTGCAGTTTGGTGTTGTAAGGCTTTGGAAATGAATTCAAACATGGCTTCGCTCTCAGTCTGTCTGCCTCTGGAGAGCTAGCTGCCGGCTAATGAAGTTAAAATTCTCTCTTAACTCCTTCAATGCATCTCCCAGCACGCAAGGACTGTGGAAGTCAAGTCTTTGAGGGACGGGTTAACTGTGAACATGCATTCATCATACAATGGCCACATGTTGGCATGTCCTATCATACAGACAACAGTATTATTTCTGCTTTCACGATTGCAAGCAGGGCTGCGACACGCTGTATGATATCAGCCGCAACCTCATTTGCACTTTTAAATATCTCAGCACAGCTTGGAATTTCCAACCTGAAGAAGACATTTTTGGACTTGGGCTTACTAGGCTCTTGCCTTATCATCAGTGAAATGCGCAATATAGAGATATTCATGAGGACTTTAGTGCTCCGATGTGTGCCACAGCTGTAACCTTTTACAGCTTTCGAGTAAACCATCACTACCCACTCATTCATTTTACTGATGGGGAACCAAAGTCTTTAGTATTCTGTGTTAGGTTCTGGCAATTGAGGTGTGCGGACACTGAGAATATATGTGTGCGTATTTTCTTGCTCTTTAAGTCACATGCTGTGAATCAGGCTGATGTTCAGCCATAAAAGAAGGGGTCCTCTAATGGGAGATTGTTTTCCCTATAATTGCTCTGAGACTCAGTTTTAAGAACCATGTAGTCTACGGCCATGGTTCAATCCGTTCACTTTGATGTGGGTGAAAGGCTATCTATTGCAGTGGTATATGGGCATACAGGGAGGTGAATTTATCTAGTCCTCACAGACCAAGCAGGGACAGAGTTCGGTCTTTAAGTGTTTGGACAGTGACACATCTTCTATTGTTTTGGCTCTGTACTCCAGCACATTGTATTCGAAATAAAATAATAACTATGAGGTATAAGTGCTGACTTCCAGCTTTAAGGTTGCTTTGGGGTGTTCACATCCATAGTAAGTGAGCAATGTAGGACTCGTTGCCCGTTTTATACATTGTCCCCTCATTTTAGAATAATATAGCAGGGCAGTGATCTTAAACATACAGAGTTTTTAGGGCAAAACAGTGGAATGATCTTGACTGGCCAAGTCACCTGACCTCAGTCCAACAGAGCATGTTACACTTGCTGAAAACCAGACTGAAAGCAAAAAGATTCATCAATGTCTTCTTCTGGACACCACTCTGGGGAGCACTGGTATCTGGATTTCCACTCATGATTTGTTCCCCCATCGTCTTTGGCCTGACTGGGCCTGTAGTAAAGACAAATACAAATGTTTCTGTTCCCGATCATACATTTCAGAAACATCTCTACAACTAATTGTATCACCTTTCAAGCTTTCAGCATTTTATTTCTCGGCCCAGTGTTCTCCTTCAGAAACACACGGTTGGTCAGCATCATGATGTATTAAGAGAGATGGATACGGAGTTGCCAGTTGCAATGATAACTCTGCATTAGGAAACACTACCTACTCATTCATTTCAATGACACCACTGAGAGCTCCACTAAAAAAATTGCAAGGTTGTGTTGCAAAAAAAAAGAATCTGGATCAACTTTTGTTGCAATGCAATGTAACTTCATTTGGCAAGGCCCACATGTTTGGTAGGTTTACCTCCTGATTGTTGAGACTGATAAAATAATTGCTACTGTGATAACTTTCCAGAGTTGTAAAATTCTGCCTCATAGTATTATAAACCGATGTGTAACATTTTGGCATCTGATATGCTTTAAAAATCATGGATGTATTGCTGAAACTGGACTTCCTTGATTGTGTTTCATCATCTCATCGGTACCTGAAGCAGCAAACCCACACCAATGGAGTGCCTTAACGCAGTGCTGCTTTCGGTCTGAACGCTCTTTTACAATATACATATATTTAGGGGTGGGGACAGTTTTTTGCTTTTTTTATCAGAGAGAGGTGAAGGGAGAGCGAGGGATTGAAAACCCAAGAAGTCCCCAGTCAGCATCTTGAACCTCTAGGTCACTAGTACACCTCATGCCTGCTTAGTTTTGACCATTTGTATATTGCAAGTGTTCCCAGTGTGCATTATTCCAGTTTTCTTCTTCTCCTGCTTGGATGGTTCTTGCTTTGGCCGCACTTTCTTACTATTTTTGACAAAATAATGTTGACTCAAGAGCTACTTTTGCGTGGCTTTCAGCGGCATCTTGTGGTCTTCATCAGCGGGTGGAGTTTGCTCAGTTGTCAATATGATATCATAAAGACATAATTACATATAACATCATGACAACGGGGCTTGAGCCAAGATACATTTTTATCAAACTACTATTTCTGAAGCCAAAAATGAACTTTAGCTATCAATCTCTCATTACTCTGCAACACCTTAGCAACTCATACCTTTCAAACGGATAAAGCATTTTTGTTTTTGTGTACTTTTTGTATGGGCTGTTTAAATTCTTCCATTTACAGTATTAACTAAATGTCCTCCAGAAATGTGTCTCCATCTGAGGCGCTAATGACTCGTAATTTCAAATGAGCTCAAAAGCTCGGCTTTAGTTATGTTTGAATGCATTCCCTCCTGCTCTTGGGTCGATTCATTTCACATGGATGATTTTTGCTCCAATGCCCAGGCGTAATGTGCATGTATTATTCAGTATGAAAGATGAATGTTGCTGATAGTTTTACAGAATATTTCTCCGTAGGATGCAGTAACACCAGTCAACATCTTTCTCTGGTCAATAAAAGATGATTTTCACAGCACATGAGAGACAGTTGGACGAAATAATTTGCCCTTTAAGGAACCAAACACAGGCAATGTTTAACTAACCATGGAGCCATGCATTGACTCAAAACATTCATTATTGCTTTGTAGGATGAGGTTTTAAAGAGCTGAAGCCTTTGGAGATCTGTGCAGAATCGCAGTGGCCCCTTGAGCAGTTAGGACTGAGGCAACACAAATAAGATGGCAGCAATCCACTTAGTTTCTCTATTTTCTGAGGTGTATTTCACACTTAATTGGCTGGCTACGAGAGCATGCCTGTGAGCCAGACCCGAGGTTGTGTGGGGCTTTCCAGACATTCATATCATAGATATCTTTGACTGACTTAATTTCCCAAGGTGCAGGGCTGGAGTTTGCCTTCCATAAATCCCTTTTCCTGCCAGGGTCTGAGCAAGGATTTTCAGGCCCGCTTTTGCAAGTCTATTTACTTCAATGGACTCTCCAAATGGACTAGAATACGTTACATTTCAAAATGGAGATGGGTATGGCTACAGTGGGACTAAAGTAGCTTCTCAGTCTAACAAACCCTTTCAACAACTCATTCAGGGATGATGGATACTTCAGTGCAGAATTGTAATCTCTTCACATATTTTTTTCTAAAAGTAAGATTAAACTGTTTCTAAAATCCAAGTTTAATCTCAGGAAATCAATGACTGCAGCTTGTCTCTGAATATCTCCCACCTGTTTGGACCTCTGCATGAATACAGCACCCACTATGCAATGCTAACCTGCCTTTTACGATTCACTTTTCTCTGGAGTCCATTTAATTAGGTCCTAACATAATTTGATCTCATCATCCCTGCTGTTAGCTCGTCACAACAGCTCGATAAATTTAATTCTGTGAACTAACGATGATCCACTGAAAAGGTATTAAATGTATACACTACATGGCTCAAAGTATGTCTACATCCGCACATTACACCCATATGTGATTACTGAGCATCTTATTCTAAAACCACGACATTAATATGCTGCTCTTTTGAGAAGGCTTTCCACAAGATTTTGGAACCTGGCTGCAGGGATTTGCTCTCATTCTGCCACAGGATTATTAGCCCTGCGTGAAAAAAACGAATTCATTTGAATGCCACTCTGTTCATGCAGTGGGGTTGCCAATGCTTTGGGCTCCAGCAGAGAAAGGCAGAGTCATCCAGCAAAAACTGTGAACCTGGCTCAACTTTTGCCGAACTGTATTGCAACGTCATCCGGCAACGCACTATGTTGGCCAATCAAATACATGCAGGCGCACATTCCAGGAAGACTACTTTGTAACGTAAATGCTGTTCTACTGTTTACCTCGGGATCGTTGCAAAAATAAAATGATTTCTGCGTTGCTAACTTTGCAAAATAGTAAAGTCCTTCCTCGTAGTATCATAAACCGCAGTACAATGTTTTGGCATCTCTTTGCCTTCAAACTCATGAATCTATTACTCTAACAGAACTTGCTCAGAATCAACGCTTTTCTACCAGTGCAGCCCCCTTGCATTTTCTTTAAGGCAGGGCTAGTTTTGCTCGGCGCGCCCACTGGTGTTGGGTGATAAGGCCTGAAGTTTGTAGTCTGTACAGGTTTTATGCTGGTTGTCTGACAACCTGGTAGTGATTACAAGACTCCAGGAAGTTAATGCTGTTGGCCAGGAAATAGCCTGGCGTGGGGCGGCTGCATGGCTTAGAGGTTAAGATGCTGATGATGCGCTGCAATGTCCTCGGTTCAAATCCGGCATTAAATGCCCCCCCAGAAAATTATAGTTTTTTGAAATGAATTAAACAAATGAGATAAAACTTCATTAATGAGCTTTAGTAAAATTTCAGAGTACTGGGAGGACGATTTTTTAAAACTTGGACAGAGCCAGGTTAGCTGTTCTCTCCTGTTTCCAGTCTTTATGCTAAGCTGAGCTAACTGGCTGCTGACTGTAGCTTCATATTGAGCAGACAGATATAAGAGTGCCATCGATCTTCACGTCTAACTTGTGGCAAGAAAGCAAATGAGCTTATTTCCCAAAATGTCAAACTATTAAAGATGCTTTAAAGAAGCTGAGTGCACTTTAACTGAAGCGTAACATAAACTGGATGAGCTCACAAGCATTCTGTGATTATCCAGTTTGGTTCTAAATAAATGAAAAATTAATCAGGAAAATTTTATTTATTTCATCAGACTTTTTTTCCCCGTTACTTTACGTCACTATCGCTGACTGTTGCCTTTGATATTTAACAGAATTGTAGCGTAATGGTGTATTTCCCTCAGCTCATTAATTACAAATGGACTTTAATACCACTGACATCTTATTCTAATGCATTCATGTCTCTTTTTCTTTTCCCAGACTTCCAGTGGGTTCAAGGAGATGTTTGTGAAGTGCAGCTCATGGTCTACAACCCCATGCCTTACGAACTTCGTGTGGAGAACATGGTCAGTGAAATTTATTACACCTTCAAACCTTCAATTAGAACTTCAAATGTCCTGTAATAACCTGCTTTGAAGGATGCTCAGTGGTTTAAATATTTGATAAATCGGAATTTTTGAATAACTAATGACAGCTTTATTAACACAGGAGGTTGCTGACACGCTTTTCTCACTGTAGCAATACAAACAGTCCCTCTGCGCCCACCAAAGACTTGCAAAAGGGCAAGTGATAATGCTTTGTAGTCATCCTTGATAGCCTAATTAAGGTCCCTTAAAAGCTTTTTTGACAGTTTAATACTGTAATGATTGTATGAGATGGTGAGAACAAACTCTTCCCGCTCCTGACAGTAAGAAAACATAACTAGGGAGAGGCACACAGGGAGTGTGCCATTACTTTTATGGTTTCACACACCATCCTGTCAGACCAGATAGGTTCTATATTGAGGTAAGCTCAAGACCATTTGCTCTCCTTTTCTGTGCAAAATTAAGTTTGAAAAGCACCATCAGACATCAGGGAGTCCAATTTAATTGTATTGTTTAATAGCTGCTTGGTGACTGCAGCTTAAGTTTAGAACATTTCCTTATTAAAGGACCTCCAACTATAGTGCAGACCTGCACTTCTGCGACATCCATTTCTAATTTATGTACTTTGACTCTCCCTTACCAGTCCTTTTCAAATACACACACACACACACACACTAGTTGAGCCACTTTATCAGGTTCAAGGGTGCAAAAGATTACCAAATAAATTGCTGTTCTTTCTGCTCACTGCTGTGTCTGTTTATGAATGCAGTGATGTGGGACAACCTTGAAATGCAAAGCAATCATCAGGCTCAATAAAAGGCCAGCAGGGAGAGGTCTAGTTTCAGCTGCTGGATAGCAACGGCACACACAGCATCGCACGCAATGTACTACCTGTCAAAAGTGATGTTGCCTTTAATTATTTGGGAAGTCGAGAACAAATTGCCGTGAAAGTTTCATGGCAGAGTGTGAACGGAGACAGTGGCCTCTTAATCGTGGCGGCTGTCTCGGAGCTGATGCCAAATAGACTTGGACAGGTCTCGCTGGTTGATTTAGCCGCCCTGCGTTGTCTGATAACGGCACATGCTGTTACAGACACAGGAAATGCAGGCGACCTCCGATTTGGAACATCTGGAAAGTGTTTAAACTGGAGGAATAATCACCAGCCGGTTGTCTCTGAGTGTGCATTTGTGTGTGTGTGTTAAAGCTCCAGTCAGCCAGATTTGTGTCTGATAAATATCTCACTAGAAGTGTGGCTGCAGTAGAGAAGTGTTTCATCCCTCCAAACATACAATAGTTGACTTTCACCATTGAAAATAATGATTCAAAACTTAAAAAGCAAAACACAAACCCGTTCCAAAAAAGTGGGGAATTATTTCTCTGAAACATTATGTTTGTTGCTGCTCCAGTCACTTTGATATAGTCTTGGGTTGTAAACATACGCATGCTGTGTGAAATTTACTGACATGTAAATTTGTGCCCAAAATATTAATTCACTGATTTATTAGTTTATAAACACAAAATTATTTTTTAAAATGTTGATACTCAGTTAATCATTTGCTCCAAACATTTGCTGTTTTTCTCAAATGTGAGGATTTGTTGCTCAATAATTTTGTAAATTTAATATCTTCTCGTTTTGGACCGTTGGTCGAATGCAAAGATGTCACCTTGGACATTCCCCACTCCCCATTCTCCCACCCCTCCATCATTCCTAAATCTCACCCCTGGTCAGCAATGCACAGTATTCAGAGTACTTCAAGAGTATCGATTTATCAAACGTAAATGGCAGCTTGAACAGGGCTAATAAAAGATAAAGACATGAAACATCAGTGCAAAACTAAATAACCATAAACAAATAAGAGAAAACGATAAATAAAATGTTACCAGGTGCAGTCAGTTCTTGTCAGGGGAGAGGTGTCTGGAAAAGGAGTTTTCTATTTTCATTTACAGACAAAGCTATTAATCAACAAACTTTTATTGATTATGAAAATAATGGTTACTTGCAGCCAAGTCCCCAGGAATATCGCTGGGCTGTACAGTGATTTTTGAGTAGTGGTTCCAGTCAGAATTGCAGGTCACGTGACGCACTTCACAATCGTTACAAAAGAAATAAAAACAATGAAGTTTTTTTTTTTTCTGATTGTCATAAAAAATCCTAAATGAGTCTGCCGAAAAAAGTTTGCCGTAGAAATGAAAAAGTTTTGAAGAGTTGTATCAGTAAATCATTTCCGTGACATTCACGCGTGAGAGGAGTCAGCAGGAAGTCAGCCGGCTCAGCAAGAGAAGGACTCTAATGAGAATGCTCGATGGGCCCAAAATTGTAAAAGCCTGAGGAACCTTCTTGGCTTGTGCACTTGATGAGCGATTTGAGGTGCCATCTGAAGTTCAGGGAGTTTCAGTCCTTTTCACAATATATGAGCTCTCTGTTTGCAGAGTTGCTGTGAAGTGAAACAATCAAACAGGCAAGGTCAAATAGTGATGCAGATGTCACTAAGTCGTCCCCACCTACAGGCGAATTGGTCAGGTCACAGATGGAGGCTGAAGCCCTCCACAGCTCCACGGCAGCTGGGAACTTCAGGTGGTGTTGCAGAGTCACGCAGGTAGAGACAGACAGGGTGATGCAAGAGCTCCTCTGTAACCCAGACAAAGTGACTGCCGTTAGACCGGAGCAACCATCTATCCACCGTACATAAACCAGCTCTCTGAAACACACTGGGAAACAAACACACACACACACAAGGTCATTTTTCCATCGTCCGTCACCAAGGTGACCCTGTAGTTTGGCAAGACAGGCCCTCCTTCTCAGTCACCACACGACTTCAGCACTAATACCCAGCTTTGCTTTGTGCTTTATTGATTTTCTATTAAAGTGGTGCTTTTTACCACAACCCCCACCCCCACCCTTTCAGAGGGGTCACTGTCAGATGCTTCTGTCATTCTCCCCACAAACAAGTTTGGGATATTTATTTGCTTTTTCTCAAAACAACAAATGATACTTTTAGTTTTGTCTCTCTTGTTTACTGAAATGAGGTCAGCTGAATTATTTAAAGTAAAGATGGATTCATCATTAACTTCAATAATCAAACAAGAAAGTAATATATGTCATCATATTGTATAATTGAGAAACTGCTAAAAACTGTTTTGTGCAGTGTTGAAATTTGGAGCCAAATTGATACCAAGAGAAATTTCTGTCTTATTTTGTCTTTGGCTTTCTCTGCATCACTTTTTGTTGCTATCAGATGTGCATTTGTGTGCCAGAACAAAGAAATAATCCCAGTCATAAATAATAATCATACCATTATCATAGCATTAGTGAAAGCAAAACAAAAGGTTAACCACATACTGTCAGTGTTGTACAATGAAGTCGATGCACACCAGCTCAAACAATACAATTCACTTTGCACATGCTCTAATCGTTATTGTTGGTGAATCAGGCTAATTAACCTTTTCAAGGCTGAATGCAAATGAACTATTTCCAATAGGTTAACACTGATACTTCTGCGATCCAATAAAGGCGTGTAATGTCCTGAAGTGAAAGCAAAGAGAGTTTAAATCACAGCCGTGGTACCTCAGAGGCTCAGCTCCTCGGCAGCCTTCCCTCTAGTGAGGTAGTGTCTGCTGTTAGGGATTGATGCAGTCATTACGTCACCTCAGTCTGCCTCGTGCACTCAGGCAGTGTGCACTGGGAATGTAAATACAGTTATTCTGAGGGGATACAAGTACACATTGAAAGAAAAAAGAAAACTTTAGAGCCACATGAAAGGCTTTTCTGACGTCAAATGAGGCTTAGGTGATATGGCCTGTTTTTGTCTCTGCAGTTAATTTGACAACTATACACTGTGTATTGCAAGTGACAGGCAGCTGACCCCACAGCCTGTAACAGCTGTCATACAGATGGGGCAGAAATGTATGGATATCAGCAATATTGACTTGTTGGGTGAGAAAACTATAGAAAAAGAGACCATTGTTGTGGTTAAGCTTAGAGCTGAGAGTTTACAAGGCTTTGCTGTGATTGTTGTAAATGATGACTTTCAGCAACGATAGCAGCATGGCCCTAGGGATGTCAATGTTTGCTGGTCTGACAGTTGGTCGGTCCGACCCCCCGTTTGGTCCAGACTGAAATATCTCAACAACTGGATGGATTGAGGTAAATTTTACTACAAATGTTCAGGGTTGCGAGAGCACAAATTTTAATGACTTTCATCTAGCTCCATCATCAGGTCAAAATAAGAATTTGTCCAGTACTTTAGTTTATGGCCTGTTAAACTAATGACATGACTGTATTTTAGGTTTAGAGCTAATTAGCAAATGTTAGCATACTAACACGCTTAACTAAGAGAGTGAAAATCTTGAACATTATACCTGCTAAATATCAGCATAGTAACATTGTCGCTTTGAGCATTTTACAGTGCTGACTAAGCAGTGCTTAGTATAGCCTCACAGAGTCCTTAGTCTGGCTGTCGACTCCTAGCGGGCACTCAGACTGAAGACAGCCGTGCGTTAAAACAATGCAAGGAGCTGCATTGGTGAAGGGGTGTTACTTCAGGTACCGGCAAGACAGGAAATCTGATCCAGGGACTTCAGTTTGAGTAACAAATCCATGAGTTTGAGGGCTTATCAGACGCCAAAACACTGCACAGTGGTTCATGATACTCTGAGACAGAATTATACAACACTGGCAAGTTATTTTATCACTAAACAGTAGAAATAAACCATTAATGTTGCAAAGTAATCCATCAGGAATGTGCGCTTGCAGATATTTGATTGTTTGCTGTCCTTCTCATCAGTAATAATAATGTTGTGTTGACCAGCCATTTAATTGCTGGGATCTGGGAATGCAGTGACATGGCTAAAAAGAAGTCCGACAGGTCAAGAAACAACCTGTCTGATTGTCTGGCTGTGTTCCCAGATCTCAGAAAGTACTTTGGTGAGTACAGTGTTATCATAACCGATAGAAATGATGGCCAAAACTGCGATGACAAGACCCAAGTTATTATGAAAACTTTCATTAAAGGGCTCAGAATTACCCTTTGGACAGCAAGCTCAAGGTTTCCCAATGCATTAAACCTTGCCATGGCATATTCTGCCTGTCTCTGCGTCGCCCAGTGGGAATTTGGACTGCTGAATTTGAAACCTGTCTGATCCGTCTTCCTTCTGCGTTGTGATCTGTAGGACTTATTTTCAATCACTTCTCAAGCACACATGACTCAAGTGGTCATTTTTCCATGGAGAACAATTTTCTCCAATGGAAATGGCCATCTCATGCTGACAGAGATTTAATCTTCAGGACATCACGGGTAGATTAAGATGATGAATCACATGAAACAGCTGGAGAGATACTTCACACTGAACTGTTCCTGGAGAATCAGGCTGCTGCACATCACTCTGCTTTTTCAAAGGGAAAGGGAAAGTTTGATAGTGAGTTATGATTGGGGTTGTTTTTCTCACAAAACATTGTCTTTAAGGTGTTCTTTATGATGGAAGTGTTTTCCACAGAGAAAGCAGAGGTTTTTACATTTTCATTCTTGCTGAACCAGACTTGCAGGTCGAAAACAAACTTTTCTCATTATGATTTTAAAGAAACGTTTTACAGCTATTTTTTTAATGTTTGTGCTAACAAAGAAGCTGCTGTCATTTGCCAAGAACATTCAGTTTTGATTTAAATTTTACTTTTGTGTCCTTTATGCTTTAACGAAAGTTTGTTTTTTGCTTCTACATAGACATTAAGATCATTCCCCCGTCCTATCTTATCTGGTTTTCAGGGTTTGCTGACCTCTGGAGTGGAGTTTGAATCCCTGCCTGCTGCGCTGTCCCTGCCTGCAGAGTCTGGCCTGTACCCCGTCACTCTGGTTGGCGTCCCACGTACAGCTGGCAACATCACTGTCAATGGTGAGTCCAGCTGAAAACCTGTTCCATCACTCAGATGTTGCACATAATAATGAGCTGCTGAAAGTAGCTGGGATTTCTGTTCATACACTGTTGTATCGGAAACAAGTTGATCTTAACCTTAGGCTCACCTGTTGTTCTTCAAGACATCCTCCCCTCAAGCTTAACATTTCCTATATTCTGCATTTGATCCCAGGTTACCACACGTCAGTGTTTGGGGTGACCAGTGATTGCCTGTTGGAGGGTCTGCCTAGTGTGAAGACTGGTGGCTGTTTGGTGGAAGTCATTCCCTCCCTTCCTCGTCTCCAGCTCAGCACGTCACTACCACGGTCAGAAACTCTCTGAACCCCATCTGTGTCATTTTCATGCTGTGGGGTATGACTGTATGACTGTGGGTATGACTTTAACTAAACACCAACATAACAGTCAAGTGGACAGGGCTGCAAATGTGTGTTTATGGAAAGTTTGGGAATGCCCACAATGTTTGAACAACTAACTAACTGGATCATTTGACTAGTTCACAGGGCAGTCCATAAGTAGGACAAGTATATATTTTTCATTTTGCAAGCTGTGTACATTACAGTACATTAGATATGAAACATGAGACATATTTGAGGGTGTTTACATCCACATCAGATAAAGTGATTTAAATTTGTAGAATGAATTAAGATAAACTCGTCGCAAAACCTTTGCAGTCACTTGCTCGTCTTAGGACCTTTTGCCTTCACTTTGCTCTTCAGTAAGTGAAACACATGCTTAATTGAATTGAGGTCAGATAGCTGACTGTAAAGACAAGAACATCGCACCATTTGGCCATAAAAATATAAAAGGGCAACGAGTCCTACAGTGTTCACCCACGATTGATGTGAACACCCTCAAACACCCTTAAAGCTGAAAGTCAGCACTTTTACCTCATAGTCATTGTTTCATTTCACATCCATTGTGCTGGAGCACAGAGCCAAAACAATGAAAAATGTGTCACTGTCCTACCACTCACAGACTGCACTCTACTTGGATAATGTTGACACTCAGTTTCCTAATGAGTAACAAAAGGTAAATGTTCAGTGAGAGTATCGCCGTCCTATTTCATGTGTTTTCACATGCAAATCCTATCAAGTGAATGATGCAGGATAAGATTTACCATGGTGGAGAGTGATGGTGTGTGTGAAATGGTTTAAATATTGTGTTTCTTTTTATTTATTTGGTCACCTTATGAAATATTTATGCATTGACTCGCGTTCAGGTATCTTTCTGATTGAAAAATAGAGGGCTTTATGGCAGAGTGGGCTAAAAAGCCACAACTATTACAAGCTATACTTACTCTATAGTAACCCTATTGTAAACGTATAGTCAGTATAGGAAAGCTTCACACTTGCTAAAAACTTAGGTCATGACCAGGTTTGTGGACCCAACCCTTTTATTCAGAAACCAGATTCTAACCTTGCACTCTTTCCAACATTAATCCCAAGCCTAAGATTAACCGTGGCCACAAAAATAGACTTCTAAAGATTATTAAGTTTAAAGTACTATTTGAAACCTACAGTAAGTTGAGATTCAAAAACCAAAGTGTTGTGAATCAATACATTGCCAGTGACAAAAAGTAATAATATTTTCATAACAAATATTCTTGAACACTTTTGATTTAGAAGTGACAAAACTGATGATATTTGTAACAAAGCATTTTTTCTTATGTCAGAAACAGCTGCCGTCTCTGACAACCTGCACGTCAGAGTAGCAGGTGAATTTGTTTTCATTTACATCCTGTAAGGTGTAATATAATTTCCGATGCAATAAAAGTAGGAAACATAAGAGGAGAAATCATGGGCTAAATTACTACTAGAAAATAACAGGTAAAGCACCCTGCTGGAGTGTTGTAAATCATTCTGACAGCGGAGCTGCTGCAAAATCCACTATTTAGGTCATGCCTGTAAGTACAGCACTTCAGCAGCTTTTGATGTGGAAAATCTTTTTATTCTCCAGTTGGAAGGGAACCATAGCAGATACACGAAGCAAATAGAATACAAATGTAATATGTGGTCTCTTGGGTGCTCACTGGGTCCACAGGTAGACCTTCAGCTTTGACTTCAGTTGAAGAGGTGCCTCATTGACTTCTCTGATATCTTCTTGCCTCCAGCGCAAAGCTGCAGTTCTTACAGCTTCTCCTTTTCACATTACTAACATCAGTGTTAGCTTTAATGATTTATAACGTTTTTAAAGGCTCAGAGCAGAGATCTTCCGTATGCCTTCAGCCATGTTTTATAAAACAATTTTACTGTCAAGAGTTTAAAGGAGAGAAATATCTGCTGAAATGCAAACAATTTGTGTTGCAAAACCATTTGCATTCTTCAGTTTTATGCTGTAAAAAGGTTTTCCGTCATTGCTCTATTATAACTTTCAAAATACATTTGAAATGTCAGTAACATTTCGAAGAGTTATTTTTGTGTTGACCTGCTGTCAAGCTCAGAAAAAAACATATAGGCAGTTGGTGATGACTGGCGTTGTAATTCTAGCCTCAGGCAGAATGTTTTAATTTTAAAGTTATGATACTGAACATGTGCATGTATAATGAGGTATGATGAAGTTGTAGAGAACACCCGCATTGATCTCCCATAATCTTGTACATTCCCTTTCGCTCCAGTATTTGCATCGCTTTGCAAAAACAGATGCCGACAGCTCTTTAACACTTTAAGCGTCAGCTGCAGGGGTTTTGCTTTTGACAGCTTATGAAAATACTTTGCTGTGATGTCTCTGACTGAGGTGTGGCCTGAAATACAAGAAGACGCACAGTTTGAACTCACAAAGAAAAGTGGATGAGCAGTTTACAGCTTTATGCGATTCAGTGTTGATTTACTCTTTAAATGACTATTACACTCATTGTGCCAGGGGTCTATATGCTGTATGGTATATTCTGTGCTGGTACACACATCTACAGTATAGCTTTCACATGTTAAAACACTTTAACTACAATCCAAATTAAGTTTGATGGCAAAACCCACAAATCATTGAAAGCAGCGCTAAACTCTCAGCAGGGCTCCTCACTGCGGGGAAGAAGCCATCAACAGATGATGTTCCAGCTAATGAGATTCCAAAAAGCATTTATTATCTTCATCAAAATGCGAGGGAGAGCATTTTAAACTTTATCTGTTTTCACACATCTGTGGTTGATTAATGCCTGAAGAATTGTTCTTCAAATTATGATAGGAGTATAATGGAACTGTTTGCGTTGTATCAAACCACATCAAACTTACCTTTCTTAAAATCCTAATTCATATTGACCCCTTAAGGGATTTAAGGCAAGAAAATTAGTACATTCATCACTGAAAAGTTCTCCCTCCTCCACAAACCTAAACAGGTCAGCCCACACGCCTCAGCCAATGACCAAAGAGGAACTGTCCAGCACTGTGTCCGTCCAGCTTTTCAACGGAGAGACCCAGCAGCTGACCATCACCTTGGAGAACATTGGATCAGAGAACATTGAGACTCTGGAGCTCACCTCTAAGATTGTAAACACCAAAGGTTAGTACCCCTATCGCGATGATTAAAGCTGTCAATTCTACTTTTTTTTAGTACTGAACAGTTCTCACCTCAGATGTTACTGACTGAATACACAGGAAGTTGTGTCAGCATAGTAAAGCAAAGAAGAAAGGAGTGACATCATGTGGATTAATGTCATGTATAGAGGGTGTGAATCCCTGCAAAAGCTAAACATGCAAAACAATGATGCATTGAGATTAAAGATGTGCATACATGTAGTATTTGTAATCAATGCTGTTTTAGTCAGGACAGCTGTTGATGTGCTTCATCACCCACTGAGTTTCTGCTGCAGCCTCTTGCAGTCCCTGTGTCCGCAGTACCACAGAGGTCACTACCCGTTGTCTTTGGTTCTACATCTTTCATGCCCCCGTGGCTTTTCACTCTGTGTTCCATCTCTTTGTTCAACACCTGCTCAGGTCCTCAGATCTCTGCGGTCCCCCTCACTCCTACTGGCTGTCTCTGTGTCTCCCTCTTGCTTTTTTGTCTTTGTCTCACTGTTTGTGTGGGAAAAAAAGCAGCAAAATGTCCACATATTGCACTCCGGTATATTTTAACTCCTGGCATGCCACTTGTGGTCAGCAGTCCACTCAGGTGATAAACAGTAACTCAAGTACAAAGTAAGATTTAAAATCGTGCTCACTGTCTATTCGATGAATCTGAAATCTCTCTGTAAGAGGATTCCAATAAATATCAGCAGCATGTTTGTACTGTTGAGATTGTATACTACCTCTTAACTTTGCCCATAGTGGTTTATTTTATCAGTTATGTAGACTTCCTTTGGTCCACAAACAATTCTAAATACTGACATGTAATTACTTTCATACTATGTATTTAGTAAGAGTAACCAAACCCCAACCCTGCATTTGCTGATATCTGGAACCAACTGATATCACTATGGAAAGAAGACCCTGACTGATACTAGATTTTTGAGGCTGATATTGATATCAATATTTAAAAGTTAAACAAATTGGATAAAAAAACATTGGTTGATATTAATTTTTTTGACTCTAACACACAACATAAACATTTTTGATAAAGATCTCTTAAATTTAAATGAAATTTCCACTGTGACCAACTGAGTGGGACATTTTACAGTTTACACTTGTCAGTGCTCTCTTGTGAACAAACTATGTAATGGTGAAAGTAAATTACCTCTGACATATCTTTGTTATTTTTGTACTGCAGGTCGTACCACTGAATATATCAGGGTTTACGTGGAAAAATTGCAGAGTAGCTCAGCTAGTTTGAAAGTGTCACTTTGATTTTATTTAGTTACCTCTGCTTTATCCTTTTGTCCTCCTGACTTTTTGTGAGTGACGCTTGTAGATGAAGAAGCAGTTTTTTTCAAGTGCAGGTCTTTCTTTATGTCACTGTACCCACTTTGTCACAAATGCTTTTAACACAGTTTTTTGACCTGCTATTCTCAAAACATACCAGATTGGCCCATACTGAGAAAACAGCACTGATATCCTCCGATTCAACCATGGGATTGCAGTAGATTCAGACGAACCCAAGAAAAACCAGCTAACCATGTCTCATACCTGTGTTCGATCACACAGTGATGAGCAGAGTAGGAGGAGCTGGGAGCCACGTATATATGGAATTGGTCTGACATTTCCCAAATGGCCCCAGGGTGTTGTGTGTAATTGAAGACAGGCTGCACTAACATATCCTCTGTCCAAGGGTTAACGCTCATACAGCTTGTCTTACTAGGCATTTTCAGTCAGTCTTGCACTGCTCAGTTGTATATTTTTCTCACTTTTCATGCATTTCTCTCACAGGACTCTCTCTATTGTGTAACGATAGGGAAAATCTTTGGTAACCATCCCTGATGTAGATTTTATGGCCCAATGACAGTGTGGTGGGAGAATTAGTGTATATTTCTTTTGTTGCCTGACATCTTCTGTACAGAAGCCCAATGGAGCCCTCGCTTTAAGGTGAATAAGAATTAGCCTGTCGATGGTAACTTTTACAGGACTCTAATTAAAGTAGTCTGGGATTTGAAGACACTCATCCAGTGACTAATCTACCATCTACCTCTCAGAGCCTCCCTGCTTTTCACATACCCCGCTCCTTGCTGGCCGGACTCCAAGGCACAATGTAGTCTCTCTAGTTAACAAGAGTTCTCTTTGAAATGGAACTGTTGTTGTGGTTGTTGGAAATGATTTAGGCTGCAAATATAGTTCTGCCTCCAAGGGAATGTTATTTTCAGAGTTGGATGAACAAGCAAAAAGAACTGACTTGTCTAGACCTGAATTAGAAAAACACCATCTGTAGTTTCACTCATAGACCTCCGACAGACATTTTAAACTTGAATTAATGAACTTGAACCATTTATTTAGGAAAATATTATTATATAGACTCAACTCAAACTTATACTATTTATTTAATGAATACAAACCCAAGCAAGCATGAAACCTTTCAAATGGACTAATTGAGAGTAAAAAAAAAAGAAAAACAAAGTAATGGAGTAAATGCTTATTAAATGCTCTAACTCAGTGGCTCAGTGATTTCATAAATGTTAATATGGTATGCAAGGATTAGATAATCATGTTAAAATTTAACAAGAAAATTGAAATTCAGCTAGAATTGAGTTGACATGTAAAACAAAGAAATAGTGAATGAATTGTTTAAACCCATTTATAAACTACATTTCTGTCCCTGTCCCTTTCCCCTACACTCACAGTACCTTAAAGCTGCAGAGCTGGTCAAAGGCCAAAGGTCTAAAGGTCAAACTCTTAAGAAGTGGAAAAATGGTCATTTTCTGTTGTAGCAGATAAAAGTGGCCAAAAGAGAAACCAGCAATAAAGCTCTTCCTCTGTCACTTTCTTGTTCAAACATCTTCTGGATGAATGAATCATCCTCATCTTCATCCTTGTTTTCAAGTTTCTTCTCTTTGTTTTCTGCTTTATCTTTTTTCAGCCCTTCCAAGCTGTCCTCTTCTCTCCTCTCCTTGAAATTCTTATCTTCTCCAGTTTCAGGCAATAACTTCTTCAGTTCCTTATATTCCTCTGATTCTCCTTTTTTTTTTTCCCTTTTCCTCCTCGCATCATTCTCTGTTTACAGAAGGGATTCCTCTCCATTGCACCAGTGTGACCAGTAGCATTTGTTCTTTGAAGCCTCTGCACTGAAAACTCAATTCTTTATATGCTTTGTTCTACCCCCTATACTTCACAACATGACTATATTTAGTCCCCACAGTTGGAGACAAAAAAGAAGTTGGAAGAAAGATGGTCAGCTGTTTAGTTAAATTTCACTCCTTTATCTGTTCTGGTCCTTTCTTTGGCTTCTTTAAAGCTCACCCACTACACCTCATTGAAGGAATAGTCAAGTTTCCATTCAAATCTAGCGCAAATTTTAATCGGCAAAAGACAATGTGAATTAATGGGCTTTTCCATCTACTACTCTTATACGAATATTAGGATAAACAGTTTGTGGCGCTAACTCTCCAGTCCGGTGCCATTAAATCACTGCAGAAGAAGAGGGCACAATGAGAGCTCCAGTTCAACCTCAAACAGTGAAAAACAATGTTGAAAACAGGATGGAAAGAAGACATTTCTGTTTGTTTCATGTATTAATTTGAGGAAGGTCACAGTGTCCTCATCGCTCCACGTACTGTAGAGCTGATGTTTTCGCCTGTCGCTCTTCTTCATCTCTTCATGTACGTCATGATTTATTTACTAAGTCTGTTTCAATTGCACTTTTTCCTATGAAGAAAAATATTATTAAAATCCAGAAGTGTCTGATCAAAGAAATGGCAACTTTCTGTACTTCACAGTCTTCAATCCTCGCTGCTATGGACACATTACATTCATATTCAGCCCTAATTACTAAACAACTTGGACTTGTGAGTGCATATATTAAAGGACAGGGCTGGCAATATTCTGTATTTTTATTTTATTATTATTACATACACAGTAATATGCCAGCCTTATCCTATCCTTTAACTTAATTAGTACACATACAAACCAAAAGAACTGACTGTTGTGTATAATGATTATCACATTAGCAGTTTAGCATATTGGTTATATGTGTGTATTACATTTTCTCTTGTCTCTCTCTGCTGTTCTTGTCCTTGAGGGAACTTAGCAGCAGCGTCTGGAAACTACGATAATGTTTTTATCAGTATTCTGGCTATCTCTACCTTTGCAGTCAGTACTGTTTGGGCTATTTTGGATCACACAAACTCTCCACACTACCTCTGACACACACACACAAACCAGTCTTAAAAATAGTCAGATACAGCTGTTATTAATGTACGTTCAGCTTCATCATGAGCCTGTTCATATTTGATTTACAGTGATTATTATAAAGTATGAACATTAGAACATGTTCATTTGCTTAAGCATTAACATATTTCAAGTCACTGTTTTAGTAGTTGTTTCTCTTCTTTTAGTTCAACTTTTCTTCTTACTGTCTCACCCCCTGCCTGTTTACGTAGTCCGTCATATCTGTGCTGTAAAAAACACTAGCAGTAATATACATCATCAGTCTCCCAAGTTGTCTCTGCTCATCTCCACTCTCACTCTGAATTGTTTTGTCATGTTGGATGCATGAGCAGCATCCAAACACACACTGTACCCCACACAATCTGCATTATTTAATCTAATTGTGGCACAGTGACCACAATCAAGATTCCCTTTTTTTCGCCACCTCCTTGGGTGTGCTCCTGCAGCAGGCTTCATAACAGTACAAAGAAAGAGCGCCTGTAGGTAATTAAGTATACCACATCTGAGCTGGGAGACCTTTGAAGGCCATTTTTAATGTCAGATCAGCTTCCGTCTGGAGTGTGTCACAGGAGTCATTTTATAAATTGAATCTTGGTTTCACTTTGTTCCTAAAGGCTGTTTGAGTTGGTGTTTGATGTCGGAACTGTTTAAGTGGTTGTATTGAGTGATATCATATCCAGGATGAGCTCTTACCACAAAGATTATTAAAGAAATTAAGAAATTTCACCTTGGACATCAGCAGCTATTGTAATTGAGAACCTGTGGCTTAAGAGAACAAAATCATAAGCTCCTCCCTCAGCCAACGACTGAACCGAGCTGACATGTGCCATGGCAGACAATCTATGTCCCATGTCTCGTTAAGATGTATTAGTTTACCCCTCAAGAGATTACAGCCAGTTGCAAAGTCTCACTTCTCCCTCCAGAAACAAGTATCCAGACTTTTTTCAAAGTTTTTTTAGTAGTTGGTGCAGATGGAGTGGAAGCTCTCCAACCTTCACATTCTTTATTTATACAAGACTGGAGCAGTCAAACATTAACCGACCAGTAACTTTGTTGTGTTCAGAAAATCCCCCATTTTCTTCAGACTTTTCTACTTCTTAATGTATCTTAGCAATGTAAACAATGGTATAGAAATAAACCACCATGGGGACTATTTAAAGTCCAAATTGAAGTAAACAGATTTTTGTCTGCTACAGCATACGTATCTGCTCTGTGAGTCACTTGTCCTGTGTTCCAGTTTGAGAAAAAATCAGGCACCAAAAGGAAGAAATTTATATTTTAAATGTTTTGGTTTCATGATGGCACCACCTAGTTTTGCATTAATATGTCGGAATACTGTTTGTTCTCGGTCTACATAGTTGGGTAAATTGTTTCCATACAGCCAATCAAATCACTTCATTTTGAACCAAA
>NTHP01000076.1:1454026-1475551 GCA_003416845.1 Oplegnathus fasciatus | reverse complement strand
GTGCTGTGTGGATTCTGTTGCAGGGCATAGTTGTTGCGTGGTTGTGTAGTTGTGTGAGTGGCCTTATTGTTAATCATATCAGCCTTGGTGATGTGTGTGCAAAGCATGTATAGCCTAGTTGATTGCCTTGGCTTGCATCCATGAAATCTTGTACAGTGAGTCCGTGTAAAACTTCAGCATAACACTGGAGCACTAGGTAGGGGGGACCCCCCCGATTGCCACCGCACACTCACTGATGTGATCTCCATATTGTATTTTAAAGATTAGGAATGTCTCTGGTTAGTACTTTAAATAAGGCATGGAAGATGTCCCGACAGTTGTTGTGGCTGCCATTTCTTGCGACTCATAGTTCAGTAGTGTGATGATAATAACATCATCCACAATCCTGGCTGTCTACCTGTTGAATCACAAGGCCTGGTGTTGCATATTCAAGTGAATGACTTGTTTTTTCTCCCCAGTCCCATTTCTTTTAAATCATTCACCCATTGCCTCGCTTTCTGTCTCCTTTCTCTTTTTCTCCCTCTTTTAATTCACTGCAAGGAGCTCTGAGTTTATGAATATTTAAAGTGGAGCGTTATTCACAAAATCTTTATTTAATGCTGCCTACATTCACATCCTCTCGGAGGATTTTAAAGGCTTTGGTTATGAATCAAGCAGGGACGTGTAAACTGTTGTTCTTACAGTGAGCTTGCTTCTCCCCTTCTGCTGTGCTTCTGTTAAAATCAGCCTGCTTGCTGTTCCTGCAATCCCTAAGAACAGGAATGGCTCACCTGCATAGACAGAACACATGCTTTATTCAGGTGATGTATCATTCATTTGATGCTCCTGGCTGAAGTGGATGCAGCTGAGTCATTCGTCTCAGGTAGAAGGGGTTGGAGGCATAAATTAGGGAGTCAGGTCTAGTGACGAGCAGCCAAAGGACTTGTAGGTATGAGGCCAATCAGCAGCTTTGTTGCTCTGTGAAGCTTATTGCAAAAGAAACCTCATAGTAGCACTGGTGTCCTTAGTGATGTGGAACCTGCAGCAGGTACAATGAAATGCCTGTCTCTTTTTCTTCTTTCTTTTTTCATCTCATTTTGCACCAACTACACAGACGGTAACCAGCAACTCAAAGTGCATATTTCTGCTAGATGCTTATGTGTGCAAATTGCCTTTGGGTGGCTACAAGCACAACAGTGTCATTTTGTTTTCCTTCTCCAAAATATTTGGATCCAAAAATGTTAAAGCAAACTTGGCAAGTCTTGCCATCTTTTATCCCAGCAGGTATCATCAAGCCCAGAAATGCCTTGTTATTTATTTTCTAATTACTTTTTTTTATTTCATTTGTTTGTCTTTAATTTGCCTTCCTCTCCTCTTTGTGTGTGCAGAGAAAGTGTTTGGGGAGTTTCTGAGCTGGGAGCTAGAGGAGGCTTTGTCTCACCTGCCTCTAAAGCCCGGCCAGGCTGTGACGCTGACTGTCAGCATCAAAGTCAAGCTGGACTTCTCTGGTCAGGAGAACCTGCTGCAGGACCTCAATGATGGTGAGTGGACACAGACTGTAAAACTGTAGAACTGTAAACCTGCTTAGTAATGCAATCTAGGGATGGCAATGTCACTTAGATAGATTGCCATGATGTTGGTTAGCAAAGATAAATCCTGTTGACCCGACTTCCAGCACCACCAGCAGATTGACATTGGTTGTTCAGAGTGAAATGTTTTGCTAACTATTTGATGCATTGCCATAAATTTTGGTACAGACACACATGTCCCCCTCAGGATGAATTGTAATCACTTCAGTGATGCTCTGACTTTTTATCCAGCTCCATCATCAGGTCAAAATTTGTCCAGCACTTACGATCAAATATTCACTTTTTATAAAGTCATAATTGCTGCGAAGCCAAACAGAAACATTGAATATATTTGTGTAGCATTTTGATTAGACAAAATGAAAAGATAGTGGCTTGGTTGCAAATGTTTATTTGTCTGTATATTCATTGATATGGGGACATACATTTACAGATTCAAGTGGATTGAAGTAGAATTGCCATACCATCTTTAAACCGTCCAGCTGAAGTTATACACATGTTGGAGGCAGAAATGAGTGTTAATGTGCAGCCGTACATGCACTTGTTACAGGGATTCTGGCTGCCTTATTTAAGATTCAGCAGTAATAGGAGAGAGGTCTCAAGGTCTCTACACCTCCATTTCTCTCCTAGCTTCTGGCTTCCTCACTTCATCTGTCAGATTTCCTCTCTTCTAATTCTTATTCCTGGTTTTAAAAAAATTGTCTGACCTTCTCCCCTACCTCGAAGCTCATTCATTGTGCTTCATCTCCAGTCTTTCTCATAGTTCATGCTCAGCCTCCTTTCTTTCCTGTCTCGCCCCCGACCTCTCTACCTCCTTCTTCAGACTGTTGAACCTCTTCACCACAAACTCTACGGGCTGATAAATATTAATGAGTGATCAATATGGACCTGCTCCAGCACCACAGAGACTTTATTTTGTATGTTTTTGTGCGTGCATGCATGTGGATTCAGATGACTGAGAAAGTAAATACACACGACGCTGCATGTTTATCTCAGCCCTAGTGCCACTCTCCTTATGAGGTCATTTAAGCAATACTGTTTCAATGTTTTAATTAGCTGAGCAATAATTGGGGCCCTGAATTAAGGAGATAAGACATGGTTCCGTCTAAACAGCGGCTCTGAATTCAGTTATTATGGTAACATTATGGGATGCAGTTTTCGCTAAACACAATTTGATGCTATCTACCACTCTAATACATTAATGAAATCACTTTAATAATGTTGTGTTAATATACTGATGAACTTATTTGCATAAAGCCAGTTGTTTTATTTTGTTTTCAGTCTGTGCTCCTGTATGCTGGAAGATTACCAAGTCCTGCCATCTTTGCTAATTAAACTGTGAAATCTTGATTATTTTGGGCACAACTGCTGCTTTCAACTACTGTTCCATTGTATTGCTCAGCCACCACATATGGTCACATATGAATTTTAATGCTGCCACATTGTACCACTGGGGGAATCATCACCTTGAGTATCCCACCTAGAGATAGATTACAACTAGGTACAGTTGTAACTGTGCAGCTTTCATTTTGTGATGCACGGACCAGTTGACTGTCAGCCTGTCGTATTGCCTGTTTAAATTAATAATTTGACATTTCGGGAAAAAATATGCTTAGTAGCTATCTTCCCAAGAGTTGGACCATAGACTGTATATAAAGATGGACGACGCGTCTCCACTTCCTTCTACTGTACAAAAGTGAAGCCAAAATATCCCGGATATGGGCACTGCCATCTTGCGCTGGTGACGTCATTTGGAGCCAGAGTCTGCGCAGTAGTAATCCAGGAAGGAGCCGCGGTATTGAGGTCCCGCCCACACACCCGACCGACTCGATTAGTAATCAATAATTAGTAACTGCTAACTAACGATCACCTGCTAAAGTTAAAGTTATATCTCCTCTCGACGTTCCTACCGACGTACAATTCCCGAAAAGACGTCTGCAGGAGCCTCCACGACTACTTCACTGTGATTGACAGCTGTCAATCATGAGGTTTCACCCCGTTTTTATAGCGTCAAATAACTAATTAAAACCAAACTTATCAGAAAAATGAAAACTTGAACAAACATCAGCGTGATAAGAACTACCTAAAATGACAGAAACCATATTTGGGAAAAATTTATTTGAGGTGTACTTTGATTTTTTAGTTTGGCCCATGTCCCATCTGCTAACATGGAGGGGTGGGACTTATGACCTATACTGGAGCCAGCCACCAGGGGGCGATCGAGACGTTTTGGCTTCACTTTTGGGGAACTGTCATGTCGTCCATCTTTTATATACAGTCTATGAGTTGGACTAGAAGATTGATACTACTCTCATGTCTGTGGAGCTGAGCTGATTAGCTTAGCTTAGCATAAGGACTGTAAGCAGGGGGAATCAGCTAGCCTTGCTCTGTCAAAGTAAATAAAAAAAACCCACCTCCCAGCACCTTTAAGTTCACTAATAAATGCATTTTACCTTGTTTGTTTAATCCGTACATAATCAGAAATGTAAAAATGGACAATGGTGGTTTTACAGGAATTTACTTGCTGGAACTATTTCTCAGAAACCAGCAGCGAAGTGCAGTGAAGACTAGCTGTTTCCGCCTGCTTCATATTTGGCGCGCAGACACGAGAGTGGTATCGATCTTTTAATCTAACGGCAAGAAATCTCTCAGCAACAAAACGTACAAGCATACTTTCCCGTTGTTGCTAAACATGGTTTCAGTGTCTTCTGTGTTGATAAATGAAGCTTCACACCGCTTCAGAGTTTTTCATCCAGTTTTTCAAGCTGGAACATGGTCAGTAAGAATGTAGCAAAAGGCAATATAGGTGGCAAACGTTTGTGATAATTCATGTTTCTGAGATGGTCAAAAGTATAGGGCCAAATGACCAAGATAGACTTTTTGTTTTAAACGGGAAAAAGAGTAATTTCTGAGACAGTTGGAGTGACCACGTGCTAAAGACAAAAATACAGTGTATTGTTGCTACAGGGCGATATCTCCTAACTCCAATTTTAATGATTTCACATTATAATTTCAAGGGGGGAATACATTACAGAACACTTTGCAACCTGTAGTATTATTAAACATTTTGAGACGTCTACAGTCACACAGATAATTGACATGAATGCACTGTTGGGATTTAGACACATGCAGTTGTGTTCCAGTGGACACAATCTTGAGTCAGTATAGGTGAACAGGTCATTAATCCAAAACTGTATACTGAAATTGAATTAAACTGTAACACAATTTTTATTTAGTCATTACAAACATTGTTCTAATTGTATGGTAAATTACTGTATATAAGGTCTTAGTACTGACTGTACTTTTCCAACGCAGTGAAATCAGGAGTGGGAGTGTTGATTGTCCCAGGTCTGTTTTTCTGTTGTTTTAAATGCCATTGATAATATTTTTATGAAGCTTAGTGGAATGATGTACCTTGCTGCTCTGTGGGTATTTTCAAAACGACACTAATTAGCTGTCTTCATTCAAGGCGAAGCATAATGTAAAAAAATGCACTGATCTTAAATGCACAAACACAAACGTAGGAGATTGATGCATGTCATTGTTCAATTTTGCCATTTTCTACCCTCTGAACACACTGAATAGACTAAGAAAAGGATTCACCACAGCCTTTTTTATATCGCACACAATGCGTTTGGCAGTCATCACGTTTTAACACAACTTGGATTGTTTGTGGATGAATGCATTCTTTTAATGTGTCCCCACCTTCTGGATACAGTTCATAAACTAAATAATTGCCAACAAATTGGTAGTCTCGTGCCACTGTGTTCCATTTGGTGGATTTCTTTACAGCATCAAGGAATAGGTGGTAAATGGATGACAAACGGACTGCAGTCATGTAGCACTTTTATCTAAAATGCTTTACTGTCTCATTCAACCATTCCCACACACACTCCTGTACCAATGGCACCAAGCTAAAATGCAAGGGCACAATGTGCTTGCTCTGACGATTGGGAGCCATTTTTGGGTTTGGTGTCTTACTCAAGGTCACTTTGACACATGGACAGGAGAAGCCGCCAATCCTGCGATTAGTGGACATCTCGCTTAACTTCCTGAGCTACAGTGCCAGTAGGAATTTTGCTTAGAGTAAACAACAAGAAAAGAGCGCTGTTCATCTGGCAAAAACAGCAATAAGACATTTATTTCTCACGAATACTAACGGTGGAAGTTGTTAGAGGTGAGATCTTAAGGGAAGACTTGCCAGGGAAAGGGACAAAAAGCAACAGTCTTTTGTAAAACAGGAATAATGAGAAGTATGAAATTCGCTTATTTGCTTTCTTGCCGAAAGTTAGACTCTGTACCCACTGTACTTAGAGTCAGCAGGGGATTAGCTTAGCACATTACGCCCCCTGTAAAACTGCAAATTGTAATTTTTACTTTTCTGTTTGTGTATGAATTAAACACACGAGATATAACATGTTAAATAGCAAAAGTTAGAGGTGTATTTTTTGAAACTTTGGTCAGAGCCAGGCTTGCTGTTTCCCCTAGTTCCAGTCTTTATGCTAAGCTAAGCTAAGCTAAAACATTACGACTGCACTGAATACTGATGTCAAATGAGCAGCTGTTGCTGCAACCTCCCTTGTTTACAGCAATTATAACAACAAATCAAATTTGGTTAAGATATTGAAATTAGAAAATACTACACTTAGACCCTTTACGATTTTGGCACATTGTTTCAGACCTATTTAATTGAAATCTGCTGGCATTATAAATATTCATTGTCCTTGGTAGCACCGGGTAGGTCAACACAATCAGTACTGAATGAAAATAGTCTTTATAAAAACTGTAATAACATAACATCAGCTGCTCCCACACCAACATGGACAATCTGAAAATAATTGTGAATATGTGCATGAATATGAATGTGGATGCATATGAATGATTTTCTCCACTTTGCCCAGGTGCAGAGATCTACATACGCACTCTTTCTGTCTCTCTGTTTCTCTTTCACACCTTCTCTCTCTCCAGTTCACAGCCTGAGGATAAATGATAGCTCACAGCTTGTGTAGTGTGTGTCGGCGTCCCTCTGATGTGTATGCTGCTGGTACATTGTGTTAACATCAGCACTTCTCTATATTAAATATAACTGTAAGCTCAGATGTCTAGCAGCCCTCATATGACCAAGGTTTAGCTCTTACTGTTTGTCATGCTGTACTGAAGGTGGGAGTTTGCACCCGATTAACAACTGTCAGAACGCTGAGAGCGATATTACGTATCATCAGTGGAATCTTTCAGTAATTATGTGCTATTTATTGATCAGCCTGTATTTTTATCCACACTGTGGAGAAAGTCAATCCATCAGCCTT
The DNA here is from genome assembly GCA_003416845.1 of Oplegnathus fasciatus. NCBI lineage: Eukaryota > Metazoa > Chordata > Actinopteri > Centrarchiformes > Oplegnathidae > Oplegnathus > Oplegnathus fasciatus. Next base: position 1,468,680 of record NTHP01000076.1, on the reverse strand, counting down.
AACAGTGATGTTGCCTGGCAGTGCTGCATTCGATGTCCTTTGTCTTTCAGCTGAGGCAGAAGGGGCAAATCAGACAAGGCCACAGAAAACATTCAAAACAGACCGAGCCTCATTGATTTATCCTTAGACGAGTTTATCCCTCACTTTGGGTCCGGCTCGAGACCACGACACCATAACTCAGGATCAGATGGGAGTGATGTCATCACTGAGGACTAATGGGCCTTGTCTTACAGCGAGCTTTATCGTGTTAAATGGTGTGGGTGTTGTACCTAATGACAGTGTTACCGCCTACATTAGTGCTGTGGTTGTCTTTGAGGACTGTACCTTATACCACAGTAAATGTCTGTAAACCACAAAGTACGGAGACACAAGAAGCACATTATACCAACCAACAACATGAATTAAAGGACTCAAAGAGAGAGGAAGATGCATTCAGAAGAATTAGTGAGGGGCAGGGAGGTGCTGTCTTAGAGTTTTCTCTTTGTTTGTCCTCAGTTGACGTCAGTGAAAGAATGCGCTGCTGTCCTACTTGTGTAGTTAGTTTTAAATTACTTAACTTTCAACTTACACAAGCAGGCTTAGCCCCCAAGAACACTTTTTAAAGTAATAACCTGTGACATGTTCATGTTAGATTTCTGTTTTACTTCTCTCTCTTGTCAAGTGATACAACACAGCTGTAATTCAGCCTATACCCATTTCATGAAAGGCTTTATATTTGCTCTTCTGAATATCTGGAGTCTGGCAGACAGATCCTCGAAGGCAAAAATCCTTGCAGCAAATACGGCTATGTGTCGAACTTCAGAACTTTTTTGGCATCGACCAAACTGCGTCCATAGTACTAAATGTTAAAAGCCGCCAAGTATTGAAAGCTGGCATTGATTGTCTGGTCAGATTTGTAATCTTGTTTACAAATTCTTTGATCAGAAACTTCTTGATTTACATCAAAGAAACCATTTGCACTCTGTCCGTTCGTGTGTCTTTGGCGGACAGGATAGCATTTGGGTTTCAAAAAAGCTAAGTTTAAAGTCCAAGAAGCACTCGATACAGATTGATTTCTCATTGCTCAAACCACCTCGGAAGGTGGTCAACTTCCAAGTAGTAATTAAGACTGGGAAACTCGGTTGTTTCTAAAAGCTCCAATTTATCCAACTTGGCACTTTCTAATACGGAAGTGCCTGAAAACAAAACAACTACTGTATGGATGGCTCACATCAGCCAAGGACTGTTGATGCACAGTATTTTAATCCTCACACGACCAACTCTGTAATCATACAACTTGCCTGATGACGCTTGGTGAACGCTTGCAAGTCATTAACATGGGAATCTTTCCCATCTCTACCATCCATCCCATATGATGTGAACGTGGCGTAAGCTTAAAGGCCTTTTCTGTAACTTTCCGAAACCTTCAATCCGACATTCACGCTGAATTCATGCCCCGATTGGAGAGCTGAGAAAGAGGCCAGGGTGTGAACTTCTTTATTAAGTCCTCTATTTTTCATTCTTTACACAACTTATTCCTGTCACTTTTCATCTGACCAACAGAGTGCAACACTATGATAGTCTTCCAGGAGAGACTCTCTGAAAGTGTGCGCATATTTAAAGTATTTTGCGTCTCCCCCTTCTCTTTGACGGCTGGCTTTCCACTCCACCTTGTGCGCCGAGTGCGGCCATTTGGGAAAACTATAAGCACTTTTGATTACCAAAGTGATGACACAACACATCATACAAACCAGATCTTTTCTAGAATAACCCAACCCTTACTCCTCCCAAGTGTAACTATGTCAGTAAAGAATCTGTGGAAATAACATCTCACAGTGTGTGTTTCTTGTCATAATGGCTGCTGAAATTACACTGAGATATGTCTTCTTCGTTCAAACTTTCTCATTAAAGCGACAGGAAAAAGCCAGCTCCAGAAAAATAGCTCCAGCTACTACAACACGAATGGTCATACAAAAGGCACACTGAGCATTTATCTGATCCCTGATCAGTTTGACCACTGAACGATCTCTGTGGCTGTGGGAGTGGCTTGAATGAGAGCTGGTGAAGATGATACAACTTTTGTCTCGCACATAATCCATTCATGAGAGTCATGTGGTTATGTTATGGATAATTGTTGGCTGGCTAGCTAAACTGTTGTAAAATTGTAATTGTTGTAACTGAACTACCTAAGTGCACAAGTTGTTCTTCTTCTTGGGTTTTTGGCAATTACCAAACAGCTCCAAGTGCGTTACCACCACCCTCTGGCCTGGAGTAGGACTGACCCTGATTTGCATATATAGTAGCTAACAGAGACGCATGTACAGTATGTGGCTAAGTGTTAATAAAAGTGTACTAAATTGCTGGATTTGATCTGTTTATCTGTTCATGTTTGTATTTCTCCAAGTAAGGTATCACAAAATGTCGTTTTGTTATGCAGCGATAGCCACCGTAGCTGAACTAACAAAGATAAGAGTGCAACCTACACAAACCTAAGTAATTAAAAAAAGACCACGGTACTGGACACACTGTTTGACATGATGATCTCTCAGCAGGACAGTTCACAAAAAGCACAACGGTGACAGCTTGTCACGAGTGATTTTAGTGCCGGAAATGGTCTCAGATAATGTGTGGCCTCTACGTTATTGAAGTGAAGGGGAACAATACATTGACAGCCGTAAAATGAAAAAGCCTGTAGTAGAAAATGAATAGCTGTTGTATAGTTGACTCAAGTTAAACGCCATGTGAATCTCTGCATGCCAGACATTGGTTACTGCTGTTAAAACAAAGCAGTTTGTAGATGACTTCCCTCTGACTTTAATGGAGCGTCCGGACCGACTACAATGGCTTTCTGTAATGACGGCAATCATTTATTCAGATCTTTATATATTACCTAACAGATTTCTGCTCATCATGTACCCCCCTTCCTCCCCCTCTCTCTGTAAGACTGATAGAAGCCTAATGATGTTCTTACAGTTTCAGTGTTGCGTGTCAGCTCAGAATAACAGTGTGGTTTTGAATGAGGCACTACAAGTTGGTATCTTTTTCTGTCGTTGTTTGAATTGGATTCATGGTTAATTTGATGTCCAGCAATAACGCAAATTTACAGTATCTTTCAGAGTGGTTTTACTAACAGTTCTGAAAAGTTAGATTGTCCATCTTCAGTCGCTATTGTATTTGTCAAATGAGGCTCAGGTCAAGCGGTGTTAAGTGTTTGATTTGCATTTTCCGTTCTCATGATTCTCACCCCTGAACAGGATATTGAACAGAGTTTTTAATGTTTACACTGTAACAAGTCATATTTTCCATATTTATTTGATGTAACTATCTTCCAGGAAAAAGGGTTGTAAATGTGAGCGCAACTGACACCGTAGAGATCCACAGTATTTCACGAACCTTCAGATCTGTGGCAATGATGTTACAATTAATCCAGAAGTGACACTCCCAATCTCTGCCGTTCTACCTAAACTCAGGCAGCGAGGTGGCCACTGATAGAAATGCTGAGTTCACCCGATTCTTCCTGAGGCTGTTAGACAGAGAACTAGACAGATACTGATTGGAAGGAGGGTGTAAAGGAGGGGATGATTGTGAGCAATGCCATCGTCAATCACGCCACCCATTACTCACACAGTCTCTGTGCCACAGGACACAACGAGTCACGTGTACCTGAAACAGGCTGCATACAATAATGAAGGATGCAGTTCATAAAGTCTAAAAGCAGTATCTGTATTTGTGGTTCTTTCCTTTTCTGCCACTCTGAGTCTATGTCCAGGTGCATATCTAATCTGTTTAACAGCAGGATATAGAGAATGAGGCAGACGAGATGGTTCTCACCAGAGCAGTGACGGCAATTTCGAAGGACTCACACAGTTAAGACGCTTATGCACTGTGCGACTTCGGGGTGTCCCAGACAAAAGTTGAAAATTGTCAGGGAAATGTGGTGACATTTTTGGTCACAGTGTGACTTTTGCAGCCATCAAACCAACCGACCAACACCATACGGCATGAAATGATACAGAGTTCTGTGAAACTTTGATGTTGCCATTACAATCACAAGAATAAGTCGTTGCTTTTGTTATTGCTCAGACAGATTGAAGTTGCATTGGGGCGACTGCAGGTGGTAGAGCCGGTCAGCCAATAATCACAAGTCACAATTCGCATACACACAAGCTGTATTAGAGGGTGGCAAGAACACAGGACAGAGAAGAGAGAACGACACATGCAGGGGTTAGCAGAGCCTGAAGCATCCGTGTATTCAAACGGACTGTTGTTATTTATTTGATAAAAGAAAAATGCATGAAGAAAATCTGTAAATGTTTGCTCTACTTACATATGATTTCTGGGGTTTCGCTCCTGGCTGGTAGCACCATAAAGAAATTGATGAGATTTAATGTATGGGAATGAGTCGATCCTATGCTTTTTATTTTGTCTATTATTGGACACACACCTTTATTTCTAATTTCCCCTGTTACCAAGATCTCTCCCTGTTTTCCGAACCTGCTCCAGTTTGCTGTATTAATTTGCTGTTCCTGTTGTTTTCTGCCAATAGAAACTCAACACTTCCTCCGTGTTTACCTGTTGTCATGGTAAATTTAGCATAATCCACATTTTCACACCATTAATTCCATCAGTATAACAACATATTCATTCCATACACACCAGTCTGTTGCTCTGACTTGCAGTTGTCATAGAGTTTGATAGTCTGTGAATATGTCTGTCTGTCTGTCTATCATGAACCCGATAGCCTGAACTGCTGCAAAGCCCAGTAATTTCCCCTCTCTTAGGGGTAAATGCGGGGCTTTGCATTTCACTGACGTCAGAGAGCGATATGATTCCTTTGACGTCAGAGCGTGGGCTCTGGGCGTCATTTTTGAGTATTGTCTGAGTGGGATGAAAGCAGCAGCCCCTGTGGTGGTGCCTAACGCAGCTGCTGATAGTGCAGCTGCTCCTGTGTCCACACTGTTTCTCTCAAGGTCACGAATACAAAATCATTCATTTATTCTTCACAAGCTTATAGTAGCACCATGAACCCTATGATCTCAGATTTTCTCATCATTTTAAAATATTAAAAACTTTTAGGGCAATTATTGTAACATGAGTTGGAAACAAGTATGATATTTGCTATCTAACAAGATAAAATGACCACAGTATATAGAGATGAAGTACATTGATAAAATTAGTACATTGTATTGGCCTATATTGCTATAAATGGCCATATATGGTCTGTGTATTTATATCGATGAGGGTAGACAAAATATTAGCAACACCTCTCAGTATAATGCAATACAATTCAACAACAACACCACAAACTACAGCCTTCAAAATGACCATAAATGTGAATGAACACCTCTCTGAACATTGTAACCTTTATGAAGGTGGGATTTATTGCAGGGCTATAGTGCATTTCAGCTAAGTGCACCTAATAAACTTGCTATTGACCTTTTGCTAAGGGGGGCCTTAGTAACTGTTGCTATTTATCACGCAAAATTTGCAGCAGTTTTTGAAACAATGGGTCTTTGATTTTGAAGTATTGAATGAAGTAAACAAATTTGATTGGTTTTGTCGGCTGAAATGACGACTCTCACTGGCAGATTTTATCAGCTTTAGCTAGCTAGCATCAGCTATCGCTAAAACTGAAACATCACAAGTGGTTGAAAACTGTGACTCCAGCTTGTTTTAAAAATAGAAGCTAGTGAAAGGGTATTAGCTGTGCACTTGATGGCTACATACACAATATGATATAAAAAAACTGAGGCTAAAGACAGCATCCTCACGAACTAATGATCCATTTAGAAGACATGGAAATAAAGCAGCAGCATTGTTCTACAGTGATTAGATTAATAATTTTATGTTCGTATTTTCAAATCATATGCTTCACTGTTACAAGATAGATATAGATGCCAATTTCTCCTCCAAAGCCCCAGTATTCAATCAACCAAAGAAATTGGTTTGCTAGCTAAATTAATATGCATATACTCCTACCTGTGATCAAAAGCAACAAGTCTGGGCCTGTTTCCTGGGGATCGTCAAACAATTGTGAGGAGCATGGCCCTTCTGGGAAATGTAGGAAATCACTAACTAAACAAGAGATAGATGAGGGGAAGTGAATATAGTACATTAAAAATGTAATTAAAACAATTCATCACAAAATAGCTCCTGTAAAACATTGTAATACATCACAGACTGTTGATATGTAACAATGTGAGAGTGTTTGATGCTCTGCTAGCTGCTGTTTAATGATAGCCTTGTCTCAGTACTGTGTTTTTTTGCTGACTGTTTGATGCCATGGTGTCTTTTCAGATGGGATCAGTGTGACAGGCCTGCCAATCTCCAGTCCGCTGCGCCAAGTCCTCAAACCCAGGACCGAGACCAAGCCTGTCAGCAGTGAGTCCGGCAAGGCAGAGTACAGCCATATTAAGGTGAATGAACAATAGTCGGCGTCGAGTGTATGAAAAACGAGCCCCATTGTTTTGCTCAGTCCTGGATCAACATGTAAGCAGTAGTTTTCTTTTGTTTGTGTTTCCTGACTTGTAGCATAGTTCAGGGAAAATGCATTTTCACCTTGGTGCAGTCTCACTGCACCTTTTCTGCAGATAATGAATATCTCAGGTTGGGATATTTAACCCACTCACTCTGACTCTTTCTCACTCTCTCTCCATACCAAGCACAGTATGTACAGTGTGTGGATATCTTTGCAAAAGTTGAGACTATAGCAGTATTTACCACTAAACTACTGCTTTTGGTATACGCCTATGGAGAGAACCCTGAGTTTATTTGGCTTGTGTCTCACCTTGGCTGCAGACACACTCTGCTCTTTGAACCAGGACTCAGAGCTCCAACATAGGCATAGAACTGAGAGGAAACTGTTTGCAGGGTTTTTGTGTGAAACTCCAAAGAGTGCAAAGGGGGAAAATAGAAAGTGTGACAAGGAAGGAAAAGAAGCGAGATGGAGACGGAATGAGAATGCACTAGATTGAACCGATCAGCAGGGGAGAAAGTTTTGTTGAGGACTTGTGGATGTCGGAGGGGTAGAAACAGGCGGGCTGACCGAGTCTACCTGCTGAGGGTCATCTGCAGCACAACAGCTGCACCACCTGCAAGTGTGGTGGCTGCGTTGTCTTACCTTGAAAAACCAGAAGAACCCCTTTCTCTCCTCTCTGAATCACCAGGAGAGAAAACCACACTGATGTCTAATGTTCAGATGTGCTGCCAAACAAAGTAAACTTTTCTGACTTTCTTTAGAAAAGTTTGACAGGATGATGACTAATGGAAGAGAAAATACAGGAGTCTGTGTCTTGTTCACGGTCAAAGAGGGATTAGTCAGTGACAACTTTTTACATAAAACTGTTTTACAGAAAGAGAAACTTACCAATCTACATTGGTTATACTGTTAATACAGTTATGTCACAAAAATGTCTGTATTCAGTTTTAAATCAGAAGTGGGCAGGGCCTCCACGGGAAGTTGTTAGAAATTGTCTAGATTGTTTCAATTTCTTTGTTAAATTGTTTTCTATTACTATTTATACTTTTCATGTGCATTTGTAAGTGTAGCTGCCAACAAAATATGAAAAATAAAATTTATAGAACACAGGACAGAGAAGAGAATAGTAAAACATAAAACATAAAAGAGCGGTGCTGTTAATGGTGTGAGTGGAAATGAATAGTGCAAATAGAACAGGTTTTTAACACAGGGAAGACAAAATCCAAACCAAAACAAAGCAGAATTGGCCACATTGCATGAATTTTCTTTAAAATTCATGCAATTTGTGGTTATATATATAATGGAAGGAGGCCTAGGTGAACTTAAAGTTGGTCTGAAATGTCTGTGATTAAAAATGAGAAAGATATTGACTAAAATCGGGCCATAGTAGCTCATTGGTTCATATTGAAAATTTATTTTAAAGTGTCTATGAAAAAAAATGAGAAAGCTAACAGACAAAAATCTGAAAAGCTCTCTCTGCCTTTTGACACACTTTGATACACTTTTGAGATGGTCCCTATTCAGCTTGCCACTCCACTCCCCGTGTACTGTCAAGTCGCGCTAGGTGCCAGACTTTAGTTCCAGGTTCAAGGTGGAATTTGTTGTCGGTGTGTGTGCACACTGTTCAGACAAATATCACCTGGATTACTGTTGATACTGATGGTAAACTGATCTGATATGAGCGCCTTTTTGTCTAATTTCATAACAGATTTATGAGCGTTTACCCTTGATGGATATCTATCACTGAGAAGAGCAAATTCCGCTAATTTTATCTGTGTTTTTTTTGTGTGATGTGTGTATGGGATAAAGTATTTGTTTACGTCCATACTATGCAGACTACCAATCCTCCTCATGCTGCACAGTGACACTGCAGGTAAAAAGCACAATTCATTCCCCTTTTGGATTTATTACATAACGTGTTAGATATCCAATACCTATGCAGTAAGCGGAAAAAAGAACCAGCCATTGTCAAAGGCAAGCTGGGCATTTTAATCAGTGGTTAGGCTTATTAGAGGCAGGGTTTGACTGGCAGCTCCAAGTTTAATAGCAGAATATGGTGTTGGAACCATGGTTAAAGTAAAGCCAATTACATAGGGACTCTTGTCCTGCTAGAAGTCTGCTTTAAAAAACAGGTTGTGAGGATGTGAGCTCCTACTCCTTTCATTTTGTAGATGTGCTGTTGGACATACAGTAGACACCAGGGTGATTCATTTTACTGTGTGCTCAACAAAAGACTGTGCACTGATTTGCCTGCATCCTGTAGTAAATTTATTCTGGGTTTCCAGCTGCATGACTCATCGTCGTTATGGGCTGCATTGTTTTCAGCAAATTGACTCAAACCCACAGCACCCAGCAAGCACTTGACGCACGGTGACGTACAAGGGGTGGACAGGTATAACACTGTTCGACATAAATCCAAGCAACATTATGCACAATAAGTCTGATGTTATTTAATCAAACTTGGAAAAAGTTCTACCTGATATGAGGAAGACTCTTTGGTCTGTTGCCGTAAAATGATACAGGTAACATCTTTGGACAACATCTCAACTTTAATTTGGCGCTTTATTTACGCAGGTTTTCATCATTGGTACAGGTACTGATACGAGCTAGACCTTGTATTAATCAAAATGTAAGCGATCAAGATTACAGTAACTATTGGATGTTTCCTGGCCGCCCAGTATCCCTAAGGGCATGGAAGTCAGGGTGGGAGTTTGGCATGTAGCGTGTCAGACTGTTTTGCTTGAGACCACAATTTGTGCCCCGTCACAGACTTTCAATTGATATTTACCTTTTTATCAACCATTACCATTACCTAACCTTAACCACACCGGTTTTCATGCGCAGATACTGTATTATGGAAAGCAAGAATTCTAAAAACTTTGGTATTGGACGTAAAAACATGTTGTCACTGAACACAATCTGTGTTTTTACAGGTTTGTCCAGTATCGACTTGTCTAGCCATATGGTTGTTCCTGGAAGGCTGCTTAGGCGATGCCAGCAATGCCTTTCTTCCATATTTCTTTGTTATCTTACTTGTGTTTCTTCTCTTTCTGTGTTGGTAGACACAGCAGCGCCCCACATTCATGGCAAAGGCAACAAAGAAAAAGTTCTTCACAATATGGAACCTTTAAAAACTGCCTTCATCTTCAGACAGTTTTCTAATCCTCTAAGACAGATTCTAGTCGATCTTCCTGATTCAGTTTGTAACAGGAAGTGCTGATATGTTGCTTGAAGACATCGCTGTGAACTTTTCTAGTCCTCGTATTGCTACCTTTTTGAGCTATGTCTCTGCATATGTTAGAGTGCTTTTTGAATAGGCGCACTGCTAGTGTTATATGGATCCTGATCTGTCAGTGCGTGCATGATAGAATGAGTGAGAATTTATATTAGCTGCTAATAACTGTTTTTGGCCCGGGAGGATGGATTGACAGATGCACAGGAAATTGAAAACCTTCTAGCCAAACTGGCTGGCAGTGAAGCAGGGTGTTCCCTGCATATCTAAATCTTACGTGAGCCAATTAAGTGTGAATTTGGCCATTTGTGACCACGTAAACCAAATTTGGAACTTGTTTTTGCTCAGGCTTGAGTTTCTATATGTTGTTTTTTCCCCGGGTTTTGTATATGTGATCTGTGAGTATCAGTACTATTTTGGCACTGGCATTCCTTGGCATGTATACTTGCCCACTATGAGTAAGTGCAATCAATCATGACTGATCTGTAATCAGCACAGGAGGAGTCAACATGTTTATCTCACTGACCTTTCATCGCTCAATCTAAACACCCGTTTTTCAATCCACCCACCAAATTGCCTGTGGGCTTGAAAAATGTGCATGCTGTCAGGGTGGGATGAATCCACCGCAGGTGAAGGAGGTCTGGCTGCTCAGACGTGTTGGCTTTGCCGATTATTTACACATTTTCAATGACTCATCCCCTAGGAGAGTGAGGGCACTTCCACAACTTGGTTTCTTTGACACTGTCAATTACTCCTCTCACCTCATCACCACAGCTTTATGTCTCATTCCACCTGCCTGTCCTCAGTGGGGGCACATCACCTCTTCAAGCTCTGTTACGGTTTGATTGTATCTGCAAAAAGTGCTGTGCCTCTGTGACGTCTACAAAGTTCTGCTGTGATCGTATCTGTGCACGTGACTGAAACAGCAGCAGATGCAGAGTTTTATGGGGATTTGGACCCGCAACTCCATCTGCTGGGGATTTATGTGAGGGGGGACTTGAGTGACAGGCTGGGAGTAAGAGAAAAAAAGGGGGTACAGTAATCGCACCTTTGTGATTACCCATGAGTCACTGTAATGCTGACCGGTGTGCAGTCCTTCACTTAGCCTTCCTGTGAACCTATCTTGACTGGACAGATGTCATCGAGGGCATTTCAAGTGAAGCTGTGATACTGAAATAGACAGGCCCCCTCAGACACGCCCAGTGATTATCTTCAAAACGCCAAATGCTGCGAAGCTGCATCCTGTGCAGTTCTACTTTCCTGGTCTTAATGCCATGTTATTGCAATATAGATACTGCTGTTAGAACGTAGATGTATGTGTTCCTCTGAGGCTGGAGAGCAAACAGGAGGCTGTTACTGGGCTTCCTCCTGCCAGCATCAGGGGTCTTAGAGTGCACAATTTTCTATATGATGTGCACCTCTTAACCCAGCCAAATATGAAATGAAATAGTCCCATTTCAGGTGGTCGTTTGTAAGATATTACAGTGGACACTGCAGTAATATCTCTGACAGCGGCTCTCAAAGTGGGTTTCTTAAACATTCAGAGCTCTTCCAGTTGGTTATAGTGGATCCCTGGAAAATTTGAGGAATAGTTACATTTGCTTGAAATGATTTGGCATCCATTAAGAGCTGAAACATTTAGTTGATTAATCAATTAGTTGATCGAAAAAGAAAACGAATCTGCAACAATTTTGATAATCTAAAAACGGTTAGCTTTTCATTTATCAAGCAAAAATGCTCAAAATTTGCTGGGTTCAGCTTCTTTTCCTGCTTTTTCCTGTTTTATATAATTGCCTATTGTCTAAGACTGTTGGTCGAAAAAACAAAAACTGCTATAAATTTGATTGACAAAGCTAATTTATTTTTTTGGCCACTTGGGGCAGTGGAACAAACTGAAATTACAATGTATAACACATTGTCACCTTATAAAATTGATATGGTAAACGCGTTGACAAACACTCAACATTATTGTGATTTTGAACACATGTATCTCTTGACCTGATGAATGGAAGTCCAATATCCACCCTCGTTTCAGCTCTGTTTTGGTCTCCACCACGTCCTGAGGGAAATATCTGGCTCTTTTAGCTGATAAACGTTCCGCTTTCTTTGCCAGCTAGTCTCTTGCTGTGTCTGTGTGCCTTTTGGTGCACTTTACTGAAAACAGTTGCCTTCTGCAGCAGGAAACGGGGTTGATGAGAGCAGAGTTTGTGCACTGGAAAACCAATTAGCAGCTAGAAAAATGAGAAAGCTAAAAAAATGAGCTAAATTACTCTAAAACCACAAAGAACTGAAACTCTTGATAAGAAACTAGCGATAATTATGATGATACAACTGTGTGAGTTTGTCACTATGAGCGACAACTTTAACATTAAACGTAGTCATTTGAGCCATTGTTAATATAAAAATATGGATGAGTGCAGCTTTAAATAATCAATCATAAATTATTAAGATCCCTATTGCGTGATTGCAGCTTCATTTCAGCTCTCATAATGATGGTTTTAGCAGGTCCCCTTTGAAAACCTCTTTAGGAAAGATTCTGCTTTAATATTTAGTTTAAGGGAAAAACCAAGCCAAATTATTCAGTTTTGTTACTTTTTGTGTCGGATAACACGACACACAGTTGCCGTGTCATAATTTGAACAAGGTTTTATTTGTTTTTAGATTGCTGGTAAACACAAGTTACTGTATATATGCCACAGTATTAGGCTTAAACATGCAGGCGAGTAGGAAAATTGGATCACACTTCAGAAAAGCCGATGTAAGCATTTTCTTAACAATAAAGAGTGCATCTGTGGTTGTGTGCAGCGAGAGAGAACCTGGCCTCCAGACAAGACATGCTGACACACACACACACACACACACACACAGTGTTTGGGGGGGGGTGTAGTTGGGGGGTTGTTGGGGTGGGCAGAGCTTCTTCAGGGCTAATCAAATCCAGTGGAGACAGAGGCAGAGTCGGCTGCCTGCCTGCCAGCCAGCCTGCCTGCTATTTTTAGAAGCCCAGCCCTGCCGATGGCAGTTCAACTCTCTTCACGGATACAGATCCCAGCTCGTGATACAGATATTTATAACTGCCACAGCTGTCTGCCCAAGTGTGAAACTCCAGCTGAACAACCAAATGATTTTCTTTTTCTTGGCTCAGGATTCAAACTGCACCTTCTATTCTCCCTCGTTTGGCTTGTTCATCACTGACTTTATGTTCAGTTTTATGTCACTTTGAACGAGTATTGGTTTTTGAAAGCTGATCTTGATTGATTAGCTGCTGATTCATTGCCTATGGAAGATCAAAGTTATTTTCAACAGTACAGATTGTGGAAGATTCATGTTTATGTTCATTTTTCTTATACTCTTTAGTTATTGAGACTTGTTGTGACACAAGTATATTTCCTAATTTTCCTAACTAAATCTAAGGTCATTACTGAGTATGGTTACAGGCACATTAGTGCAGTGATCATAATGGAGATATGATGTTTATGTATGGAATGTAGAGTAACTTGATTATTCATATCCCTCTGTCATGATTATAGCGTAATTCAGGTTCCTGATTGCAGGTTTCTGCATCGTTTCTGCAGTCATGTCTCCTCGGCATCCTAGTCATTATGGACTGAGTCATGTCAGTGGTTTATGCTGTAACCACTTTGTTTTATGGCCATTTTCTGCTGGATGCGACTTCTTCTCATCATCTCCATCAGTATCTCCATCAGCAATGGACAAGTGATAAAATTGATGTCAGGTGTCAGACTTTCATTTTTATGTTAGGAAGATTATTGCTTCATTGTTCACATTACACAGTGTCATTCCAGGACTGTGTCTCTTCTTCCCACAACCTGTGCTTTGCCTTAGAGCCCCATCCCCTCGTGAACTCTTCATATTTTTAAGCGAAGTGCTTGAATAAAGCGTTGATCTTGAATTGAATCATGACCCCAGGAAGTCTTCCAAAGACCTCCCCTGAAATACACACGGGTCTCATATTTCATTTGATATCTCAGCTTCAAAGACACCATTTTGTCCACCTAGAGGAATGAACTCCAGCTACCACGTTTGTGTTTGCAATTACTTACCACCTGCCGATTAGTCTTTTATTTCCTCCAAAGATCAGACATTGGGTAAAAAATAAGGAGCAACCACCTATTTGTTGAACCTTGCTGCGTTGTGGGTGTCGCTTATTAGGTTGGCTATTGATGCTGAAGCTCACTTTGGCTGTAAGCATGTCAATAATGTTTTATTGGTGTTCATTCAGCTTCGACTCCATAGAGATAGAGAGCGAGAGAGATGGGGGGGTGATAAAAGCAATAATTCAGTCAACCTATGATTATATTTCAAGTGCGGGGGGCAACAAATGAACTATATATCCCATCCGTCCCCTCGGGAGGGTGAGCTTGGTGTAGCGTGCCTCTATCTGTCAATCTGTATGTCTATTTTTAGATTTTGGCGCCAGGTCTTGGAAAGTTTTCTAGCTCAGAGTGTCTTTGCTTTGCCTGGAGGTGGCTGCGGAGAGAGGAGAGATAGGGAATGTGAGATAATTAAGACTAATCAAAAGGCATAATCATCATCAGGAACACACACACACACACACACACAGAAAACGAACACACCCCGCACTGCCAGAGTCGCCGGCTGTTTGCCAACATTTTTATTCCCACAAGCCGTTTAATCTCTGAGTGCTTAATTTACCTGTCCGCAATACACAGTCCTCACTGATTGGAGTTAGAAGCTACAGCTGCAAACCACAGCTGTGCCCCTCCCGCCTTCATTTTTTCCCAGTTTATCTGTATATGGCTGCCTGTTGTCTTCGGGCTACAACAACATGAAGCACATCCCCCGTGCCTCTGTGATAGATGACGGGAGGAAACATGAGTGAGGAGAAATGAGAAGATGGATGGGGTTTGGGGTGGGGGATGTGTCACTGAGGAGCTGATTCTGGTATGGAAACCCACAGGGATATGCGGACATCTTTTTTTTCTT
>NTHP01000076.1:1399955-1454009 GCA_003416845.1 Oplegnathus fasciatus | reverse complement strand
TTTTTGCCGCTTCTGTGTGAGTCACATATGAGAAAATACTCGTTGCATCCGCCTCCTCCGTGGCTGCTGCAGCTGCTTCCATATCCTCGTCCTGTCGCTCTCTGACAGAGATGCAACAAGGCCTGCTCCTGGCTCTTTCATGCCCTAGGTAGTAGTTCAATAAGCCCAAATGTAATTACATTCTTTCTCAAGCAGGGTTGTCATTACACTCATGGTAATACAGTGTGTAATTCACTCTACTTCCCTCTGCAAAACTCCCGCAAATGTTGAGTGATACGAGTTGCATGTGAGGCTTTTGTTTTGCTTATGATTATTTGGCCTGCGATTAGCATTTCTTGTAGTTGCTGGCTGCTGGATATCCGTAACTCGATTGTTAATATTTTAGTAAACTATGAAAGGGCGTGCCTGATTTCCCGTGAGAGTCAGCAAACCTGCAGGCCCGCCTTGCAATTGGCATTAGCGTTGACCTTAGCGTTGGCAGCAAGTCAGCATGCTACTTTATTTCTGATTTTTAGACTGTAGCTGCAACAGGCGAGGGGGGGGGGGCGTCATCCTGGCGGCGACACCATCAGTCTCCTTATTTAGCGTTTAGCTCCTGCATCCTGGATGTACTCATATACAAGAGACAGAGAAGACAAGTCAGCGCCGTACATCCCGTCCCTGATGACCTGTCGCTGCTCCGTCAATGCTAACACTGTGATGTGGCACTGCAGGCCTCCTGTCTCTAACTGATGGCCAAATGATCTGGTCCATTAAGACCCTAACCCCAGGGATAACTGAGTTTTGAATTCGTCTTCCTAATTACTGTTCATGTAAAATACACAACTCTGTCTGGGCTCCCAGGCAGCTTTTTATGAGCTGCAGCGAGACAGGCAGAGACTGGTTTGCCTCGTGGCTCTCTAGAATTCAGTGAGATCTCTTTAGAGGGCTGTCCTTGTTTAAATAAAGTAAAGTAGATACGTTGGTTTAATATCCATAAGTTAAGTTCACATACGTTTTTGTATTGAAAGTATTTCATTCATACTTACTTTGGGCTGTTGTTGTTCTCCTCATTAATATAAAACAGAGGATACTAGCGGATAATCACTGTACCAAAACATCTGAGAAACGTGTGGAAGCATCTTGGATTAACACTATAGATGGCAAAATTGTGGATAAAAGTAAGGCTGTTTGCCGAGTTTGTAAAACACAGCTGCCTCATGGTAACATAACCACCATAACAGGTCTGACACACCTGTTAGCTGTCACCCAAGGGAGCCACCAGATGCACCACGAATGACTGGAGAGACTTAAATCTACAACATAGTTTGGGATAAGGCTCGTGGTTGGTTTTCCGGTATATCTGAACAATTTGGGCTCATTCTCATTTATGTAATTTGTTTCTTATTTTTGTTTGAAAAAGTGACAGCCCTGTCCTGTAAAGGTTCAAGTCAAAATGTATTCTATAGATGGAAAAATGAACTTCTGCAGTGATTAAAGTTAGTTTGCACTCTCTCTGCACAAAGACTTAATGTTCTCTATACAAGTCCAAAAATATCACGGAACAACAAGACCTACAGTGATCGAGTAAATGAGCCTTAGTGTAAAATTCAGTCCCACCCCCAGAAGGTCATGATAATGTTCTGTTTGTTGGCTTCTGTGTGTGTGTGTGTGTGTGTGTGTGTGTGTGTGTGTGTGTGTGTGTGCGTGCGCGCCTGGAATTGCTGGTGTATGCAAGCCCAGCGGGTGAAATTAGTAGAGAATCAAGCGTTTCATCATGCTTACTGGACTTGAATCCATGTGTGAAATCCAGTGAGCCAGGCCAAGTGTGGCTCCATATGCTGCCGTGCTTGATGACTGAACTGGTGTCCATCAGATCACCTTGAGCTGCACCACAGTCACCCCTGGACAGGATGTCTATATACCAGCATGCTTCACCATCCAGCACACCTGCTTTTTCATTTGGCAGGTCATTGTTGGTGATTTGTACGTGTGTGTTTGTGTGTGTGTGTATCTAAGTGTGGTAATAAAAATGTGTGTGTGTTTGCGGTGATGTCTGCTCATGCATTGCCATGCAATTTATAATTTTTTCAGGCTTTGGAGCTTCTAGCTTTCAGCTCTGCTTGTCCCATCTTTGAAGCTGACTTCACATCTCCATGGTTGACTGGCTGTTGATATACTATAAGAACAGCAGTGGGGGCAAGGGCTGATGTGAGGCTTCTCCCTGTAGTCGCTCCAGCTGGTAAATGGTGTGACACCTGCACAGGACCACAGGGTTACATAAAAGAGCAGCCGTTTCGTGTCTGAGGCACCCGTAGGTCCTCTGTTTACCTCTGATCACACAGGAACAGAGAAAACCACGTGTGTGTCTGTGTGTGTGTGTGTGTGTGTGTGTGTGTGTGTGTGTGTGTGCAGTAGCCGGCCTTCATCTCGGACAGATGCCACTCTCCCTTGATAAAATTTAGTGCTGCTGTTCATCCACTTTCCTTCCCCTTCATGACTCACAACGTATAATCAGATTGAACCATATGTAAGTGAATTAGTCAACACTCAGAAAAGAAATCGAATTACTCTGGATGAAATGGTTCTTTTATTGTGAGAATTCACAGGAAGTACTGATACGCATGAAGCA
Organism: Oplegnathus fasciatus; assembly: GCA_003416845.1. NCBI lineage: Eukaryota > Metazoa > Chordata > Actinopteri > Centrarchiformes > Oplegnathidae > Oplegnathus > Oplegnathus fasciatus. The sequence goes on along the minus strand of NTHP01000076.1, from coordinate 1,451,398 downwards.
GACACACCTGGGTTTCCATTTTATGTGTCACCACCCGCCTCAACAACCAAACACTGTTAACACTAGGCAGGGTTTAGTGTATTTGCTAGATTCAGGCCCTCAATTTGAAATTGAAATTTGATCATCTTGATCAGCTCTTTAATCCCATAGTGGTGGGAGTTTACATATTCTCTCGCAAAAACAACCCGCACCCCCACTGCAGACAGCAGAAAGAAGCCATGTACAGGACAGGACATGTATATGTCCTGATCACCTCAATGCTAAGTCCAAAGATATTAAGTACTTCTATATTATGTGTTTTTCCCTACACTTTACAGCTGCTCATTAGACCTTTCATTAAAACTAGTAAAGCAGTGCTGATGTGAGGGGCAGCTGAGTAGCTACTTCTTAAAAAATAGGGAGAAGTTTGTTGTCTTTTTACTACAGCGGCATTGAGCGGTACCCTCTTTATCTAATATTTCTCCAGGCAGAAGTGCTGAACAGACCTGGTGAAAGTATTTCGCTGGGTGACAGATGCACAGATGAAATCGTTTTAGAGAAAAGTCTGTTAAAATAGAATTGAAAAGTGGCTTATATGGAAGGGATCCTTAAATGTGTTTTTTACAAAATTGATTAACTAGTAATGTTTTCATGGATATTCATGAAGCATATGTCATATTTTAGTTAGTTTGATTCTCTTATAATCATTGGTTGTACATTTGAACAATTTTTGCATTGATGACATTCGAATGATATGGTACTGCTTGTCAAAACTAAATAGAGGTAAAACAGTAAACACAGTTTAATAACAAGCTTTACCATATTTTCCCCACTGTTGTAGAGATTTACTCATTTTTCAAGGACAGTTGTGCCATGCGCTTCTTAACTGATTGCCTTCAATACAGTAGAAGAAAACAGACAAGCAAGGCTACCCAAAGTTAACGCCTTCGGCTGTCTCCGTCTGCCTCATAAGCCTCCTCGACAAAATGTTTTCTGGCCTTCTGTTGACTTTTGTGTAATACTGTTAAATAGAGACATATGGATCTTTTGTGGCAGGAAAGTTTGACAACATATCTCTTCGTGTGCAGCATGAAAAACGTATTGTCCCCTGTTTTTAACTAAGAGCAGCGCCAACCAACAGCAGATGTGATACAGCTTGCAAAATGTCACTGTTTTATTTATTTATTTTTTTACCCAAAATGCCTCTGTTCACTTTGCTTGTTGATGTTTGCTGTTAATGTGGATATATTAATTGTTAGATGGCTTCTGTGGCTCAGGAGGAGCTGTCCTAAGTCTGTAGTCTGGAGATTACAACTTTTAGCAGAAGCCTGCGTTACAAACTGGGCACATTGAGTTTGAAAGCTGTGTGGAATTACCTGACTGGAAGGGTCCAACAAAAGATGCTTTTGAGTTGCATTATGGAAAATATGGGATCCAGTGTTCTTTGTGCATCACATATACGTTATAGAATATCTCAGCCTCTGTTGCTTTGCTTTTTGCCATTTTTAATCTATAATTCCCCCAACGTTATGGAAGTTTTTACTAAATTGCTGGAGTGCCCCTTTAAGAATAGGTTGTAGTGTTTTAGCAGAGCACAAGTAGAATGGATTGTTTTTGTCAGCTGGCATACCCTGAAAACAATCAATTAAAATAAACAAATTATTGGAAATGGATCACGCTTTATATAATATATTATCTATCTGTATATAACTAATATTATCTGTTGAAAAATGCCTTGATGGACCTAATACAGATTTAAGGATCAGCTCAAGATGGTCCTTCACACAAAAAAGGGATTGAAATGCCATGATGCAAATGGTGTAATAGAATAAAAATACTGCCTCGACAGTTGCTTTGTGCTCTTGAGAATGAGGCTTTATAGCATTTGCACCAAAAATGTCTTGTGATCATTAGCTTGAAGCTCAATCTTTCATTGCTTAGCAGTTGGAAATACAGTACAAAGTGTGGGGATGAGATTCATTTGGCAGACTCAATCAAGTTTTCTGGTTTTATTTACAATGTAGACACATTGTGAGTTTAAACTTCTTGTTCATGAAAGTTTCCACATGGGTTTTGCAAGGGAAATTATTGAAAGTGAGGAATGGTAAAAGAAGCATACAACAGCCTTTTACGTCAGCCGCTGCAAGGACCTACATGGATGGGAGAGATGTTTGGGGATACTCGAATAATGTCAACGGTGTCTATAGTTGTTTAAGATGTTTTTTATCAATCAAATTCTTAGTGGCAATTAGTTTAGGATTCATCTTTTCCATCCATAGTTTGAAGTGTATGCAAAGGATGCACATCAGTATTCAAATGTGATCGGAGTACATGGTGAGGTTATGCCAAGGCCATGAAATTGTAGGGTTCTGATGACCCTGGTGTTGTAACCAACCAGGAAGCCAGCGTTTTAAATATTTGCACAAGCTCCATGCAGCTGTTTCCCTGGTAACCTGGTGTTGTTGGATGAGGATGCAGAAAGGATTTGTGGGAACGGGCAGTCCTGAAGCATTTCAGTGAGGCAAAGAGGAGAAAGAAGTTTTAATTGGCTTATGATTCTTCATGGAGCTGTGTGAACTGTGTGTCCCATATGTCCTGGGGATGTCACCATCTCAGCACTCCTGTTGATTTGCACTGAATAAACTAAGAAACTGTGTAGAATAATGAATCATAACCTGCCAGTGTGACGTGCACAGGAGCACAGAAGTTGGTATGGTTATTTTCCAACAGCCTGATGCTGGTTGGGCAGTGGATCTGGGGTGTATAACCACAGACTGACAATGTGTATCAATCAAATTAGAGACTGTAGATGGAACACAAAGCTGCTACCTTCAAGTAACTGTAAAGGGAGATAATTAGCTGAAATAAAAAGCCTTCATATAGTATGCAAGATGTTGTGAATGGTAAGAATTAATGAAAGGCATTAATATTTACTCTGCCTCGCAGACAGTTTTTTTACATTTAGATGTGTCTACTTGCTCGGGAATGTATAGTGAAATTGAAACAGACCAGCACAATAATAATAATAATAAACTTTATTTGTCTAGCACTTTTCTTAACAAGGTCATAAAGTGCTTTACAGAAAAAAAACAGCAGATAAAAAGCAAAACAACAATAAAAACAACAGAAGAATCAAACAACATAAAAACACTGGGGAATAAAGTAAAGTTAAAATTGTGAAATGGCGAGAGTGGGAAGATAAAATCCAGCAACATATAAAATATTCATAAACGCTTTGCTATAAAGGAACGTTTTAAGAAGGGATTTAAAAGATGCTGATGATGTAGCCTGTCTGTTTTCAATAGTTAAAATAATAACAACAATAATTTTCCACAGTCTGGGGGCTCGAACAGCAAAGGCCCGGTCACCTTTAGTCATAAGCCGGGATCTAGGCAGCAGCGTTCTGCACCAGTTGGAGTCGGTGAAGGGAGCTCTGACTGATACCAGCATAGAGTGCATTACAGTAGTCCAGGTGAGAAAAAATAAAAGCGTGTATAACCTTATGTAAATCGGACACAGACAAAAAAGATCAGATTTTATAGATTTTTTGAGCTAAAAAAAGAATGACTGAACAACATTCATCACTTGAGCATCAAAATAGATCTGCATCAAATATTATTGCCAAGATTTCTAGCAGCCTGCTTCATATTTTGAATAAGGGAGCCGAGCTTGCTGTGAGCCAGGTAGAGTTTGTTGGACCGGTGGCTATGATCTCAGATTTATCGTCATTCAATTTTAAAAAGTTTTGCGACATCCAACATTTGACATCCTTGAGGCAGGCAAGGAGATTATCTAAACTGCTAGAGTTACTGGAATGAAGAGAGACACATAGCTGAGTGTCATCTGCATAACAATGGCGGGAGACACTGTGGTTTTGAATGATCTGGCTGAGAGGAAGCATGTATATTGAAAATAACAGAGGCCCAAGAATGGACCCTTGAGGAACACCACAATTAAGATGAGCAACTGAAGAACAGGCCTTTTCAACAGAGACAGTTTTATTTGTGAGGTAAGAACATAGGAGATGTAGTACTGTTCCCTTTAGACCAACCCAGGTTTCGAGACGGTGCAAGAGAACAGAGTGATCAATCGTGTCGAAGGCAGCACTCATATCTAAAAGCACAAGGACTGAGCAGTCACCTCTTATCTGCTGTTAAAAGTAGGACATTGTAGACCTTCACAAGGACTGTCTCTGTGCTGTGGCGAGGTTTAAAACCTGATTGAAAACTATTAAAAATATTATTGTTATTATTCATAAAAGAGATTAATTGAGTTAAAAGATTTTAATTTGCAGAGGACATGTGGGTGTCCTCTGCAAATTAAAGTGCAGAAAATATCGAAATACAGGTGCGCAGTGTGTAGTGCTCTATTGACCTGGACCAAGCAGATGTGCCAATAGTGGTCAATCCTTACGCCAGAACTGTAGTGCACCGATGATGGAAATACTCGCTCTTTTTTGTTTTTGTGGCTTTTAATCTAATATTAGTGAGCGTAAGCTAAATAACAGAAACACATCTCTGTATAATTAAATGCAATTCAACAGCATCACAACCTACGTCCTCCAAAATGATCCTGTAATATGTGTAATATCATATATATCATAAAGTTTATTTATTCAGCACTTATCAACATCAACAATTACAAAGTAATTTACTAAAATCAAACATAAAACCATTAGAAACTACAAGACAAATCAAGTGAAACGGAAAAACAGCAAATAACAAGATGAGGACAAATGACTAATAAAAGTATTCCTTAGAAAATATGTCTGAGCTCTAAAAGTCCAGTTGGGTTTGTCTCTTAATTATAGCCTTGGGGGATGTGGCCAGGAGTGCAACATGTTTGAAGGTTTCAGTTGTAGGTCTGTCATCAGGAATTACCCCCTACAGGGAATTTTTCCTATCTAGTAGTCAAATTAGATTTTAATCTCCTGTCACACATGAAACATGAACAGGAGGTAAAATGTTTCATGTCTGAAAAACGTGAAAAAGCACAGTTTGCGCGCTGCAATTCAGACACTGACTGCATATTTAATCTTCTGCTATTAGAAGTCTCAATTTAAAAACATGTGTGGCAACAGGTGGCAAAACCTCTGACCAGCACTAATTTTCACTTCTTTAGATTTAATATGGGGATAGTTAACACTTTGAAATGTTACTTTAATGTCAGAAAATGTCAAAAACTACAAGTTCTAATTCTCATGATTGGCATGCTTGTGAAATAAGGCGCAGTCCTGTGACACTCTGGATATTAATAACGGTAGAGATGGTAAAACATTTCACGCTCAATTACACAATAAATATATAAACAAACACAATTATTGACATGCAGCCTACCATTGCTGTCCTCTTCGCTGCACATTCCACTGTGAACAATCAGATGACCTGTCTGATGCAGCTAAATTCTTCATATTTTGTGGCAATATTTTTACTACCCTCCACCTGCTATAATAGTTTGAGCTTTACATCCCATAACCCCCTTTGTCAGAGATTCCTCATAGTCGGGCAGGCTCACCCACTCTTTAAAATGTCTTCTATTCTAATTGCCACATCAGAGGCAAACCCTAACTGTGAGGGGGTGCAGAGCGTGACATTATAAACGCTGTGGGCAGAAATGTCAGGACCATCATTAAGTGGACCGGCTCGGGGCTGTTCCGGATAGGCTTTTGGTTTGGGGGTGGTTTTGGAGCTGGTGAAGTTATTATACCATGCTATGCAAACTTATGTGCTTCACTGGATCCTCTCCCTTAAAAAATCCCTTTCCCTGTCAGCTGTGTCAGCTATTTTGGTCTGCATGCAGCCTGGTTGTTACTGAGCAGTTTTAGATGCTCTAACCCCCATCAGCTGTCAAATCAACACAGACTTGTTCACAGCGCCCTCGCTCCTCATCATCCAACGATTATTGCTAAGTCATTACACCATGGGACCGATAGAGAACATATTCCCTCTTATCGGCCCTCCTGCCCTCTTCTCTCATGAATCATCAATTGCCAACAAGGGCAGCAGAAACATGATAACGCCAAGCTGTCTCAAGGCCACAAATACAATGAAAGTGCCTCTTAGAGGCTAAAACGCAGACAGGCAGACCCAGAAGAAGGTTGATCTTACACATCGATAAGCTTTGTGTAAACGGCAGCTTAGTGATCTTATTTGCTCATATTATTGCAAGCATATTGCGTCAAGTTTAAACCTTTTAGAGCCCATCACAACAAGACTCCAGTAATAAACAGGAGTACAGGAAAAATGCTGTACTGCTGTTTCTCCCACTTATCTGTGGAGACAGCAGACAACTTAGTCCTGCTCAGTACTTGATTTGTGTTTTAATTTCCTCAGCCAGATACAAAGCTTCAGGATGCTGTTAAACTTTGTGCCATTTCTCCTCAAGCTGAGCGCCCAACTGATTACCTCAGTGATTGACAGCCAGGTGTACATATGAGAGGCAGTCCCAGCAGCTCTCCAAATAGACATATTGCATCCGAATGCCCTCAAGTCATTTCTCAGTTTTCCGCAGAAGCTGGGGCCACCAGGCAACTAAATAGCTCTCCTGGCTGACGGCTCAATTCCCTGCCACTAGGCAGATGCAACCTAAGCAGGGGTCAAGCCTCATTTTAAGGACAATTAGGCACACACCCTTCCATTTCATCACATCATCAAAGTACACGGTGACCCTCTGTCTACCTGCCATCCATCCACTTGTGCCAGTTATGAGGGAAAAGCTCCTGAAAGTAAAAACACCCGGGATCCATGGATAGATAATAAAAAAGAGAGAATGTGTGTCGCTAGTGGAACATGTTATTCACCACATTTTTTCCAAATTAAGGTTGGAAAAATAAATGTTTTTGAAACAGAGAGAAATTGATGTTGTAAGTGTGTCTCCCATAAACGGGGGCTTTACGCCATTTCCAATTTGGCCGTCTGCAGGAAGATAATGATGTTTCACACCAGTGCCTTTTACTGTGGCTTTTGCTGATACTGTGGAAATAACCTGGTGAAATTCTGGGTTTTTTTGTGTTTGCGATTGTTACCATTAGCTGTGTGTTAGTTTCCTCACTCCAAAATTGTCAGAAAGGAAGGGAACAACTGCGCAAGAGCCAAAAGTCATTTTATTTTGAAGCATTTGTTGTTCTTTCGTAACCTCCAGCCTGTTGGTCTTTATTTAAAGCTACATTAACCACCTAGTATGTGTATGGAAATATACACATCTGTCCTATGAGGTGAAATCACAAAATGGGGCTGTAAAATGTAGTGTTTTAGACAAACTGTAAGTATAAACTGTCTCAGAGAGCTCTAATTGAGGACTGTAAACAAGTGGCACATGAAGATCTGTCGAAAATGAGAACTAAACTAAGCTAAGCTGTCAAGGAGCTGCCTCTGTATTAAATGCACACTGATTAAATTGATATTGATCTTCTCATGTAATTCTCTGTAAGATAGCCTATAAGTGAATTTCCCAAAATGTTGGAGTATTCCTATAGGAAACACCTTAGCAAGTCATTGCCCAGTGCCAACAAACAAATTTTGAGAGCCCCCTGTCCCTACCTACATGTACCTGTCACTGGGATGCTTTATCTTAGTATTCCTGTCAGGGGACATGTGGCCATGCCATAATCTCCTCAGCAAGATGTGTCAGGATCTTTATCTCAGTACCAAAACATTGAAAAAGCCTTCAGCTTTCCTCTTCTTTCTCTTTTTTGCTCATCCGTCATGTCAAGAGAGACAATACTGTGTTTGACGTTCAGAATTCACCTCTGTTGTCAAACAAATGCTGCGTTTGTATGGGTGGATATGATGGATAGTCTTCTGAGGCTTTGTTGTGATGGCATTCAAGGTAAAAGCCAGTCTAATACTGAGTCTGCTATTTATGTCACGTCTGTGAGCTAAACTCAGATTACATAAGTATTTGTTTAAGGTCTTTTTTTGGCATGAGAGCACTGTATGAACAAGGAATTCGCCTTTTTATTCCCCTTACATTAAACTCTTGACCCGTAACGGGTGGAGGCTGAGCAGTGTTTAAGGATTGCCCCGTGTCTAGTGACCTGTGTAGACGATACACCACCAAGTGATAGGTCACTTGGTGAAACGGGGTTTGTGCAGATTGAGCAATTTTAACTGGCTTACAACAAAGTAGACAGCAATATTATGCACTGCCAACCCACATCCTGATGATCTTCTATTTAATGTAGTTGCTATTGCTCATTACCAAGGTTTAGTGGCAATAATCAGCAAAAATGACCTTCATGTAGAGATCTTTTATAATCTCTCAGTCTAGATTTGATCTTTGCTTTTGATGTAAAGCAGGTAATCATTGCATAGCTCGAGTTGCATTGGCTAGAGTATCTTTTATCTTAAAGCCGAAGGCCTGAAATAGGCAGGAGATTGGCCATTATCTTTCTGATAGTAGTATGCGAGGCCCTCTTATTCTCTGCGAGTGTGTCAGGGTGAGCTTGTCTTTGAGAATAGTGTCCTTTGAGAGTCTTAGCATAGAGGGTGTTTTATTTTGTACAAATTATTAAACCCTATGAGACAAATTTGTAATTTGGGGCTATATAAATAAAAGGACTTGATGTCTGCCCAGTCAATCAATGTGTCCACATGCGCCATAGTAACAAAATAGAGTTTAGAGAATTTCAAACCCTACTTTCACACCTCCTCACACCTGGCTAGTTACTGTGCAAAGTGGTTTGTCTGTTTTAAAAAGTTACAAAAACTGTCAGGTGCAGTCCCCCTCCACTTCCAAAAGACGCTGTTAGACGATTTCACGACATATGGTAGCTAATGTAAGCAAAACTAAGGTAAATATTGGGGTATAATGGACTGAGTCAGGTTTATGGCTGTGCTCAACATGTGCTCCTATTTTCCGGCCGCTTGTTGGCTATGAGACATTAACTTAAACAAAAAACAGCTCATGCAGTCTGGTTATCGGTGATGGTGAACGCCTTCATCGAACTGTTACCTTAAATCTGGGCATTCTTACTAATCACGTTGTTTGTATACATGTGAAGTTAATGCAGGTGTGTGCAGTCAGGTTGTTTGCTTAGGCTGTGTGTTGCTGCTGGGCTTCTCCTAACACAGTCACCTCATTACAGCGGGGCCTATTTTTAGCCCAGTGTGATTGAAATAGGGTCCTGAGGGGGCCGAGAGCAGAGGGAGAGAGGATTGAAGGGAGGAGGAACTCGGGGTCGCCCCCAGTCTGAAAAGGGAATCGGGGGTGTACGGCCGCTGTTTGCTAGTGTTGCTGAGACAATCACTGTTCCTCAAGAGGATCATGTCGAGGCCATTAGTACCACACAGGCAGCCACAGGATCACAGCTGCATGTAGCACAGCACTCGACTGCTCAAAAGAAAAATGAGCTTGCATATTTTTTTCTGTGTATGCTCTCAGTATTAGAAATCCTCACCATTAATAAAAATATATCAAAACCTATAAATATACTACACTGGTTGTGTTAATTGTTATGAAGCAATATGTCACCCACTGAAATGTTATAGCTCTTTCATGTGTTTTCAATAGTTTTTGGACAACAACGGAGCTCTGTGGAAATATCAGGCTTTGGCAGCACAGACAATATTGTTAGAAGGATAAACTCATTGTTGGTTTTTGTCTTTTCATGGGATTTGTTCATAATAATTGAAAGATAAAACAACACCAGCCTTATCCTTTAACAAACAGGGGGAAAAACAACAAACATTGTTATTGAGAAAAGAAATGGAAATGAACTCCAACCAGTGTCTGCGCTCATGGAATCTGAGCGATTTCAGTCAATCAATTCAAATGAGATTCATATCAACGTGCTGCTCCTTTCATTCTGTTGCTAGCGCAGCTTGAGTCTGTCTCTTGCCTGCATTGTGGGGCTGCTGCTCTTCCTCCACATCCAAAGCAGACTGGCTCCACTGTTAACATTCCGGGCAAGACAAGTAGTCGGGAAAATGGTATTCAGAAAGGATATCAGGATTTTAATTTGCAGCTTTTGCATCAAGCACCCTTTATGAGACGCTCGATCATGAGGGCAGTCTTCTTAAGCATGCTAATGATATTGAGGTCAGCGTCAACAATATCAGATGACTTACTGTAAGCTGTGTTTGTCATAGAATACATTTTGTTAGTAACCTGGAGTACCTCTGTTATATACAGCTGCAATTATAAGCTAATTAAATTAATGTTTGAGAAGGAAATTTATTGTGAACAATAACAAGACTACGAGTCTGCAGCCATGCTAGCAGCTCTGTGAGGTTATTCTCAGACACGACGCTGCTTTGAGCTAAATGCAAACTTTAGCGTGCTAACATGTTTAGCAGGCATGTTTTTACCATGTTCACCATCCTAATTTATCCAAGTAGAGAGATGACAGGAAACGAGGGCAGGTGGGGAATGACACGCAACAAAGGCTCCGGGCCGGACGTGAACCGGGGACATTGTCTGAAAGATTTCATCCAATAGTTGTTGAGCAGCCATGGTGGCACTAGAGGAAAAGTCAGGGGATCACCAAAGTTAGTTGGATTCCTCCTCTGGTAGCCATGAATGTGTGTAGAATATTGTGTGCCAATCCATCCAGTAGATGCTGAAATATTTCAGTGGATAAGTGGAAACTTTTGTTGGTAGATGAAAAGTCAGGGGATCACCAAAGTCAGTTAGGATTCATCCTCTGGGCACCATGAATGTCTGTACCAGATTCCATGGCAATGCATCCAACAGTTGTGGAGATTCTGTATTTTAGTCTGTGGAGGACAGACCGACATTACCATTAGCATTCAAATACACAAGGGCAAGGAAAAAAATAATAAGATTATTTGTATGACATGAAAATATACCAAGGATGTGAAATAAAGCCCATGCAGTTCGAGCTAAGTGAAAATTTAGAAGTAAGGTGCTTGGCCTACAATTATAATAATCCTCTCTAATGTTTTCATCTGTCTTTGTGCTGTGCTTCTGTCATTAGGTTGTAATAGGCCAGACGTCTAGCCAGCAGGCTCCGAATCATTCCACTTGGCGCTCTGCACCCCCACAAGAGGGGATAAAGAGTGAAAATAATCAAGGAATCAGTGAAATTTGTTCTGGAACGGCACAGCCAGTGCCTCCATCAGCAATATGTGGAGAGATGATATAGGCCGCATAGGAAGAAAAGCGGGACCTTGGATGCTCTTTTTACCTCGCTTTAGCCCATTGCCTGAGTCAGCTAGTGCTCCCTCACCATAAACTGCCACTTTTAATTTCCCCAACCTTCGCCCACTTGGCTGCTTGTCCTGTGCCTCCCCCTCCACAGAATACCTCTGAGTACCTCTGAGTAATGCTTTGTCCACTTTCCTCCCATCACTGTGCAGCACGGCCAGCAAATCCCACCCACTGCACCCACCCACCGCCCTCTTCTCTCATACTGTTTTAGGACAAGACATGTCGATTCTGAATCACCTGTTTGGAGCCACCGATCATACCCTCCCCACCCCTCAGGCTTTCTCACCATTATACTTTCATTTTATTAAACAGCACAATAGCTGTGCTGCGTTGCATTTATCATTTCACCATAATGACTTTTGATGCATCGATCTTAAGAATAAACCAGTTTTGCTGATGGAATGGCAAGACACAACATTTTGACTGGGACCTCTGACCCCAATCACACTCAGTCTCCTGTAGAGATATTCCTTTGAAACACTGGTAGTGGATCACAATTTTTTTTTGGCTGAATCAGCCTTTCAACGTAGCACACTGTCAAACCAGCTTGATCTAAATTTATATCTTTCCCTTGTCCTTTTGCAGACTTTGGAAGCGGTGCTGAACTTCAAGTACTCGGGGGGAGCAGGCAAAGTGGAGGGCTACTACAGGGAGCTGTCTTTGGGAGTCCATGTTGACGTGGAGCCGTCAGTGTTCTTCACCAGAGTCAGCACCCTCCCTGCAACCAGGTACACTAACACACAGAATTAACCTGCATTTTCCATGGCTTAAATAGGGTCTAAGTATTAGTGAAGTCTGTTTATGTGAGTTTTGGACTCTGTTTGCTAATTAAAGAATCATTTTTTCAAGTCTATCTTAATACAATACTCACATTTCATATCTACTGTGAAAGTTATGAGTCGCTGTATTCACTCCTGCTTTCCATACTGGCCACCTTCGTAGAGTGACTGCCCTGAAAGAAACGTGGTACTAGATCCACATACCTTGTTCCATGCAAAAGTGCAGCGGAAGCCAATATGAGGCCTCAGCAGTCTGGGTTACCCAAAATGGGTATCTTCATCCTGGCAGTCATGGTAGGTTTATAGCCGGTGTTTCGTTCAAGCAATAACCACAATTCTGGAAAATACCTTTCCTCTCCTTTTCTTACAGTGTAGCTGCTCTACAAAGGTATCGCTTCACAGCCAGTATGGACAGGTGGATTGATTACAGCAACCAATAACTCTTTCAACATACAGGGATGTGAGGGTTGTATCAGGGTAGAGTTGAAAAAAGTCAGAACCTATCCTTTAAAGTTCTTCTTCAAGGAAAGTAATCTTTTATAAAATGTGATTAAAATATGATAAAGGGCATGTACACATGAACCAAAGCATCCCGTATATTCTGCAGGACATGCTGTGCTCAGTATACCTGCTGTTGCAGTTTGTTATAATGGGACAATTCCACCACATACAAAAAGTGAATATATCTAAAAATAGCCTTTCTTTTTAGCCTTCAAAGGATCAGCAATCCTGAAGTTTTTCTAAACTTTCAGCAAGAAATTTCTACCACCTGTAGGCTTTCTCAGAAATGTGTTTATGTCACTTTCCTTTAACTTGACTTAGTTGATTTTCTTTTGGCCACTTTGGAGCAGCGCAACAAGCTGTAAACACAACACTGACTTATTATCACCTTGTAAAGTTGATAAGGCGGACATGTTAGCAAACAGTTGCCTGTTGACACGTCCAGCAGGCACAGAGCAACATTAGCATTCATTGTCGTGTGGCTTCTTGATGGATATAAGTCCAATATTAACGCTCCTTTTAGCTTCGCTTTGGTTTTGGCCAATGTTGTTCACCATCTACAGTAGCAGCCAACTTTGTCTGTCTTCCGTTAGGTGCTGGGCAGGTAGCATACAGCGGGTCTGTCAGAACTTTTTTAGCTGAAAACAACTGCCTGCTGCTGCTGCTGGACGTGATGTTTGTTGGAGTGGAGTTGCCTACTGGAAAATCAATGATCAAACGATGATCAAGAAGATGCTTAAAAAGCTCTGTAGAGCTGAGCTGAATAATTATCACTATGGGCACTCCTCCTGTTCTTTAGTTACATTATTTTACTGCTAGTGTCACACAAACTACTCCCATCACCCTCCACCGTACACAACTGGTGACTTGAAACTGAATAATGAAACATAACCTTGTGTAAGAAGAGTTATCTTTCTCATGTCACAAGATTAGTTTTTCAGGAACCAAATTCAGTCAGTCAGTCAGATGGTGCTGGCTTATTCATATTTAATTATCCTCCTATTGCTCTGATAAGAAAGTGTTTTAGGTTAGTTATCTAACTTCAGAAGGGGTTGGTAAAGCAATATTTGTCTTGCGTACGTTCTGTTCAGGGGTTCTCCCTCAGTCTCTGTAATCTGATGAGCCTTTAACCTTACATGCCATTTTTGTGTGTATCTGGGCTTTTTATTTTGTTCATGTAAACCCGCTCATTGTCAGATAAGATCGCATTACTACTCAACCTTCACTGGAGTACCAGAAAAGCGAAGAAAAATCTACCTCACAGCCGCTCTTGTCCTAATAATTGGTGATAAATCTCAATTCTAAAGCTTCATTTTTATCTCGCGTACGATACAAATGTAGCTTTTTTTTCTCTCTCTTGATTCGGTGAATAGATATTGACCTTCTCTCTAACCACTGCAGCTGCACTCTCACTTTGACATCATTGCTATCAAAACCAGAAGACTTAGAAATGCTATTTTCACCACCAGGTCAGATAGTGGCAGATGTGAATGGATATTAAATGGATACTCAGTCTTTTCTCATGCTCTCACATTCTACTATAGACACACTAACGCATCCTCACACACACACACACACACACACACATTCCCCGTGTCTCACTTCACTCCACTTTTCAGCTCCCCAACTCTCATGAAAATACTCCAAGCGAGGGAGACAGATCGTGGCCGAGTAATGGCCACTTGAGGTGAATCATTAGCTGTAATAATATCTGCAGTTTAAGCCATCCATCTTGGCTCAGCGCTGATAGATATGCATACATAGAGATGCTGCACTAGCTGCTAAACCATCACCCTGTCATTGCCACCCCCCTCTTCCTTAACTCTGCCGCACCCTTAGCACTTTCTGCCTCATCGCACTGACATACAGTATCTATTGGCTCTCGAGCCGAATCTCAAAACATTTGAAATGTGTTGAAATTGAAGGCCTTGGAAAGGTTTAAGGAGACCGCCTACACGTTTACACATTTAGTGGCTTTTTTTTTACAGGCCCACATCAGTGGTTCTAGATCTAAAAACACGTGGAAAAAGCTGCCAAGTGGAAGACAGATCTCCCCTTTCAGTGGACAGTTTTTCCTTGTCCGATTTGAGGATGTAAAGATAGATGGTGTTGTATGTTGTGAAGATTGCAAAGTCTTTTGAAGCTAATTTGTGATTTTGGACTATATAGATACAATTGTCTTGACTGTTGGTAGATACACTACACAAAGTCCAAAAATGGGCTTATAATATGTCCAGTGTAACAAACCAAAATTCATAGTTCTTAAATACTTTAAACAATGACAACTGTCCATTCTTCATTTATGTCCCAAAGATTCATAAATAGAGTTTTTAGAAATGCAGTAGTAGTAATATTGATTTGAATTCATAATGTACCTTACTATGATAAAACTTAAAGGTCTAAATGTCATTATTTCTTAACCATGTTAATTGTGATAATAAAGTTAGTGTAGATATAATATTTATCTTAATTGTAATAATTGTGATATTTTACCAAATTTGCTCAAATGTTTACTTTTCTTTAGTCATTATTTTATACCTTATATGGTATTTTTCTCCAATTTTAATTAAATTTAGGTGAAGTTCTTGTACAGCTGCTTGTCGGTGTCATTCAACATTTGAGAGTCTGGCTTTGTTTGTTAAATCAAATAAAGTGTCTTTTGGAATGACATGTTTATGTTACTCAAAGTAAAGGACTCCAAATGTTTGATTTTGTACTGAAGATATTGCATCAGCACTACACTTGAAGAAATTTCTGCTACTGCTATCGATACCCAGCCCTAATCCTGCCAACAGTGACATCTGTGAAAGTGTTAAAATTAAGAAAAAATCTCCCTTAAACCCTGACAATTCTGAAATATGGAGAAAGTATTTTTCCAGGATAACCTGCTCTGAATTGCTTGTATTAAAATGCTCAAAGTGCCAACATGTTCTAAAACACATTTTTCCTTTTCAGTTAAAGCATGCACACATTCAGCCATGTTGAAGCTAACTGACATTAGGAACTTCTTTGATCACAAATCATTCACAAATCCAGTTTTCATAATCTCATGCTTTGAACACCCAAATTCATACAATATTTGTTAGAATTACCCTTGAATTTCCCCCCTGGAGGGATAGACATTAAAGTCCCATAACACACTTAAATGTTGAGATAAGTACTATTGACTTTCTTCTTGGCTGCGAGTTAAAAGAGAATGGTTGTATAAAATTACTCAATAATACAGGAACTTATCCTTTCGATCTGTTTTTGTGTTCCTCTGTCTCTCGCTCCCTCCCTCTCTATCCACCCATGTGTCCCTATAAAAAAACCCAACACTTACTTTTTGAAAGTTTCTGTACTAGTGTGTAATTTAGCTGTGGTGTCCTCGGTTCCTAAAGCACGCAGCAGTACAGTACAGCTTACAGTAACAGAGAGGAAGAATGAATTCTCTCTGTAATGCGAACATTTTCTCTCTACTTTTGTCTCCCTCATTCTCTTCCTCACCCATTCTTTTTCCTTTCCTTGTCTCATTATCTCGCTCTACGTTGCTTTTTCTGCATCTTCCTCCCCTTTTTACTTGCTCTCTATCTCTTTTATCCTGACTCTCTTTCTCTACTTCTGCTGCTCTTCTTTTCATTTGTTCTACACCTCTCTTTCCCTTCATCCCCATCCTTCCTTCTTTTTCTCTTTGTGCGTCTCTCTCTGCAGCACCGTTCTCCCAATCTTTCTGCATTTCTCTCTCCAACTTACACTTTTATTTTCTTGCTTTATCTTTGCAGTATTCCTGTTTTAAATGTATGTAGACAATACTCTGAATAGGGTCCTGCTATGTACAAAGCATTCTCCAGTTTCCTAACCCCAGTAAGTTAGAATTATTGAAAGACATATTTGACTTTCACACACCTTTATCAAACTATATCAGAGTAAAACAAACAGCTTGAAGCTCAGTCTTTGCTAAAAAGTCACAATGATCGCCAAAGGGAAATGTTTTTGTAACGTAGTGAGAAGAGATCCTCCTCTGTTAGTCACTCTATGTTCAAAGTATGTATCAAAATGTAGCATGCACAGTTAAGGGGAATATACATGAAAAAGACATATTTGTAAGCCACCTTTAACAGCCTAACCAAAATGGTTTCTTATTTATATTAATGTAAATAGTTGGACTATTACTGTTAATCTAAATATAGCCACCATTTCTACTTATCTTTGAATCTATCACTGACATTCTCTATTACACCAATTTCAACATGCTTCTTGCCATGAAATTTAAATGCATATTTATTCTAAAAATAGCTGGAATCCAGAGAAAAATCATTTTAAGTGAGCAGACTTTTTCATTTTTCATTTTATTCCCACTGCATCATTGTTAGGCACCGGTTAACACTCATAGCCAATCACACTGGCTCCTCTCAACCCCTTTAAAAGCACTGCTCTTCAAACCGTGACATACTGCCAGTTTGGTGATGGAGTGGAGATGTGCAGGAGGAAGCTTATATTCTCGTATGGAGGTTCAGAGCCGCAAGCACAAATACACCGTGCAGATGGTCTCTTTCTAGTTCAGCCTTTACAGGTTGCATAAACAGATCATTCCCATCACAACCCTGTTTATGATCCACAAGTTGTGGATTTTATTATGGTCACATCACTGTGAAATCTAACCAATGCAGTAATACAAACAGGAGTTATTTTACTATGCCATATTACAGTGTGTGATTCATCATATTGCAGGTTGACATCTACTGCAGTTAAAAATATTGCTCCTTTAACGGTTCATGAATGAATATATTGATAAATGTGGGTGTAAATGTTCTATAAAGGGCAGAGAATTGAAGCTGAATGTCCCATACCTTCACTGTCTCCAACACTCCAGATGATTTTTCCCTGCATACAATGCGAAGCCGTGCAGAATACCAAAATGTAAGCGGCCAGTGTGATGTTCACAACAGCACAGAAGTTTGTGTAGTCATTTAGGAGCAGCCTGGTGCTGGTTATATAAGATTTAATCAAGGCAAACAGTGGATGTGATGTGTATAATCAGGCTTTGACAACGTGCATCACTCCAGTTAGCGGCTGTAGATGGAACACATACCTGCCACCTTCAGATGGTTGTGTAGGGAGTTCATACTTCATACATGACAGCTGCTGTGGATGACAGATGCTGGTAGAATCCAGTATTCATTTTTATTCTGCCTGGCTGGCATCACAGCCATAATCTGAATAAAACTATGCAATTAGACAGTACTTAGTTTACTGGTTGAAGAGTGTATGGTGAAATGGAAACAGTCAAGCAAAACATGAGTAAAAGTCTTTTGGGGATTTTGGGGAGGTTTGTGCGTTTGTGTTTTCACCAATTTAAGGGACATAAATGGCTCACAACTCAGCTGGCATAAATTGCGGCTAATCTTTGCACAAAAATTGCAGTGCTAGACTGCCAGTGACACTTCCCTTGCTGTGCTTCCGCAACTGTGGTGCAGGCAAGTCACTGAAATATGCAACAGGTGTAGGCAAAGTAAAAAAACTCACTGCACCTTCAGCTTCACAAAGATTGAGCCACCTGTCTCACTCTCTGCCACTGTGATCCCTCTTTCTGTCTCTGCTCTCTCTACTCGTTACTCTCTCCATCAATCTGTCACTCCACCATTAGTGCCCAGTGAGACCAGAAAATGGCACGGCGAGAGTCATTAGTCCGTCCTTGCAAAATAGGTGGAGCAGGAATTCGAGTCAATTTTTATTTATATAGACCAATATCACAAATCACAAATTTCCCTCAAGGGGCTTTACAGTCTGTACAGCAGACGACACCCCCCGTCCGTAAACCCTCGATGCGGATAAAGTGCAGTAGATCTCGTGTGTACAGAATAGACCAACATAGTAAAGTCACAGTTTGGACAATCAGGATGACACGAAGCTTGGTGATGTACAGCAGTGACTACCTTCAGCGCCATTTGGAAAGCTTTTTCGACTGGTGAGCTAGTGTCAACCAGCCACAATAGCTCACCAAGCTAGCTGGCTTGCTAGCTGGATAATCTGGTAATGCACAGTTTATTCAACAGTAGAATCTGTACCATCCGTACGTGTCTCCCGACTGACAGCAGACCATGCCACACTGTGTTTGTGTAGCAGTTAATACTCCGGCAGAGGGTAATATGGAATTAGATGGTGCAACACAGCTAATATGTTAGCATCCTCTATTTTGGAAAGTCAGCACTTTGTGGTGCAAAGTTGAACGTCACTCACTTTCTCACTACCTTTGCCTCTGCTTTGCTCTCCGTGTCTCTTTCTTTTCTTTTCCTCCTTTTTTTGCATATGTGTACCTATTTCTCTTTACATCTTTTTCAATTTTTCTCCTACCCTTCTCCTCTTACTGTACCTTTACTTCACTTCTCATGTTCTATGTCCATCTCTCACCACCTCCATCTTGTTGTCTCTTTCCTAACATTACTCTTCCCCCGGGTCTTTTGAACTCTGTTTTTTTTTACTTCCATATCTCTCAACATCATTTACAGTGTAGTTTAACAAAAATGAATTATGTGAGTTATTCCAACGTGCACAAGTAATGTAGATGATAGCAGGCTACTAGTCTTGTCTTGAGTCACAAAATATCATCTTGCAAACTGTGCCCTGAATAGTTACACTGTATGTGCACCTGCCGTAGTTTAGTGAGATGACTGGCTGACTTTAGTGTGCTGAAAGTGAATGACTCAACTGTCTTGCACATGAATTCCAAAAAATGTGACGTTTAAATCATATTTTAGTCTTCCTGCATTTTGCACCGAAATTGTTTTTATTAAAATTGTGAAACGTCCAAAAGCTTTAAATATTTTACGGTTTTGGCCGTATCACCCAGCCCTAGGTACATCTTACTGCGTAATGCAACAGTATAATCCACCACAACACCAACAAAGGCCTTAAAAAGAGCATAGTAATCACCATCTCTCTGAGACGGCCTTAAAAAAAAAATCTCTTTCAGATAGGAAGTATTTCTTAGAGGGCTACTGTGATTGCATTGCAACCCCTGTATCTCATTTACCTCTCTCTGACTTTCTAGACAGACTTTCTTTCTACGGTTTCTTCGAATGCTCTCTCCTTTCCCTGTCTCGCTCTTTCTCAGTTCCTCTGTCCGTTTCTTTTCATCTCAAATCACTTTCTTCCTTTCTGCCTCCCTTCCATTGTGTCTCTCATGACTTCTTTCATCACTTCACATCACTCTTTGCCTCTCTCCTACCCTCCTCTGTTGCTGTCTTTGCCTCAGTATGCATTCATGTACCTCTTTTTGCCTATGGTGTCTCTTTCCTGCCATATTCACTCCAGACCTTGCTTTTTCTCTTCCTGCTTTCTCACATTTGGCCACATGTAAGGTGACAGATCTGTTAAAGAAAGTGACTGAGTGCCAGGATGTGTGAAATACTCGGTGATCCATACTTTACAGGGACCTGTTAAAATCCCATTTGCTCAACATCGTGTTGCCCTGGAAAAATGCATTGCTCTACAGGGGGGAATGAACTGATCCTCTGATGTGTTTTTATGAAGGTGCATATAGCATCGTGAGTAAGACTTTGCAGCTCCTATATGAAGGAAACCCTCCTCTGTTCTGCTGCCTCCAGCTAACAGATGTCACTGTAAACTGTTTTCATTAGAACTACTTTCTACCGAAGGCCCCATGAAAACTTTTGACATCATGTGCTGTTGACTATCTCAAGTAACAATGACAGAAATGTTGCTTTTGAATCTTTCATTTTGTAATCCTTTAACCACTACCAATATAATTCCATTCACTTCCATTGTTTCGGGGTGGAAGCAGAAATCTCACAGATAAAACCAAGTCTATCTGCGTGGCTAAATACTGTTAAAGAGAAAATATAGGCGAACTGGCCCTTTAATAAGTGACTATTTATAATCATAAATCGAATCAGATTTTAATGCATTATTTGACATGGTGTACATGCTGACAAGCCAGCCATTCGTTTTTAGCTAATTTCTACTTGTTATTTGAACTTAAAATGTGGACAAAAAAAAAAGTAGAGTCAACTGTCCCTTATTGGCTCACGTAGCTAAAAATATCCCATCACTGGCAGTACTCTAAATCCAACCAGGCTAATTAAGGCCATTACATTTTGTGTGCAGGGAATATGTCATGCTTTTGTGCCAGAAAAGAGCTGCAAAATCAGCACTTATTGATTGCAGATTTGCTGAATTGACTGAAGTGTGGGCCCAGCTCCATTGATCTTTGCGTATTTGCCGCCTCCCACATTGTGTTCCATTTTTACCACCCACTATCTTGCAATAACAATGTCCCCAGTCCCAACTAATGCCCATTCAGTTTCAGTGGCTTGACTTGTTCTATATTGTTGATGTAGGAACGAAGATGATTAGGCTGTGGCCCTGGCATTTGTCTGTTTTGTATTGATGTCTTTTTGTGGTCTTGGCATAGAAATGTGTGGCGCCAGGTTTAGAGAGTCACTCTACTGCAACAGGGTCCTCTTCAAATCAATAATAGCAAAATGCTGACCTCATGGTTCATTTGTTAGTGTGGCAGAGTTCTCAGAAATAGACAGTGGCATTCATTAACTTGCTTCCCCCCTCTTTGGCACACCACCAGCTGTACCTGAAATGATCTGTAGTAAAGGTCTTCTTCCACGTTCACGACTGTCTCCTTAAAATTAGTTTTCACTTGAGAATTTGCAGTCAGGTACACATGGTGGTGATAGGGTGAAAATAACCCCTACCTCACACACTTCCAGGGATTTGTGTGTTCAACACATGCAGCCGAAGTTTGGGCGTCATTAAATGTACATAAGGCAGAAGTATTGATATTTCATTGATGGATGATTTGCTTTGTACACTATGAGCAAAGAAGCAGATTCGATATATGTTCATTTTGAAACACCGGGGATAACTTTGTTCTCTCTCCGCCTCTCTCTGCTCTTAAATAGGAATTTAAAAATTCACAGACTGAAATGGAGACAAGTAGTTTGAAACCCTATTGGCTGTTTTGAATTATTTATTTAGCTTAGATCTCGGTGCCCTGCGTAGTAGCTCGGCAGAATACTTATCAAAATGATTTCAGTGTTGCGATTCAGTTCCCTCGAGTTCAAAAACATAATCTTCAGCTTTCGTCTACAGACATTCTGTAGCAGTCCCAGCAACAGTTCTCGAATGAAGTTGTCCACCGCTGTTCAGCGTCATTTCAGGCTCAGGCTGTGGTAACTCTTATCAAAAGGTGCAAATCCACATTGTCTGTGCCTTTATCCCTGGCTCTTTTCCTTCAGTTTATCTTGGGTACTTAGTGCATGAGCAATGAGCCTGTGTTTCTTAACTGGGTGGTCTGATTGATCACCTCAGCTAAACGCCCTGGCCTATAAATCAGTACCTTGTCCCACTCAGCCCGTTAATCACGTCCGCCAACAAAGACAACGAGACAATTAAAGAAACATGGGTAGCCCTTAAAAAATATGCTCCTTTAATTGCCACAGCAGTTTATTAGGGACTTGGGCGAGCTCAACTTAAGCCGCCATTAACACTGAGATTTAAGAGGCACGAAGCTGGCTGGGAGGGGGACTTAGTGTGACCTGGAGGGAAGATGAGGTGATGGGTAGCATTTAATTTGTACAAAGGATATGTTTTTACCCTTTTTGCAGTTTGATTCCACTGATTGTAATTGCTTTGGAGCATGCCACATATCCCTTCTTTTTAAACCTGAGAGTTGTTGTGTTTAAAAGCCTTTATAGAAAAGAACCAAAAGACTATTATGATTATTATTATTTTCAAGTATCTATAAATTAGTCGTTCAACTAATGTTCAGAAACTTCATGACTTAACATTTATTCCAAGTGTGCATATGGAATATGTCTTTACCCAGTGAGCCTCTATTACTTTGCTTATGTTTTTGTCATGTTATGATTAGTTCCACTTTACTTCATGTTACTTTACTGTACTTCACTTCACCTCACTTCCCTTCTCTCCTTTTTATTTCATATATGTTTATATTCATTTATGTATAGCAGTATAACATGTCTTTTTTTTCAGATGTTTTCACTTCACCTCACTTTACCTCACTTCCCTTCACTTCATTTCAACTTTGTAGGTATTTAAGTATGTATTTATAATTAGGCACGTATAAATGTAATAGATTAATCAGTTACTAATCAGACTCCCCCTTTAGCATGTATGGAATGTGAGCATACATGCCCGTATGGAAAACAAATGTTAATGGTATTGTGTGTTAATTGGTACATACGTGCAATACGGTAGATTTCTTCTCTGTGCGATTAATTACATGACTGCTTGATCTCTGAAAAACGTGAGAATCAACAACCCTGTTTATAATCACAAATCAAATAGATTTTCACTTCACGTCTTTTTGCCATATTTAGTCTTGGACAGCATGATACACATAACACCAGCATAATGCAGCACAGTTTGCCAATACCACAAACTGTGGCCGCATAAATACTCTCTGACAACAACAATTATCATTTTTTTAGGCCTCATAAAGCTAAGAATACAACTGTACTGTACTGAACTGTATGTAGGGACTACATACTACATAGTCCATGGATTTATAGTATGTCCAAATCCTGTAAGCTCAACTCTTCAAAAAAAAAAAAGTGTGTATATTATGTGTAAAATGACACAAACCTCATGTTTAATGCCGAGTGTCACATTCCTCCTGTGCACCTACAGAAACTATGAATGTAACAGCACACTGGCTGCATTGGACAGTCTGTTCTCTGTTTCTGTGATATCCATTCCTTTCATCCGTCATTACCAGAGAGGAAAAAAAAAACACCTACTTGGGGGTTAAAATTAACTCTTTGAAAATACAGCATCATCTCTCCTGTCTTGATCTAAATCACAAATTGGCCCTCTTATGATCTGCATGAGAAAAGCAGGCCCGAGATGATGTGGAGATGGCCTGCTCCAGCCAGGCCTGTGGGCCTGATGAAAGCACCGCCACCTTTGATGTTATGACAAGGACTGATGAGTACTTCACACCGTGTCTTCTCTTGATCTCATGCATTTGCTGCGTGCGTGTATGTGGCCGTGTATTTTTAGAAAGTAATTTTAACCTCATGCATAAAGTATAAACTCACATACACATTAACAAGTCATTATGCATAGGTCGTACGGGCAACAGAGTCTCCCTATAGAACACGAGTGACTGTAAGCCTTTTGTTATGTGTTTGTGTGTATTATGAATAAAGAAATCTTTGTCTAAAATGGTGCACTTGGCTGTTCAAACAGAAACTCCATCTTATTTACTTTACTTGGAGTTTTTGAGTGACCAGACAGATTTTGGTTCAACCCTCAGTTCTTGTGTCTGTCCGCAGCACCCGCCAGTGTCATCTACTGCTCGACATCTTCAACCCAACAGAGCATGAGCTCACCGTCAGCGCCAAGAACAACCAGGACCTGGTTCTCCATGCCAGCGAGTGCCAGAGGTGAGTGGAAGGTTTCTCTTTCTACATACAGATAGATGGTCTTAACCTGTCCCGCTATGTCAATGAGTCAAAGCAAAATGTCTTCCAGGTCTCTCGTTCGTTTAGTTTATTTTCTCCCAGCATTCAATAAAAAAAAGCATTGCTCTTTCTTCAGACATTAAAGCAATTTCATGTTTTCACACATGACCTAGCAGATACGCTTTACTCCCAAACCTTAAGTTTATGTATTGACATCCTACGTTCCAGGCACCCAACATGTGGATTTGAGCAGAGCCACAAAAAAAACACTATAAGACAAATCTCTCCTCAGACATTATACAAAATACTAAAGGACACTGTGCAAAATATTATAGGAAACCACTAAAGCAAAGCTGTGATGCTACTAGTTAGTTAGGCCTACTTTAGGCCAAGCATGCACTATGCAGCTGTATCATGTATGAAAATGTAAATATCACATTGAACTGGGTATCATCACATACTAAATATTAAATGACTCACATAAGGAGTTGGGGCAAAAAAAAACATGATCATGACATGATCTCTAGAGTTGAAGCCTCTCCAGTAAGACTTATAAGCATCATATTCATTATACATCGAAGGCAGACTTTGTTTACGCCCGACCGTGCATGTGTGACAGCATGCATGCTCTAAAAGAGACTGATATGTTGGTTTTGCTATATCTGGCAAGTTGCAAGTTGGACAGTTATTGCCCCCAGCATCTTTCATGATGGAGTTTTCTTCTGCTTTTTCAGCTTCACGGCTTCCTCACTATTCCATGAGGAGCTGCTAATTCACCTAAAAGAATTTTATTAGTCTGGGTTTCAGTTTTAGTGTCTTATGAGAGCCTAAATGCCTTTTCACAGCATTTTCTTCTTTTCTAGGAATAAAAAGTCTGGTGTAAATCCTAAATTCGTATAGGACAATTTAAGATCTGTTTATTTTTTTAGTCTCAAATTAGTCATTCCCTAATGTGTTTTCACTTCCCCCTGACATGCAGATAAACCTGCGCACACATGCACACACATCATCACACTCTCTCGCCGTTTCTGTAGATAACCTCAGCCTCTCTCTCTCTCTCTTGCTCCACTTGTCGTTTCACTGGAAAGTGGCAAATTATGATTCCTGTCAGCAATGTCTCTCCAGTGCATCCTTCGCCATGCACAGAGGTACACTGTTGGTGACTCATAGGCCTTTCTCCACAGGGGTGGAATGTTATTATTTGAGGGGAATTAGGGGGTGGAAAGGGTTCTTTTCAGACAGAGCCAAACAGCTCATCACTCAGCTCACTCCAAATAATCTCTCCTGTGCAGAAATGAGCTGTTAAGAAAGATAACTTCAGAAGTCTGTAAAAAAGTTGCATTTAGAGATACTGTTTTATTTACCCCCATGCAGAACGCTAATGGATTAGCTAGGTGCAAGGGGTTTATCACTGCTGAACTGGGAATACAAACAAAACAAAAACAACAATCAAACTTTAACTTGAAATACATGATTGTTTACAATTTTCATGCAGGAAGTACAGTGTAAGTGGTAGGAAAACAGAAACGCGTGTTATCACACACCCTACCCTGTTTGTAGTGTCGGGGAGCAGTGATGCTACATGTACGTGTATCATCACACAACCAACTTAAATTGAGCACATTTGACAGAGTCAATAGAGAGAGAATCCAGGTAGAGGATGAGGATTTCAACTGAAACTTAACTTTATTTGGTAATTGTATAAATTCTTTCAGTGCCATTTATTTATTTGTTTAATTTATGAAACTACACTACAGACCAGAGTTTCTGACATTAAGATTTTTAATTACATTTTAATTTTAAAGTAATAACATGATGAATGAATTAGTTTATTTTATAATTTGTCAGTGCGGGTGTCTTGAGGTCAGGCCAGGTCAGGCTTTGATTTAGTATAAGTGGCATCATACCCACAGTGGAGTCACTGCTAAATGATGCTGGTTAGGTGTACCGTACTCCTTTCTTCGCCCTGCTCTTTTTTGCTGTGCTGCTTCAATATGTCAAGGTGGAGTATTTTTTTTTGCTTGTTTGTTTTTCCTTTACGCAAGTGTTTCAGTAAGTGAACAACTCATACCAGAGAATAAATGAATCTCTGCCAAAGAAAAGCACAGTTGTGCTGCCATTTTCAAGAGTTTCTTGAAAGAGATTTTGATCTCAAGGTCCCATGCTGGTGATCCATTTACCTCCCACTGTTCTGCCTGTGGAACACTAGCACTATGTAGAACCTCCCAGACTGTAAGTACTATCAAAAGTTGCATGAATATGAACATGTGATACGTTTAGTGATAGGTTAGACTCTCGTCTTTTCGGTCACTCTGGTTATGTTGAAAATAACCACAACACAAACTTTAAGTTGTAAAGATAATCCAGGGACAGTGGTGGAAAGTAACTAAGTACTTTTACCCAACTGCATGTCTGGCTGTCACATTTCAATTAGAGAGAAATTGAAAAATTAGTACAGATTTGTGTCGCACAACTTCGTTTTTTTCTGTCCTCTCCCATCAATCATTTCTCGACCCCTTAGATTTATCTTGGGACCCTTTTGAGGGACCTGGCCCCTAGGTTGGAAACCACTGGACTAAACTAACTAACTGTGCATAAAGTAGTTAAAACTAGCTCCAGCTACAACAGTAATATGCTGCTTATACATGCATCAGTATTAACACTCTAATAATGTCAAATATATTAATACATCAGCCACAGGGGACATTTTTCTGTACAAGTACTTTTAAGTGCATTTTACTGATAATTAATACTACACTACTGCACTTTTACTTAAGTAGGATTTTGATCACATGACTTTTAGTTGTAATGGAGTATTTTTACATAGTTGTATTGGTACTTAAGTAAAGTAAATGAGTCTTTCTTCACCCCTGTCCAGTGCCAATGCACAGCAGAGTATACAACTCATTCAGACTCATTTTACCCATCTCTCATTGATACCATCATAGTCAAGTCAATGTTATACATAGGAACTTACGTAGAGGTCAGAATGCATAATGCCAGTTGTATAATTGATTGAAAAAACCCTGCTTCTCTAGAAACTGATACAGTATGACACAATGTGCCTCTGAGGCAAAAAATGTCAAGTCCGGTAACAACTGCAGATGTATATATAGACTTACATGTCTTTTTCCCCCTTTGACTGACATTCCCTGTAGATACAGCCGTTGCCAGTCAGCGCTTCCGTCGTGTAGAGATTTCTCTGGAAGCCTGACAGACATAAATTCATTATCAGTAGATTAGTTCAGATCCAGCATATTGATTCTTTTCACAGCATATAATATTTCCGTGTATACCCCTTCGAGTCACTCAACAAACCCCAGCTCAGTTTTGGTAACATGTTGATCATTTCCTTTCACACCCAGCGCACGCACAGATTATCAGAGTGGGGCAAGATTTTGCATACAGAGAGAATCAGGGCCACAGACTTGTAGATCTCCGTCTGCTGAACCATATTGTGTTTGTCTCTTCAACTCATCCTCTCTTGACATCAGATGGCCCTGTCATTTCATATTTCCTTCCTGTTCTATGATGAATGAGGTGTCAGGCGCAAGATGTTTTCTGGAGTCTTCATCCAGGACTGGTGAAGCTAAGGCTTCAATCCGACAGTTGCAAAAATGACTCTGTCAATCATCCACACTTTCCTCCTACAACAAACAGTTTTTAATTGTTTCCATTGAGCTTTTTTGTGGTTACACAAATAGAAAAGGGGGGGGAAGCCTTCATGCATGGAGAGAAATATATCAGTTTCAACGGTAGATTTAATAGTTTCTAGACTTGTGTCCATATGAGGGGAACATGAGGGCAGCAACAGCGAGCTGTTTCCATCTCCTGGTACAGCCACATTTAAGTAGTTTTAGATAGCGACAGGTGATAACTTACATTTACTGAATGCTGCTGCTGAAAAACAAAGATGCTATTTGTTGTGTTTGAGCCGTACAGTAAGTTTAGTTTGTGGAGTGTGTATTCTGTCCCTGTGAAGGGGACATGTGGAGAGGGAGGGAACAGGGTGAGTAACAGAGTGCTGCTTTCATCTTCTCATATCATTCACAGACATGTCTTTTACGAGGTCTTTATCCCGTTGATGGTGTCCTTTAATGGCCAATGAAAAAAAGTGAAGCACCTCAGAATGTGAACGGTCACTTTGATGTTTGGAGCCCAACAAGGTTCCCAAAGACCGCCATGACACCACACAGTGATGTTCAAACTTTCATTTTTTCCGTGTTTGCTTTGAACAGAGCGGAACAGAGAGAAGAGGGACATGTAGAGGATGTGTACCTGTCTTTTCTTTTGTGATCTTCCAGATTTTCCCTTACATGCCATTATTCTTGCTTAAACAATATTCACAGTGTGAGCTTTTACAGGCTTACATTAAGAGAGATCTGCTTTTGTGAAAAAGCAATTTCCTTAACCAATCATTAATCATTAAAAAATGATGAAAAGGCACATTTTCTCATGATAACAGCATTTTGGAACTACTGGCGTGGCCCATAATTGCCACAAAATCCAAGCCGCTCACGTTGAACAACTTGTGAACATACCTGCAAAATATAAGTTGGGCCTGGCTAGGTGCTGGTGTGGTCCTGACTCTTCAGTACCACTAACAACACGCCGTCTGCTCATGACATGTAGGCTACAGCGCAAGTTTGTTTACTTTGTCTCTCGTTCCCCATGCGGGTGTTCAGTACAGGAGCACAGCCTGCCAGCTGCCGTCAATCAAACGCAGACACGCCCCTCCAACCAGCTGAGACAAAAGGAGCATTTCTGATATATCCCCAAAGACCTTTTTTCTTCCTGTTAATAACTATTAACAATACTTTTAAAAAGCAGCTGTTACCTGGTTCTATTGAAGCTGCCAGTTTGGCGTTGGCATGAGCCTCTGAATAGCTAGCTAAACTCAAAACAGTTACTAGCTAGCTCTCAGGACATACTCAGCGAGTGCAGTCACCACCTTATGACACAACTAGGTACTACTCCAAAACCCCAGTTTATTTTCTGACACAGGCACATTCCTTGTCGCCTATGTTGTATATTTGCAAAGGATTAAATTATTAATAGTGATTAAAGTAACAATCTCAAAGATTTTCATTTAAATAAATGTCTGTTAAGTCACTCTCTATCGCCGAATGAGGTAACACAGTAGTGAATGAGCCTATGGCCCACTGGTGAAAGCCTTTGCATTTGCAGTATTAGAAACTGGGTGTCTGTGGCGACATTCCCGGGTCCCAGTTAGTGACGCGTTTTCCATCTCCCAGCAGTGGTTGGTCCGCCAGACTCGTTCTTCAAGTCACTTGTGTGTGAAACAGTGTACTGTTTTTTCCAGCCTCTGCTAGCGTTGCGAGTAAAGGTTACTATGGCCGAAAAAACAAAGAAAAGATTGATGACTACAGAGCAAAACAAAGCGACTGTCAGCGAGCAAAAATGGAAGGAGTTAGCTTCGGCATTGCCTTGCCAAGGTGGAGAGCACTGAAAGAAGAAAAGAGACTGAGGGGAGATACAGATGTAACTCTCTTCCTCTTGGATTGGTGGGTACCACTAACATTTATAAATATAAAATCTACTCTAATCTAAATTCCTGTGAGGTCCAAAAACACACCTGCAATTATCTCCTATCGCCATAGACGCCGCCAAAGAGAACGAAACGGATATCTTCGAGATTGTTGCTTTAATGGATAGTGGATAAATCATTGACACTCCTAGTAAAATATATCACAATGATGTGTTTTAATAAAATATCATGTGTTAGATATCTCTGATGAAATTATGAGCACAAAAGTTTTGATAGTGATACTGTAAAATTGAACATTCATTCATCAGTATGCTCCACCATGCACATTAAGTCTGGTTTTGGCGAAATGACTAATTCACCCTACAATTATTCCTTGGTGGCTGTTTTTTTAACCACCTTGAGCTGAGAAAAATGATCAGGCTCTAATGGTCAGTGCTCTGCATAAACAGCATGTAAATTAGCACCGCTCTCCTCACTTACTTTATATTCTTTCATTTGAGGAAAAAGGAGTGATCCTGTGTACCGCCAGACAGCCCTGACCTTTCTGCGAGTGAATCTTCGATCTAATGAGCAAATTACGATGAGAAGGAGCAAATTAAAGTGTCCGTTATTAATATGAATCGAAAATAAGAAATGTTGTCCAAGATGTCAGGCTGGAAAGTCATTTCCATAAAACCAATTCTTAAGCATTGTAATTACGTGGGTTTGTCTGCAAGTCAGTCAAGTCCTTTAGTGCGTGATTCTTTGGATAGGATGGATTTGATGCAACAGCAGCTAATTATCAGAATTAAGCAGCAGAGGCCCTGATGCACTTGTTTCTATCTGTCAACTGTATAAATATAACCAGTGGGAGAGCATCCTCGGTCACCTCTTTGTGATATGATCCCTCTCAGCCCATCATCAGCATCTTCCCAGAGCTTTGTTTGCACCATCTTTTTTATGAGATTCATGGAGATGCTCCATTGTCTTCTGTCCTCTCTGGTCCTTTCAGCTCTTTGTTCCCAAGTTGCTCTGCTTTCCCGCTCACATTTTTATAAGTCATTACTATTGAATCACTCTCTCTCGATAATGTGGCTGTGGCATCAAATCTGAATGTTTGGAGGAAGAAAATCATAGCTCAAGGTCCACTACACTCGCTTTTTGGAACCCCCAACAGCATCGCACGGAGCAATTTATTTCAAACTACTGTTTCAAAAGTATGAACTTCACACTTCAAATCTGATGTGTTTTCTGTTTTGTATCACCACCACACAAGTACATTATAATACAAGCCTTAAATAATAATGATAATAATAATTATAATACACAATTCTAAACAGTTAAAAAGTGCTTTACATGGAACAATGAAGAGCTTTTCAGCCCTGCAAGTAAAAAAACATCAGGTAAAAAGATAATTTAAAGAAAATGAAATGCAATAAAATATCATAATATCAGATAAAAAAAAGAGTGAAAAA
This sequence comes from Oplegnathus fasciatus, assembly GCA_003416845.1. Taxonomy (NCBI): domain Eukaryota; kingdom Metazoa; phylum Chordata; class Actinopteri; order Centrarchiformes; family Oplegnathidae; genus Oplegnathus; species Oplegnathus fasciatus. The sequence continues at coordinate 1,420,566 of NTHP01000076.1, read as the reverse complement.
AAAACAAATGAAACAGGGCTAGCATCAATAAAAAGGATTTTTTTTTTAAAGATGAAAGTGATTTCAATATGTTACAGATTTTGCAAGCCTTTAAAGGGTCACTTCACTCAAATTACAAAAAGACATATTTTCTAACTTACCTCTAGAGGTAATGCAGATGTTTATTCACCCAGATTTTAAGATATCCATCTCTTACATTTCTGCTACCGCCACAATAAAATTGGTGGAGAATTAAATTTCCTTTAGTTCCTGTAACGGAGTTCTTCATTAAGGTTCGGACATTATCCACAGTAACTGGGATATTGTTTCTGTAAAGAGATGTTGCTGTTGTGAGCAGCACACATCAAATTGCAATTACAATTTTATTGGGGTGGAGGCAAAAATCTCTGAGCAGACATCACAAAGCGTGGGCAAATCTACATGTCTAGACTGAATATACAGTATGTATTTTTTCTTGTAATTTGGGTGAACCATCTCTTAATCTTAAACAAACACATTATAAGTAGCCGATACAGCATGTTAGTTGTTGTAGCAATGAGCGGCTAGTTTTAAGCTCAACATCATCTTTTAAAGCTCAATATTTTTCATTGTAGTAAACATAACATTCAGTGGTATACGGGTGTTCTCAGTCTTGAAAGTCATCCAGTGTATATTTCTTTGCCAGCCTCTCAGACCTTCCTGATCACAATCCCCACTCTGCATCAACACCACAGCTGTGTCTCCCAGGGGATCTGAGCAGGCCTTTGGGGGTTTACATCTCATCACAGCATCAGCCCCTAGGCGCTAACTAGTTCCCACTGCCGTCCACCATTATCATCGCGGAGCCAGCTCAGTCATAACCCCCCGTAGTAGAGCGCTCACTGCAATAGTTTCTCATTTCCAGCCATGTCTCCTCTCCATTCGCCATGCCTTTTGGCTCTGCTGGATCGGTGCGCACCAAGGGCAGACACGCCTCATTGCATGAGCTTTTCAAACAAAGCTTGTTTCCATGGTGACCACCTTTCCCCTTCTTGTGCTACTTTTTATGGCAGCAGAGCACATAATGCATGTGCAGTCAGTTATCCCATCTTCCCAACCTCAGTCCCAACCTAGTGTGAATATTATCATTTGGTTATTTTTTTCACAACCTGCAAATCAAAGCAGCCTTTTTTTCCCCCCACTCTGTCGAAATAGCCTACGTGCTAATCACATGAACAATATCATGTCTAATAAAAACATACTTGTGCCCAATGAGGATAAGGCATAGGAAGTGTTCTCTGACAAAGATGAGAGGCGACCGCTGAGATGTACATCTGCTACAGCTCGACCTCTCCCTGGGATTCAGCTTCACACCGCTGTCATTTTTTTCTCAGCATCTGCGGGAGTTTTTCCTTTTTCCCCCTCTCACATTTTCTTGAAATAATGTGTTCCCTAGGGGGCGTTTTAGCCCCGTTGGCAGTCGGGAGATGGGTTGGTTAAGGTACTAGAACATCAAGATCTTTTTCCACTCACATGTCCTTCTATACAGTACTGTATTGCTACAATCACTCCATCCAGCTGCCTTATACCTCTTGCTAGTCACTTGACACAGTCTTGTTTTTGTGTTGTTGGTATTCTGTCCTCATCTCCTCCGAATCCATATATTCATATATAGACGGATATAGCAGATTTATCTGACTCACAGCCATTTCCTTTTCCACTCACCTGTAACTTTATTGACCTTAATGTTATGGTTAAGCCCCGTGCTGTCAGTGGATTATCCAGTTTACTTACAGTAACACATAAAGCAATGTATTATTATTTACAAACCGCAACGTCCCTGGTTCCAATCCAGCTGGGGACTTCAGTTGCGTGTCATTCCCTTCTATCTCCCCATGCCCTGCCTCTCTCTACTGTGCTGTCTAATAATGGCAAAATGCCCCAAAAAGAGCTCCTGGGTTTCAGCAGCAGAGACAAAAATAGCTCACTCTGTCAAGCCTAGTAATAGTCTACAAAGCCTCAATTTTAATGACAGCCAGCGCATTAGAAGATTGTCTGCACAGAAGCATTCTTCGATACCTATCCGCATACAGTAATTGGCAGTAAGGATTCGTTTTTACCGCAGCTCATCATATTGAGCGAGACGCGGATGGATGGAGCGCCGCTGCCTCTGCAGCCGCTGCATACAAAGGGTTACACAGAGTCAGCCGCAGTCTAAAAATAGACTGTTGCTCTCGCCTGCCTCTGCACAGGCCTCTATGGATCTCCGCCCTTAAGCTCTTGCACGTGAGGTAAAAATAACCCTCTTTGTGAAAACATACACAAACGCGGAACGTTCTTCTCTCTCAGCTTCTCCCCTGTGACATAACACAATCACTGGCTGTTAAAAAAGATGCAAAAAGGCTCTGATAAAATGTTGGCTGCAGAAGATTTGCTGCTGTGTTCTGCTGTGTAGGGCATAATTCAAACTGTACACATTGCTCGCAGCTTGCTCACAGTCACACACTAGAGAAAACCTGCACACATCGCTGTAAAACCACAAGACAACAACAAAAAAAACCCACACACAAATACGTTAAATACCTTTGCACTCAGTAGCAATGTAGCAGTAGCTACAATACCGCAGCAACAGTAGTTGACTGGAAGCAAGCACCTGCACAGCACTGAGGTGTTGTTTTGTGTCCGTGGTTGAGTTTATAGACCTCGCAGTTGAAATGATTCATGGCTTTGCAGTGGTCACATAGAAGCGACCCCATGTGCTTTAATGTGATTATCATGTACTTTTGGTCTGAGGCAACACAGCATTTAATTAGGAAGGGGTCATTTCACTGTGACCGGCTCATCCTAAGCTGGTGTTATTACTGCCATTAAAAAAAAGGCTTCACTGCCACAGCTTATTACAGGATGGTGGTAATTAGCAATATAGTGTCAGAAGTCACACCCAGTGGACAAGATGATATTTAGTGATACATGTCTGGTTTGCTTTTAGATGTTTTTTTGGCAGAAACATAAAATGAAAGAGTTGTGTACCTCTGCTGTACACATTCAAATACATAAACGGCTCTTCTTTTGAGTCGACACTCCGATTTTTGCAATATCTTCCGAGGGTTGCAGCATTTTGTTTCACTGTGTGCTGTTCAAATAAGATACGTGCTAAAACTACTGCTATTATGTTTAGGCAACTAAACATATTAGCGCTTCTACTGTCAAAGTCCCGTGCTTTGTACACCCAGCCATTCATCCCAAGGGATCAAAAACTTTCTGGACTGAAAAAACATATTTTCATTGAATGCAATCCAGGCAGCAATATTTTGTCTTAAACATGTTTGACAAAGGGAATTACTTTAATGAAAATGTATTTTGTAGGGTTGATTGTGTCAGTTATTTGTTAGAGTATATAATAGTCACAGCCAACCACAGCAGCATAGAGTTTAATCTCATTTCTCCCTGCTTGACAGTTTCATATTAAAGTTATTCAACCAAAATGTTACTCACTGAACAATAATATTTGGGTAGCATCTATTCTAACATGCGTGGCATCCATGGAAATAGCACAGAACATGACTGTGCCTTATGCTATGTGCTTTCAACTCAAATCTCTGTTCCACACCTCTACTCTCACTTAGAGTCAAGCTCTTTGTGAGTCATCAAAATACCAAATGGATGCAGGCTAGAAAACAAAAAACATTGTTTGCACCTGACAAAATGCCACTTGGCCAGTACAAAGCCCCGCTGACTGACATATGCGGCCAAGAAAATAGACCTCCCTAGCTGTATGCATCGACACGAATAACATTGCTTATTTCTGCGGGTCTAGCTCTCGTCCGTGCATGTCTTTGTGGGATTTATTTGAACGCTAACTGATTCACAGCTCACCCTTTTGAACAGATAGAAATTTGAGTGAAATCGGCCCATCCATCCATCCAATCTCCCATCTACCCTTGCCGTTTTTCTCGGCCAGGGAAATGAAGGCCAAGCAGGCTGTTATCAGCGAGGGGCTGGAGGGAGACAGGGAGGTGCAACGGACTGGGAATTAGGCCTAGAGATGTTCCACGGTGGCCCCAGCTCAGCACACAGGTTGTTATTAAAAGCCTTGTAATAGGCTAGATTAGTCTCCAGATATGGCCTAATCCTTGAAAGACTCCACAATCAAATCAATGGAAAAAGAAGATGGTGGAGAGTGGTGGTGGGAGAGCATGGCCTGTTAATGCTCTCCTGCCTTTAGTAAAAAGCTCTTTTCAGGGTGCTTGGGGGTTGGATGTGGTCTTTGTTGCACTTACAACTACTGTTCTGTGGACTTGCTTATACTTTAATATTGCATTTTCTTTATTTACACTGCTTCACTGCTGCACCAAAAGGTTGTATTTTTCTCTTTTTGAATAAGGTTTCCGTTTGTTTGGGTTTTGAACTGTTGTTCAAACATTGTACAGACTAAACAGCTAATAGAAAAAATAATCAACCGTTGACAGTATGTAGCTGTCATTCCCAAATAACTGTTACTGTGGAATTTTCTATTGCTCAGTGTAGTAAACTGGCATGTACCATGTAGTGAGCACATTTTATATCTATGTAGAAGATCTTTTTCAAATACAAAACAATACAGTTAGCCTCTTATTAGCACTGTGCAGATACTGCTGTATCCTAGCCTTTGTTAGCTTCTTCAATAGCGAATACATTATTTCCCTTATAGACTGTTTTTGTAGCATAGAAGTCTCAAAATGGATTACTCAAACTGACAAATTAAATCCCACCAAATGAAAGAGGTTATAAATAAGAAAATCCTACACGCAACCAATTTTAAAGGAAGTCAGTGTTCCAGTGAATCAAATTTACAGGAAATATAAAATACTCTTTTCACTGCTGTAATGCTAAATGTTTGGTTTTATTCCTTGAAAAACATTCCTTTCCATATTGATCCCCATTTGAAGTGTCAATTTGAATGTGGCCGTCTGGCTCTCAGTAATTACCTGTCCAAAGAAAACCAGGCCAGTGTCTTCCCATTTAGGGTCCATTTGCATTGTCGCAACGTGGTATTTTTAGACTTAGTGTGTAATGTGCGCTTTTGAAGATGACTGAATGAAAAGCAGCGCCCATCTGAAGATGGGACTTCAGTCAGTGACATAAGCCTAGTGCCACTAATCTTCAAAGGCGGATGTATTTGAGTGTGTCGCAGCAAGAGCAGGAGCTTTCCTTTCGTCTTTGTTTTGAAGTCTTAATTGTTATTTAATTTGTGTCCTGCTTTGTTGCAAAGGCTGTGAAATGATAATTGCATTGCCTTTCCTCCTCCACCTAACTTTGATGTATGTGTGTCTCTGGACTCATCAAGAGATTTTTTTTTTTCTTATAGTGTAATTTCATTAATTCTTCGTAATACAGTATGTCAGACAGACGAGGCAGCAGATCACCTGTAATGATACTCATGTGCTCGTTACTGTGAAATTCAATGGAACATACTGACCAAACAGACATCTAAGGTACAGAAATGTGTCACAATCAGACTTTCTCCCTCAAATCGCCCATTTTTATAGGATCATTTCTGATTTGCTAGTTCAGTTCATGTTTTAATACATCATTTGATTGCTCAATGATGATAGCTATTGATAGGAAACACAACAAAGCACTGGCCAGCTCTGTTAGTCTGACTGTGCTCTGCCCATTTTCCTCTCAGTGCATCAGAAAATGACTCCTCAGGGAGCCATCGTGGCCTCTGAACAGGAATCCAGAGATGAACCTACCGATCAATACATGGATCCACTGTGTTTTGGATATCAAACAGAATGAAAATTGCTCAGCACATGTGGCCGCAGCTCTTGAATATGCTCACTGAGAAATCATTTGCATTGGTCAGCGTGGTACCTGTCTAAGCAGTGATTTATCAAGGCTTAAAAAACAGAGTTACTCTCTGGGTGAGACTCTGCCTTTATAGGAACCTCTTATTGCAAGTCGGCCTCCTGTGGAGATGGATGTCTAGGTAATTTGCAGTTAGCTGCCCACCTCAAAGTCACATTGTGTCATTTCTCTAAGTAGGGAATGATAGGAGTACTGAGGGCACGGAAAAATGGACTGCAGGTTAGACTTTATTTGTTCAGTTCTCTCTGTGTGAGGAAGACTCTGATGGTGTCTGTCTCCCAGTTAAACACTTGAAGCAAAGCCTATCACTCACCATGGCACCAGTGAGAGGCCTGATACATTTTTTCTCTCTCGTGAAGTGCTGCTGCATTGTGCCCGTGCTTCACTGTGCAATAGAAGTTCAAAAAGCATCTCCAAGTTTGGTGATTTTTGAGTTTTCAGATAAATCGAAGGATAGCATGCTGCTTACTAAGAAAACTCCCCTACCACCTATCTCATAAAGTGCTCGTTACCAAGCTAAAAGCTTCGGTAATTTGGCAGAACTCCACAACAAGCAGAAAACCACAACACTAACATATGCTATCATATTATACAGTTGGTATGGCTAACATTTCAGCAAACGTGTATTACCATATACAGGATATACGTATTTACATTTGTTTAACCATCACAGTGTATACGTTTATTAGTGCAATGACTGTCTAATATCCTGTCCATAACCTGTCTACATTACAGTTTATTCAGTTCAGTTCAGTAATTTTATCACTTCTGCACACTTGCCTCCACAGTATTATATTTCTATTTATATTCAATTTTATATTTTATTGTGTTATCTTCTATTTCATATTTACTGTATTCTATTCCTATATTTTGAACGTTTGCACTTTTTTATACATATCTTACTTCTTAGGTCCTCGACATCCAGCGGACGAAGCATCATCGGAATTAATTCAGAGTCATGTTTCTGGCCACCGTGGATGGAGGTCCAATATTCCCTTCTCTCATCTGCTTTGGTTCTGTTTTACTCTCCACCAGCTCTTATGAAAATATGTGGCTTTTTACTGTAGCTGCTAGAAGTTTGACTTGTATTTAACTTTATCTGTCTGATGTTTGATGCTGGGTAAGTAGTATACAGTGTGTTTATTGCTCTAAACAGGTGCTGCTGTTGCTGGAAGTGGGGGTTACTGTGAGCAGGATTTGTGAACAATGATTTAAAAGATGGCAAAAAGCTCTGTAGAGCTGAGGGAAACTGCACAGTTGGGTGATAATTCTCTCTGGGTCCGTCACGACAAGAAACTCCTTTCACATACATTTTGATTAACGGTGCTTTAAAACGAGACTTTTCCCTAAGTTTCTAAAAAAAAAAATAAAAAGACCATTTGGAGATGTACGATTTTAGCAGGACAGCGACAAAGTTCAGTGAATGAGCTAGGCAACTACAGTGAGTCACAACTTGGAGATAATGACAAGACCACAATTTCTTGTTAATGTAACCCCCTTAGCATCTTTCTAAGTAGTATTTTGGAGTCTTTCAGTTCAGTGTTTTGGTTTTTCAGCCCGTAAGAGCCAGACCTTTACCCCAGAAGCTGGTGGAGGTCACAACAGAATAGAAAGGAGAGTGAATATTGGACTTACATTTGTCAGGTGGCTAAAAACAGTCAGCATGAATGCAAATGTAGCTCCATATCTGCTGGATGTGTAAATAGGCAACTGTTTGCTAACACGGTAATAATATGTCAGTGTTGTGTTTACAGCGCATACTGCTTCTCCCAAGTGGCAAACAAATCTATTAACGCTGCTTAATGCTCGCTGGTATTTTATGGTGTTTTGGTATTTTACTGAGGCTGAGCAGTTGTGAGGCTGTGGGTTGCATCATACACTGCTTCATGCAGAGGACATTGGGGGCTGTCTACCTCATCCAATATTCCTCTTCTCTTCTCTCCCCTTTCCCCTTAGGATATCTGCATCCACTGTCTTTTAACTGAGCTCCACGGGGTTCAGCTCTGAACTCTAGTGAGATGTGTGCAATCAGAGAAAGAATACATCCAATTGCTATTTCCGTTTTTGAATTAAGGGCCTGAATGCTGCATGGGTAATTAGAGGTGGGCTTTGGTGTCATTTTATGAGCACAGGTGTGGTCTCAGCTTAGTTACACCAAGACTTTGAATCCTTGATGTGATACTTGATGTAACCTCGGGCAACGAACGCCCTGGCTCTTGTTAATAAATAACGTACCCACAGTATAGAGGGGGGAGCTTGGACCTGAGGTTGTTTGTTCAGACTAGATAAATAATTTATCACTTGCCAAACCACACAAAGCCGCTCGCGTTGGTTGTCATCAGGCAGAAATGTAAGCAAGATTTTCCTTGGAAATGTTCTGTAGACGAAGATGAGCATAGACCACTGTGATCTATTGAGGGTTAAGGTAGAAATATGTAAATGCATTAAGTCAGTTGTTAAATGCATAGTTCACATATATATATATCATACATTTTTGGTATTATTCAACCCTCTCATGAGATGATTAGAGATTTACGGACTTTTTGAGATGGTTTTAGCAGTTTTTAAATTATGTTTCCATTAAGTTTCATGGTAGTTGAAATTGGTAAACTTTCTTTGAAGTCATGTTTGCTGTCATGTTGCTCTTACCTTGAGACTCAGTGCACATACTTTGCTTGTGTTGCAGTTAAGGCCTGGTCACAGCAGCATTTAAAATCAGAATCAGCAAAATCAATTAATTCCGATGGAATCCCTGCAATCTGTTAATTTGCTCTGGGGAGCAAAGTAAATCTGGGAATGACATGCAAATTTGTGCCATTTACCACTAATAGGCTGTCTGGACAGTGCTGGCTCTTGATGTATCGGCGAGTCAGGGAGACCAAAGGGAAGCTTATTGTAGCTTGTTAGCTCTGTTGTACCACCAACTTTTGTTTAACCGTCCTCTGTCGGAGTATAAACTCTCCACAAAAGAGGAATAGTTTTTAGACAGTTTTGAGTCAATGGCAAAAGTACTTTTTTTGAATGAACTAAAAAACTTGCTAACTGACAGTTAGCTTGCTTGGTGGCTGACAGTTAGCAAACTCGCTAGTTCTTCCTCCCATAACTCTTATCCTGTCAATAACTACGTGAAATGATGTACAATCCTGAGAACAAAATGTCAAAATAGCTGCTTGATATAAAATTGATAGACAACTTGATAACTGATTAATGTTTTTTTCCTGTTTTAATAATAACAACAATAATAATAATCATTGTGAATTGAATATAGTTTGGTTTTGGACTGTAGATCGGACAAAACAAGTAATTTGAAGATGCTGGCTTCGACTTTGGGAAATTGTGATGGGCATTCATCACTAGTTTATCAACAATGAAAAGAACCATTGGTTTAAGACCTACACTAAATTTAATAACTTATTTATTAAACTCAAGACATTTCTGAACTCGTTAGATAAATCCTTTTGTTGCAAATCTTATCTTTGTACGTCCAGTGCACAGTTGGGGTGACCTCATAGTCTTAAGCACTGGAAGTTTTGTTAATTTCAGAAAAAAGTATGTTCTTATAAGTTTTTACTTCTAAATAAAAACTTTAACTTTTTCTATATATAAATATAAATAAAACCATTAACTTTTCCTGAAGACTTGAAAGTTACTAAAGCCAAATATTGGCTTAAGTAGTTACGGCCTCACTCCCCGCCGCATGGAGACTACTTCGCTGGGAGAAGAGCTGGCGGCAGCTCCCGAGACGGCATCAGTATGAAATTGAGACTGTTTCATAACCAGTTAAGAACTCCATAGAGTGCTTTCAAGCATTTTGAATCTTTATTAACTTACTTTTCAAATTTAGTTTCAAATGACAGTTATGTAACTGTCATTCCCAGATTCTTAAAAAATGTTACTGTGGAATTTTCTTTTGGCCGGTCAGAAATTATATAAGCAGAAACTTGTATCTGTAAGTGCTTCTCCCATCTCCTGTTACAGGATGGCCATCCAGGTTGACAAGTTTGACTTTGAGAGTCTCCCACAGCCGGACCAGGAGACAGCTCGCTTCACTAACCCCAAACAGCTGGAGGAGGAGCGACAGCATGCCCAGGGCTGCCAGATCAACAGCAAGCTGGGCATCTGTTGGAGCATCATATCCTTCCAGTGGCTACATGTACGGTAGAGTTCTATCAGAGAAAGCAGCCTGAGCTGAGCATTGCTAGAAAGACAGCAGATAGAGATGGTAAAGGTTCACGTTCATAATTTATTGTCCTTAATCTCTACTAAACCGATTAACAGGTAAAACTCTCCAATAGCTTTAAGTGGCCAAACAGAATTATTCAGCACTGTGTTTGTTGAATGTTGTTGTTTGTTGACAGTCAGTCAGATCAGTGATACAGGACATCTGGATCCTACATCTGGAGGCCCTTTGGCCAGCAGGGAACTTGTTCGCCCGCACTGACAGATGGGAAAGCGTATGGCAAAGTAGTTTCAGCTCTGACACTGTGAAGTGATGTCTTAGTGTGTGTGTGCGTGTGTAATTGTGCCACATACTCGCATCAGTATGATATAACATTTTCCCATAGGGCGTAGTTTGTGGGCAAGCTTTGTGGTCCATCAGAGGTAATCTTTGACATCACCATTGTCAGCATTCTGCCCTCAGGGAGACAGCACTTCTATTATAGTAGTGTAGTATCTATTCCTTTACGGTACACTGTTGTCTTCTGGCTTGTCATGTACATGTTCACCCTCAACACATTTGCCTTCAGAAATAAAAAATGTATAGGCATAGGTTGTAACACAGATGCAAGCTGGGTTAGTATTTGTGTTCTGTGGGGCTGTTAACAGAGACACTATACTGTGTCTTAAAACCCTCTGTCTTTTTTCTTCTTTTTGTCTGTCTCGCCTGTTGACGATTCTCCAATACGAGCACAAAAATGTATTTAGTTTTATTAACAGTTGGAACCACAGGGCCACATGGTAGGTGCCCTCGCCTAACAGATCCACTGAGACATCCATGTATGTTTTCAGTTGTAGTTCCCGATGCTGAGGATGTGTCTGAAGTAATGTGGTCTGAAACCTTGGTAGCGATGACACTTTCAATTCAAAATGAAAGGTCTTTCACAGGGCTTTTGACCAAGTAGCCTCTGGAACTAAAGAGTTTCATCAGCTGATGAAGTCTGCTCAAGTCAGTAACGTTAATTTGACCACCTGTGAGGCCAAAGGAGAATCTCCACCTATGTGGACAATAATGTGCTACTGGATTAGTGACATCCAGTGCTTGCTTGCAGTCTGACTGAAGGTTGTGCACTATGTGTAGCAGACTCAAGGACTGTTTTTGACCAGTTAGTGACTTTAAACACTGAAGACTCGACTGATAGTCCGTGTTCCCTCTGAAAGTATGACCTCGGTAGTAGCGACTATTTAGGTAGCAGAGACCAAGGACAATGAACCAAAACTTGAACCAGGTTCTTGCAGTTGAAATGCAGATAAAGTTTACAAGTTCCATAAAAGGTTCCTGGGTTCCTGGAAAAGTTCCTGCTGTTGAAAAGAGCTACTAGTAGCACATATAGTGCCTTGTATCATCCCATAACTCATCAGTTGGCAGTTAGTGGTGCACATATTTAGAGATTTAAGAACTGCCTGTCACATTGTTGTTGAGCATGCTGTACAATTAATGATAATTCCAATCTCTGAGCTACTGAAGTTGCCATTATAGTTTTCCTTTTCATGAAGGCATAAACACCCCCATCATTATGTGCATTGTTTTATGTACAAGTAATTTGGCAGCGTGTAGGCAGGGATGAAGGAAGAAAATGACATACAAATATATTCCCAGCAGCAAGTCTGATAGCACTTTTTTCACTGTAGCAAAAATCAGCGTGAAACAGCCACTTTGATCATTTTATCCAATTTAGAACATACGTTATGAGTGTAATTTGTGAATGTAAACAAGTTTAAGCTGAACAGCACATAGACATGCTCTAGTGATTACGTCATCAACAGACAAATCCTGTAGCTGCTCAGTAGATGGTGAAACAGCCACTGTGATTTTTCTGGGCTGTAGGGATCAAAAAGAAACATTTAGGAAATGTACAGAAATATACAACATTTCAGTCTTCAACCTTCAGCAGAGGGACATTTTCTCATTCACAACTGGAAACCCTAGGTTCAAATATGAGTCATTAGGAAGAAATATCTCAAACACAACTTATATTAAGTCACTTATTCATTCAGTGTCAGTGGACCAACATGAAAATTGTCACACGATGTTATCAAGTTAAGTCTTAATGCTATCGTTTCCAGCACAGGGAGACATTTCTGTGTGCGTAGAGAGTGACTCAACTGTCTAAAACCTTTGGAATAGCGCAATGTAAATTCTGCTTCGGGGTGGATTTTCCCTTTACAACATGAAGAACTAGAGAAATAAAAGATTTAATTACAGTGCATGTCACACTCTGGAGCACTCACTTGGCCCTGAGCAAAGTAACTGTCACTTTAATTTGTAATTTATGAGTTCCCTACAATATTATTCCTGTTTTGTTGATGGTGTTCAGTTATACTGATTCACTCATAGGGAAAGGCTTTGCCATATACAGTACAGGCACTGAGAAAAACCAAAGCAATGAAGGAGGGAATGTGTTATGCGTGTTTTCCCCTTGAGGAGGTCATTGCCAGGTTCATGAATCATCCCTGTGTGTTAAATTTCATTTGTGTCTCAATAGCTCTCTTAACCAGCTCTAATATCCACTTCAGTTATTAGTAACTCCCTGTAAAGCTGTCTTAGCCAGCATTGTACATCCAGATTACAGTCTGTCTAAGATATTGTGTCCACCCAGAAGCAACATCATGTTACTTCAAGTATGGATTGACTTCAGTGGGCACAAGTGCAGTTTAGTACTTGTTTTAAAGTTGTACAAGTTCAAGTTCCGTTCAAGTGGCCATGGCGATGCCCTCATGGATGGAGCGTGGCGTGGCATCTGAGGTCAGACGGCACCGGTGCTCATTGAGCTCCAGACGGTAGGCGAAGTTCGGCCTGCCTGTGAGTCGCGATGAGCTGAACCGCCGGTGGCCGCCGCACTTCTCCTGCTTCTCCCAACACCAGCATGAAGAGGAAGCAAAAGCAGGACCGTGTCATCACGCAGTCCACTGTGCCCGGCAGGTTGATGTCCATGGCCAGGAACACAGTGTCCTCCCCCTGGTTGAATGGCGCCGACCAGTATTCCAGGATTTAGCCAAGTTTCGGTGAAACAAAGGACATTACGGCTCCTGATATCCCGTTGGAAACTGATGCGGCCACGGAGGTCGTCCAGTTTATTATTGAACACCTGCACATTGGCTAGCAGGATGCTTGGCAGTGAAGATCCATGTGGCCGGGGCTGCAGCCAGTGTTTAATCCCTCCACGTCCACCTTGGTGTTTCCTCCTATGTTGAGGCGGATGCATAGGTGGAAGCAGAGATGGTCTTGCTTGTCTATGTGGTCGGGGTCGTAGCTGGTGTTTGTCCACCTTTCGCTTGACGTTTACTCCGATGTCTACATTTGAAAACCTCGACCGGCCAGGCAGCAGAGCTGGCAGGAGGAGAGTCCACAAAGCTGTGAGTTGACCAATTCCTCATCTTGACGAGTGACTCGCAGTCATATGCCATAATTGTCCACCACTCACATAAAGCACAGCTAATACTCGTAAAAACAACGTAAAGAGCACAGATTTGCACAAACTTGCACAAACTTAGCGGAGCTAATGGAGAGGCGACTGGGGAGGTCCGCGCCAACGTTCTGTTTTTTGTTTTGAAAAGGTTAGGCCCCATGGCCCCCTGTTGTCTACACAAGAAGCATAAAGACAGACAGCTGGTCCTGAATGTCATTTAGAAGCGTAACCGTACCAAAGGCTTTGAATGACATCACTAACAGATCACCCTGAAGGCATCATGCTCAGCTGTACTCCTTAGGCAACACTATTTGTGTAATTTTTCAATCTAAACTTACTCTAAGGGTCTTTCTGACTGCCAAGACCTGCCCACTGTTGATGTGTAAGCCATTTGACTGAAAAGTTGCTGATATAGCTCACAAGCAAGCACCAAACAGGACGCATTAATCACAAATAAATAGCAAAAAACGTAAAGCCATTCTGTCAGCCCAAAGCAGGGACGCTCCAATTCTCAAAGCAACACTTTGGAGGCATTTATATTTCAAATAGCTGTTGAGAACTGTGAAGTTTTGAATTAATGTAAGCAATGGCTCGTTCATTTCCTTTTGCCAGGAAGAACTTTGGTGCATGGCATAAAATTATCCCGGCAACAAACAGAAAATTGCCAAACTCTGAATGATTGTTGACAATAAGTTTAGTGGGTGAACAAGCATGTTGATCATCCACACATTGGTAGAATTTCTATTATTGCTCAGCTCTGTAGCAATCTAAGGGAATGGTCTTGTCGGATGTGTTGCTCATTGGTCACAAATGTGTATGATACACTGCAGCTGAAATGGATTTCACTCCGTATTGGAGTACTTAATCTTAGAATATATTCCTGTTTCACACAACCGCAGATAAATTAATCCAAAGTGCTTACCAAATTTATTTTGCCGTCAGACCCATCAAATGTGCAATGTGCTGTTCACATGACCCTTTGCCCGACCCATGTTCAAATGTATCCATTTAAAACCCCAGTAAGGGCTGAAAGACATGGCTGTGGAAAAAGACATCAGGGCCACCTTACTAAGCCTGCTGCCACTGTGACCCATATCTGGATAAGTGCCAGAAAATGGATGGATGGAAAAGCCTTTTGATGGTGCGCCATTTTTGACCCCTTGTTTCCAATATTGCTGTACTTTTACTGTACTCATAAGGATGGTGTTCCTAGTATCCCTGCTATACAGTATGGTGTATATCAATATTTTGTGTTAGCATATCTTACAAGAAATGCTCTCACAATGTTTTTAATATGTGGCTAATATTTTAACATGCTAATAGATGTTAGAATGCAAATGTGAAACATTTTTATGCAAAAAAAACCCTTTACAATAGTGTGCTGTTAGGAACGACAGTCATAACAGAGTTTGTAGGTGAACATGTCCCGTTGTGTCTTTTACTGGTGGAATCATACAGTATATTCAGGGCTACTCTACAATCAAACAGTGCCTACTCTTTGTGCAGTGAGGTCAGTGGAAATGATGAACATCCCTATATTATGTAACATGTCGGTTTCGAAACGGACTTGTATGAGGGTCCACTGAGAATTGCAGCAGAAAGATGCTCTGGCTACTGATCATCATGCCACTGTAACGTCCAGGCTGTACCGATGAAGACGTACTGTAGCTGCTAGGTGCTCCTGTTACCCAACAGTTCCACTGAAGCCTTGAAGTAGAAATTCTACATGTTCATGCGTCAAGTGATCAAAGCCACAACACTGTCATTGTTCGCCATTGTTCACTGAAATAAGAAGCAGGTGCATGTTGTGACATGTGATTCATTATGAGTCAGACTCTGAGTTTGGAAACGATCCAGCAGGCACAGTAGAAGCACTTTTCAGCACAGTGTGTTTTGTCTGTAGATGCCTTTTCTCTCTCTCTCTCTGTCTCTCTCTCTCTCTCTCTCTCTCTCTCTCTGCGTGCATACTGTATTCTCCCTCAAAGGTTAATAGACACAGGTTTGGTGCTCTAGGCGCTGCTCGTCTCACCCATTATTCCAAATGTCAGCTGTGTAAATGATCAGCGGTGTGCTTATCATCACATATTATCTGGGTAATTGCTCTCTGACAGCCATATTTGTTTTGATGCAGCATTCATACGTCGATGGCCATCCCTGCGATCAGTTGAATGCTATCATTATAGTCAGGTTAGAGAGACATGCTCTTCATGTGCCATTCATTGATAGCTACATGTAAATGAATGCATTGCACAAATAACATGAAGCAGTTAATTTGTAGGGAGTTTTATTTCTCCCTTTTGCATATTGTGTCAATATTTGTAGGCCATATGAATGCAGCTGTAAGTTTGGGAAATCAATGCCATATTTATTTTGATTTTAGAGTAATTGACTATTCTATAACACATTTCTTGACTTTATATTCCTTAGTGATATCTCCCTTTTCTGGCTGGCCGTAATCTACTTCTACTAATACTGGAATCTAATGCCTTCATGACTGATTTGGTGGTATTTCTTCTTTGATTTTGCAGTTTTTGATGTTTGTGTAAAACGAGGAGCATGCATCCACACACTCAGTTTAAACTACATAAGCAGCTTTCACATTTTTAACAGTTTCTCTCTCTCACACAAGGTCAATTTGGCCCTTAAATCTTCTGGTAGAAGAGTGTAAGCAGTTCTGTTCTATGAATAAAACTAGAAGGGAAGCAACTGAGTACCGTGTTGCAAGTAGCCAACTTAATTGACTTGGCTGTAAGAAAGCAGGATTGTTTCCTCACAGCTGATGTTTAATGATTGACTTGAGTTTTATTCTAAATGTAATAATTCAGATGAAAACCAAGTTATTTCCATAATATTCTGGATTCAGTACATCATGAAGATCTTCTTTATAAACCTTACACACTGTCAGGGACAAAAAGTACACAAGGTGACTACAGTATAGGTCCATTCATATTGTTATCCATTAAGGGTCTGGTGAAAAGGGACTTACAGTCTCAGAGGTTTTGGGTTGCGGTTGAAATATCAGATAAGGTATGTTCATTCCCCCGTGGTTGCCTGTATAGCTGTACATGATTTTAATGATAATTATGTGTGATTGTTGAGAGCTGAAACTCATCACAAAATGTACCAGAAGGAGTAGCTGTAGGAAAAAAACTAATTCAAGTAAGAAAGAAACTGAAGACAAAATAATAGAGTTATGGTTACTAAATATAGAAAGTACGGATGAAGGTAAAGAAAGCACCACTGATTATTGATTGAATTGTAAGTAGTGAAAGCAGTTGAAGTGTAAGCACTACAAGGATAAAACACATCTGGTAAAGTGTAAGCACTTAAATGTGTATAGCAAATGTCATGACAGTCCATTTCACTCAAAACAACAAACGTAAACCTCATGGTGGCGCTGAAAAGAGGTAATTAGGATTTATCATCTTTGCACCATAAATGTCTGAACAAAATTTGATGCCAATCCTTTCTGTAGATGTTGAGATATTTCACAGTCCAAGTGAAAACTTTGACCTGCTGGTGGCGCTAAAGGAAAAGATTCGTCCTCTAGGAACCATGAATGTGTGTGCAATAGTTACATTTATCCATCAAATAGCTGTTGAGATTCAGTCTGGATGAACTTTTTCAGCTCCCAGTGTTGCTGGTAACTATTGTATATGTGTATACAATATGTGTATGTATGAGTTTCTCATGTTGATTAATACTTGAAATGCACCAAGCCTCTCCATGCTGTTGTCCTTAACCATACCCACCCTTCCCTGCGGCGCCGTGGAGAGGCCAGTGTGGAAGGAGTCCTCAACCAGCTGGTCCTGGAGCACCTACAGCTTGCTCCCTTGCAGTGGGGTGAGTCTCTTATGTGTGTGCCTGCGTGTGTCTGCATGTGTGCGAGAGTCTGAGCTGTCATCACACACCTGCACAACAGTCATGACTGAAAGTTTGTGAACTGTCATATTTTGTCCGTGCAGTATGAAGTAAGTGAAACGAGAGAAAAGGTTTAAATCATGTGACTGTTACGTTTTATAGATCTTATTTCATCTTCCATTTTTTAAAATGAGACCTCCCATCATGTTTTCTAAGAATATGTTTGTCTGCCAATCACAGTTATCTATGTGGTAACATAGCCATCTTTTTACCTGTCAGTTAGTGCATAAACCTCCAGAACTGGTCTCAAGCCATGTTTTTTATTTGCATTCATAATGGGCTACAGGCTATTTTGGAGAAGTGTAGACAGCAGCTTGGGAAATGTGTGAATCACCGGGGACACACAGAATTTGTAGGAGCACTCTTCGGTCGTACCATCTGTGATCATCCTCTGAAATCACTTTTGATTTACTGCGGATGTTTGTTTTCTGAGATTCCCGGTCTCTCTTTGGGCACTGCCAGCATTTTGATTAGTCAGCTGGGGCTGTCCAAAAGAGAAAGCAATCTGCAAAATGAAGCGACGCAGCAGATCAAGCACGGAAATGTAAGAATCTATTGAGACAGAAATAGGGGGGATCAAGGCAAATACTTGACTGGATTCACTGCTCTTCAGATATTTTGCCATTTGACATGCACTTCCTTCTGTGAGGAAACATTCCCAAGAGTAAAGCTGAAGATGTTTGAGATACACCTATCTTTGGACTGATATTGTACATTATGTGTGTAATGTCAGTGCAGACAATTGCTGTGGTTATTTCCTCATGTCTTCATTTCTGTAAAGGTAGTCTTGTAGTTCCAGTCCAGGCCTTTGCAAGCCTTGCTGATTATGAGCCAGATAATTTGCCTCAGCCCATTAGGATCCCTTTATCAGGGTTGCCAAGACTATCACAGGCTCAATTACGAGTATAGTTCCAGCATTTCCCCTGTGTCTAAAATCGTTTGTCCAATTGGATGCTTTTAATGCCGTTGTGTCTCTGTAAGCCTCACACTTACAGAGATACTGTAGATGAATATAACTTGCTTGTTAGAAATGTCGATTGTAGTCGTATTTAATTGCTGTGACGTTTATGGCCAAAGCTGTCATAGTTTGTTCCAGTTTTCATGCTCGGGATTGAGACTGTGTAATTGTACTCTTGTTTATTTCCCTTTAATAATGTAGTGTAAGACGCCAGAACATAGTAGTTTTTAGTGCTGCTCATAATTCCAACCATGTTATCAATAGTATAGCCCTGTTATACTATTAATAATTCAGTCAACCCCCATCCACTGGTTTTTCCACCTCTTTCAGCTCTGACAATCACAGGGTTTTATCTTTTTTATTAGAAACTAGAAGCTATTTCAATCTTGTGCAGATCTCATGATGATGATATTTGATGTTGGCAATCCTCATCTTGATACACTTGATCATTTCTCTCCCACCCATGGCAGCACCCATGGTCTTTCTCATCAACAAGGATGAGGAGAATAATGTATTTCTGTCACAATATTTTGAGCAGCCCCATCTAGCTGCATGGCTACTTGTTGAGGATTTAGAGAAAATCAAAGTTTTGTTTTGCTCTGTTTTTTAAACCAGATCATTTTTTAGGAATGTCAGATGAGAGCATTGATATGAAACAGCAATGCCTACTCACACGTACAATATAAATTATGTGTGATCAACAAAATTGATAGTGCTCTAGTATTCTAACTATTGTAATGAATTAAAATCTCATTAAAATTGCTTTAAGATCCAGTGAAAGTGGCTGGTTCCAGATTTGATAGCATTGGATAAGATTTAACAGGGCTAAAAAAATACCTTGTTTAAAGACACTAAAAAAGTAGAAACTTGACATCTGAGAAACAGACAATTATACATTTCCTTTACAAGCACTTTGATTTAAAATGTTGAGTGAGTATTTATTTGTACCTGCTGTGCCTCAGGACGGAGTTATAAGAGAGAGACTCTGACGTCTTTGCCTGAGCTCAGCCGATTGGGTGGTGTGAGAAACTTGGTGCCTCTTCATGATTTGCTACCATAGAAATCTATGAATATTTGATGACATGAGTTCCAGTAAATGTAGAACATGGAAAGTGCCAGAATGGCTCTGCGTTTGTTTACAAGCTCATTATTATTGTTGAATGGGGAGCAAACGGAGGCCATTAGTAAATTCTACCTCTGGGCAGAATCAGCCCCACAGTCACATCAGCGGAGCAACAATAGTGTAAGATCATATATGATGAAATTCACTACATCATTACAAATGAATAATGCAAGTATTTTCTTTTTAATTAGTGACATCCTTTTGTTTCTGCTGAATTTCAATTTTGGGGTTCAGAGGATGGCAGTAATTCACTAAGTGGGCTAGAATTTAAAGCGGATTACTTTTATGTTAGTGTGGTAAGCTTGTTTGAAAAGAAAAGCAAAAAAACCCCAAAAAAACAATTGAACGCAAATTTGACCATAAACATAAATGTGGATGAGAGGACTACTTTTCCTGTTTTTTTTCTCTCTTCTGTATGCCGTCTACAGAGCATATCTCGTCTTGTACTCTTGTCCTTAAATATGTGGAGAGCTTGAACATTATTTTTTACCTGTGTTTGTTTGATTTCACAATTCTTCAAAAAGCCTGCTGTTATGCTTTTTGGAATGAAATTAACATTAATATCATCAACTGTGACTGCAATATGCTAGACACATTTGCAGCAGGTTTTATAGACCAGGAAAAAGCTGGTAAATAAGCAGAATTATGCACCTGTAATTTGCATGAACTTAAGTTTGGATTGATATAGTGTGTACCTCTTTGCCTCTTTTCGTAATTGTGAGTACTAATTCCGAAAGGTTTCTACTGAGTTTCTCTCATTGTCATTTAATTTTCTGCTTCAGCAGTGAAAGTATCCGAAAGCTGGTCTGTCATTCTGTCACAGATGCTGGAAGTCCACTAAACTGTGTACGTTGGCCATGGATTTCATAGCGCTGTTGAAAAGGGTAGACAGTTTTACAAACAGTCTAAATGTCAGCAGAGCAGCCTTTGAGATTCTCAACTATTGTTTTTCAGAAGGTTACTGGCTGACTGGTTTAATTATCTGTGACAAAATTGTATTGCACTCCCAAAAACTATAAGGGGTACTTGTCATCCTTAAAATTGGAGACGGAAGAAGTTTGATGAGGGGCTGCGGGATGGAACACACTAAATTAGGATATCAGCTCTTGTTATTCCACAGGAAATCTTTTACCCAGCTCCTATCAAACTATACTTTTCCTTACCCCCCCCCCC
>NTHP01000076.1:1348681-1399833 GCA_003416845.1 Oplegnathus fasciatus | reverse complement strand
CCCCCCCCCGATACAGTATACAGTGGACAATACAATGTTAGTTAGTCCGGTGTTGCCAAAGTGAACAAGAAGGTGTAAGAAAGTGCCTACAGAGTAAATGCTCAATTTATGACAAATTGAAATTGTCAGGTCCAGAATTATTTTGTTTCATCGTTCATCAAAAGCTACTGCCAATGATTAATCAGTCAAATATAGATATAGATCATAAAGTTTTACAAGTGCAGTAATTAAAGGTAACCTGTGGATTTGTAGTGTGCATCATAGTAGCTCCACAGCACTACTAGAGGTCAAAAAGCCCACAAAGTACCTTTAATACAATAAATATGATTTTTTCACGCTAAGAACTTTTGTTGATATTTATTGAAAGCCAAAATTCTCAGTATTTCGTTTAAGTCGCTTGCTGTTTTTTCACTTGATTCTACAAGTCCACAATATTTCAGGGCTTCATATTAGTATTTAAAAAATATTAGCATCGGTGATTGCTAATGTCCCATTATGGGTCAAATGGTCAAATTTTTTATTAAATTAGTTTATTTATATGACCTGAGTGGCATGAAACAGAGAGCTTGACTGTTCAAAACAGTTACATTTTATTTGAAACATGTTTTGAATGTGGTGTGAAGGCAGTGAAAGAACGCGGTGTTTCCAAATGAATTTTGTCTTGTAAATTATCATAAATGAGGGGTGGGTGCGTGTTACAAAAATGCAATTTTCCCAAGTTCAAAACAGACTCTGGAGACAGTGAAAAAATGTTCAGTTCCAGAAATATTACTATTTGCACTTTCAAATGTCCATGCAAGTGTAACCATTTTGCTTAAAGGTTCCCGCTTTCCCCCACAGCGGTTATAATGCCAGAACAGGTGGTATCATTTGTTTTTTGCTGGCTGGCATTATGTAAATAGCCCCATTGATTATAGCTCCTCAGCTGTCAATTTGATTAAAGCCAAAGTGGTGCACCTCGTGATAGGAGTCGCTGTGTCAACTTAATGGAGTGTTGCTAAATAAACAGTCACCTGGCCAATCAGACGGTGCTCTCTAAGGAGTTGACACCATAATAGCAGGTTATGATGCTGTGCTAAAGGAGAGCACAAGGTCTGTGTCAGACAGGAGGTGCACTGACATTTTTAAGATAAGATTAAACAGGGTGAAATTTTCAATGCTCCCCATGCGAGATTTTTGTAACAGCAAACAGTTGTAGTTTACTGCAAGTAAATTTGACTGTGAGTAAGAAAAACGTTAATTGTTCTGTACTTAAAGCCACACTGTAATTCATTGGAACACATAAACTATTAAGTGACATGCCAGCAGTAGAATATATAGAGACAAATTAAAAAGACTTAATGATATTTACATAAAAAAATGTACCAAGAGTCAGAAATATATGCAACATTTATTTAAGTGTACAGATTCACTGACAAATGTAAATGATGAATATTTTTAAATAATATTAGGTGATCAATAAAAAAGTAATAACAAGTAGTTGTAATGGACTGCATTAATTAGAAGCCATATTTAAGCAACTGTGGACAGGCTTTGATTTTCAGTATTGTCTGCCTGTTGAGTGCTGTAACCAAGCACTGAGATGGAAAACAGCAAGCCTGAATGCGGACTTTGCACCCACTCCCCACCCTCCCCCTCTCCCACCATCAGTCTGCCACCAGGAACCCATCTCAATGGAATACAAATTCACCCATGAATGGAAAGACAAATGTTTAGCCTAGGAGAGAGATGGAAAGAGAAGGGTGGGGGCCTTGCTGTAAAAGGCGGAGAGATAATTTAATAAGACAGCGCTTCTGAACTGGCTCACACCGTCGCATTTTTCCCCCTCCCGCCGTGCACACACGCAGATGGACATTTGGAGCAGTCACAGGCGGTGGCTTTTCAACACACACAGGGGACGCCTCATAGAATAATATGCCTTTAAGCTTTTGTCAGGTGCCCAATTGCCATGAGTGCTGCAGGTTTGACAAATGGTGCTGCCAAACAGCCCAGACCCACCTAACGCTGAAGTCCTGTTGTGGTGATGATGATTAGAACCGCTGACCTGAGAGAGAGGATGGGAATGAATACATGCATGGCTGAAATGAAAGTGTTCTGACTGCACCTGTAACTGGTAATATGCCACATTTGTGAGCACGCACCAACTCCAGACTCTTTTGCAGTTATCTGCACAGCAGTGACAGGGTCTGTGGGAGATGGTAGTAAGCCCTCCTTAAGCCCACCTTACTGGATAGGATGACATCAGTCCAGTCTGCCACCAAGCTCAGAGGAAGGCATCAACTCATCCATCAGCTGTTGTGCACACTGATGTTGTATTTTAGATATGCTTAGACAATACTGTATTTTGAGCCATGTGATGGATTGACCACCTGTGCAGGGTGTACCCCACATTTTGCTCAGTGTCAGCTGGGATAAGCTCTAGCCTCCCGTTAGCAAAAGGTATACAGGTAGCTTATTAATAGTTCTGACATGGAGACAAAAAGCAGAAATGTAGCAGAAGCAATCAACATAATCCAAACATATTACTGAACATTATTTAGAAGACAAAGTCTGATATCAACATGTTTAGGGCTGCAACTAACAATTTTCATTACTGCTACTGATTATTCGTTTGATTAACTGATTAAAGGAGAACTCATCAAAGTCTGTTTACAGGTCTTTGGGAGCACTACTGAATATGTGGAATGGAATAAAAAAGGCGATATCTTTGTTCTGCTGCATCGATTTTGATCCTTTGAGTGCACTGTTAAATTGGTGGAGTAGTCTTTTAATTGTGTATCATTAATTGTGTCTGTAAATTCTAAATAACTAATGCCCAATATAAGAGAAAACGGTCAGAAAACAAAATGAAAGAGTATTCGGGAACATGAAACAGAGAAAAGCAGCAAATTCTCACATGGGAGCTGTAGCCAGCAAACGTTGGCTATTTTTTATTTGATAAATGAGTTAAACAGTCGAAACAACTATTCAATTAAATTTGCATTGCAAGTTAATATGTTTTGTGATTAGAAAATAATTTAAAATTAATATTTTATAATTAAATCAAATTATGCAAAAATATAGAGAAATAAAAAATAAAAGAGTTTTGTGGAAGTCTACTCTCGCAGCTCTGTTTTAGATGTTTAGTTTCAATTATCTTTTAGTCTCCAGAATGTGAGTGTATGGACCATAGCTACAATTGCGAATTAAATTGCAGGAAAGGCAGCCAACCATCCTAGGTATTGTATCCATATGGGACGTTTCCATACCTTAGGCTTTAAGTAAATAAGCCCAAAGCCGACGCTCAGAGCCAGTGCTGGAGTAGTGTCCCCTGAATGTGACACGGAAAGTAACGGTGTTCTTACGGGCTGGTGGAAGGGCATGTAGCAAGTTTGACTTTCGTGCAGGAGACCGGAGTTTGCCTTTTTATTTAACGTAGCTACAGTCTCTCTCTAACCCTAATCATACCATAACCATAGTTTATTTGCTATAGCCACAATGTTTCCTCAGCCTCAACCATACTGTAGTTGCCATGTGCAGATATTGTCGAAAGGAACACAGTCGGGTGTTTTTACAGAATTGTTCAATACCAGTGGTCTTGGCTTAAATTATATTGTATATTTTATTAAGTATCTCCACAGAACATAGTCTAACATGGATATCAGATGTTATTTAGTTTAGGCCTTAGTCACTGAATAAGTTACTGAGGCCTCAGGGAAACTGTTGTTAAAAACATCAGACCTAAAGGCTTGTGTGTTTCGATGTCCCCTAGTACACAAACACACACACATTACCACCCCACGCCCTACCTCACCACCCACCTCTTGGAGTGCAGATTTTCTTAAATTTGTGGCGGGGTGCTGCCCATTTAGTTGACTGATGGGTGCTAGGAGGAGCACTGGGTAGGCAGAGGCTGATTTATCTGCTAGTTTTTCAGCTCTGTCGCCCAGGCTCTGTCAGTCAGCCATCCTAAAGGTCTCCTATTGAAAGGTGTAGAAAGCCAGAGCGAGATGGGAGGACGACGCGCACCTTTTCGGGAGGCTCGCTCTGTCTCCAGGGCCAGTGCGTGTGATTTACAGAGGCAGTGCTGACTCAGATGGGCTAAGATGGGCGTGTGGACAGAGTGAAAGATACTCAAACGGGTGATAAGTGCGTAACGATGTGGCCTTAATATAATTCTTCTCCTCAGGTAGTCTAAGCAGATGAACTGCATGGAATTGTCTATTGTTTTTCAAATAGCTAATTAACCCATTATGAATGTGAGTAATGATTTCTACTCATTGTGCCATGCAGGATTATCATAACACAGGACTATTTAACAAAGCGTTGTTAATACATTTTTTTACCACATTAGGGGAGCAAGCATGAAAGGATCATTTGTTCTACTTTGGCTGGAATCACCAGTCTTATCCTATCACCCTAGTAGCTTTAATGTGGAAATGAGAGCAAAGAGTACAGCGGCCCACTCTGTGATTGCCTATCTAGCCTTTTTTTTCCCTCTCTGGCCCTGTGTGGATCTAGAGTTAGCACATTTAACAGGCTTGGAGTGTCTGTTTATGGGGCATTTATCATGGCTACAGAACAATCCGGGCTGTCAGTGCGTCAGTTTGGTTGAGCTGTGGAAATAAATCAAAACTCCTCCGGCCTGCCACAGATAGCCCACCACACACTCACCCATTCATTTAGACTGGTGGGATGGGGAAAAGAAGAAAAGAAAGGAAACTCGAGTAAAGAGAGGTAGATGCAGTCTCAGAAAATGCACAAATCAAAGTTGTGGAGATTAGATTGTGGGGAGATCCTCAGACTCTGTTTTTGTACCAGTGATAAATGTGCAAAGAAAGCATTTAGCTTGGTTGTGTATGCCAGTATGTACTAATGTACTTCTGACTGCTGCCTAATGTTACATTTCTATAACTTTGCATTTCCTTAATTTATCTACATCTATTTTTTTTCTTTCCGATTTGTTTTACTGTGTGGC
The DNA here is from genome assembly GCA_003416845.1 of Oplegnathus fasciatus. Classification (NCBI taxonomy): domain Eukaryota; kingdom Metazoa; phylum Chordata; class Actinopteri; order Centrarchiformes; family Oplegnathidae; genus Oplegnathus; species Oplegnathus fasciatus. The sequence continues at coordinate 1,394,876 of NTHP01000076.1, read as the reverse complement.
TTAAGCATCCATTTAGTTACCTTGTTCATTCTAAGAACTGATGCTTTTTTTCACCAGTTTCTAAATGCATTTTCAGCTTAAACTCGTTTCTCCCTCTCCGCTTTCTATCAAATAAACCACCTCCTTCATTGATTTCTTTAGAGGAAACAAGAGTATCCCCAACGGCTGCCTTTTCATCCCTGAAAGACAGATTACCTGACATTTCTAAACGCAAAGTCCAGCCCCTGGTTTCATTGTGAGAATGTCTCGAGCCCCTTTCCACACTATTTCAAGTGCTACTAAAAGAGGGAATATTGTGACACAGCTGTTTCACCTGCTGGGAGTACAGAGAAATGAACATTGTTGCATTATTACATATGGCTCTGCACCATCAATCCCCAACTGTGGGAAACACAAACAGATCAGTAGTGGACGTGTTCTTGACGTGTTTTAGCTATAGGGCTGTGATCTGCCACAACAGTGGAAGCCTATTATGATTTGAATTTGATTGCTAATAAATCACTGTTTCATTAAGTAAGTCAGTGAAGTTGAAATATAGATTTTGGAATGGCTTGTTTAGATTTCTAATCAAGAGTTTATGAAGAGTCTATAATGTGTTATACACCTGTAGGAAAAAGCGTACAATTCAATTTATATTATACCAGATGTCTATGTTTACATTTTGACCTTTTCAGTGGATTAAAGAAATCCCATAATGATCTGAGCAATACAACCTTAGATACTAATGCTTCTAGTTTGACAGTGGTAGCCTTAAACGTTATTTACAGTGCAAAAAAATGTCATACAACATTGATGTCAGTAAATCTTGTGGTAACAAACAAAAAAAGTGGGGCTGATTAAATATAATGAGCCACGTGGGTTGTCAGTGCACTAGCCACATAAGCTATTAATATAATGAACCTCTTCAGTCAACCATTTCATCTGTGCATAGCATACAAAAGTTCATGTCAATCCATCCAATAGATGATGACACATTTCAGTCTGGACCAAAGTGGTGGACCCACCGACAATGCCATTAATTGATTAAGGAACAGTGACTTGACATTGACCTTAACATTCATGAAATCACGAGCTATTGTTGGGAGAAGGTATAAGCGTACCGTACAAGTAAAATAGACCAGTGTCTAGGGTGGCAGCAGGGCAGCTTGCTGTGCATGGACACAGCTTAATTTACATTGGCTGTTGGATTTGCAAAAGTTCTTTCCTGTGTAGACCTTCTCACCTGGACCGGTTCTCAGCACCTGTACTCAACCGGTCTTCTCATGTGGCATCCGAACAACCAGACTCCTTCTTTTCCGCTATGTCAAGGACTAGGAATTATTGGCAGATTGCACCAATTTACCAAACGAGAGGTCAAAGATGTAAATCTTTGGTAGAACATTGCATTACTTTATTCTGTAACAACCACCCAGGAAAATCTTGCATTTGTGGCCTTGCTATTGTAGGTACTGGCCATTGGCAATTTTTTGCCCTCCCAGCCATGAAGTCTACTCTTGTAGAATAGCTTAGCTCAACTAACATTACTGCTAAAATAAGCTTAACAAAGTTTACTGTGGTGAAGGTGCATCATCAACAAAGGAAAAAGCCTTACATAGAACACTGAAATGCATTTATTTTACAAATTCATTTCGTGCAATTACTGTCTTCATCATCCAGTAATCCAGTAAATGAAATCTTCTAAAGCTGGCAGTCCCACACACATTTGAATCGTGGAACAATATGAAATGGAAAAACCAATCCTCCATCATGACTTCAGTGAAACCTCATGGCAGTTTGAGCAGCGATTTACAGTAGAAGCCATCAGCTGGCCTGTAAAGGTAACTGCTTAAGGTATTTCAAACAGTAAATTCAGGAAAGACCTATTTCAGTGATATCACTATATGTAAAAGACTGCCATTATGGCAACCAAGACAATGTATCTCAAACTTTAATGCACCAGGGCTGCTTTTTCGTGATTATTTATTCTTAGAAAAGGCAGTGCACAAGAGTGGATTTGATGTACTCATCTCGAATCATTTCTTATTATACTGTGATAAGCCTTTTAGCAGTTATCAGGGCAGGAACACACTTGACCTTTGGCCTGGTCCTTGGTGACATGGTTATCAAGTTGAATCCAGGATTTGTCACTTTGGGTGGGGGCCAGTCTACAAGCATTTGCTTGCCTGGACATCTGCAGAGCCTGCCAGTCTTTTTGACGATGGTAGGATATGACATAGCCCCTCAGAGGGAGAAGTCACTCCACTGCACTCATCTGTCGCTATTGATCCTCCTCAATGATGCTTTGGTGCCACAGAGTCATAATCAGACCTTTTCCCACATGAGTGGAGCAGCTCTTGTGCTGTTCATAGACCGTTTCTTACAGTTTGTAGATTGCCATCAAATCTGTTTATGTCTCCCACAATGAAATCAAGGAAGGAAAAATAGAAAGTTCTGTGTTTGTTTCTTCATTTGGCCATCCATCTCGTGGGAGTAGCTGATGGGTTACGAATAAACTAAGGTGAATATGGTCACTCTCGACTGTGTCACAACATTGTATTGTTCTCACAAAGGAGGGTGCTGCAGTTACAGGTCAGATCAAGTCTTTAATGACTGGCCCAGAGGGAACTCAACCTTCATATTGTACGTTGTGTTTGTTTATGATCAGATATTCCCACGTGGAATTGTTGCATTATTACTTAGATGTGCTTTGCCTGTCATCGCTGAGCGCAAGTCCCATCACTGCCCGTCTCTACCCCTTTCTGACATGCCATCCGTCTTTTTCCGCGTGGCTGCTAAGAAGATGGAGCAGGTGATCCATCATGTTTGACTGTGGTGCATCAGATGTTGGCCAGCTAGAGATTCACAGGAACAGCAGCCCACTGACAGGTCTGTGTCAACCCTGTGGGTAACTGACACTTTTTAGCATTCAGTGGACTGATCCTACTCACACCACTGACAGGTTTCTGGCCCTGACACATACCAGCCATCGCTGTAGCAGGACACCTACTGAGAACCACTGAGCGGACTCTGTTACCCTGTCATTCCCCTCTGCCCTGGAACTCGAGCAAGAGGAGTGTATGCACATGGCTTGCTGTAAGAATGTGACTGGGTGACAGCATATTATGGGGAGACTTCGAGGGCCGTGGAGCATCATCGCAGCATCCTAGTGTGCCTGAAAAGCACAGGAGATGTATTTTCGGAAACACTTGAGGAGAATACTCTGTCACATTGTCACATTATCTTTTTCTCTCTTTCCCCTCTCTCTTTACTTTGACTCTCTTGCTCTCTCTCTTTCTATCACGCACACCCACGCACAGAGACAAAGTAATTTGACACTGAGTTTAAAAACTGCCATCATTGCCTCTCATGGTGGTGCTTGTTATGACTGGGGTCAGATAGAGTATGCTTGCTAGGACCGGCATTGTCATGAGATAAAAGCTTTGCAGCACGAGAGATCAATTGAAATGGTGCTGGTAGACAACATAATTAATCAATCTGAACGATTATCATGAATGTTGCCTTTCCTCATAACACTGACTGCTATCATTAGCTATTGGCCTAATTGTCACTCATTAGCAGCTTTCATAGCTGTCAGCAAGGGCGCATCACCGGATTCGCAATAGAATATTAATAAAGTCTAAATGTCCCAGTAGGAAGCAGCTAAATTGATACAGTCGAACAGCTAAACAACTTAACGCTTGATTCTAATTGAACTGACCCCATTAAAAACAACTAACCAAGGCAGAATATCCTGAATGCCGTATTCCAATCTGATTGAATCATAAGCCGTTAATAATACATTCTTTCAGGAGAAAATTAGTTTGTGAAAAGGTTTGGTTTCGCAACAGATTGGGTTTTAATGAGCATTCATTTGCATGCTTTGTTGTATAAATCTGCAGTACGTGACAGTAGGGCCAAAAATTACACTTTTGAGAGAAACAAAAATGGAATTTGAAAGACTTTTTAAAGAAGACGATCCATGTTTTAGATGTTTCAGTAGCTGTTCATTTCCAGAGTCAAGCAGGCCCACGGCGTGCAGGCGATCCGCAACAATGATAGTAGGACAGAGCTACTTGAAAAGATTGTTTTTTGGCAGCCATACTGATTTTTGAAAACAAATTTCTAACCATTTTAGTTTGGATTTGTTGTTGTGGCTGAATTTCTGACTCTTGTATTACACACATACATATTCTATATCAGTTAATCTTTACACCCCTAATCATTTCACGTTAAAGCCCGTTATACTTTGAGATACTCACCAAAGCATAGGTGGTTACTGTGGTTACTTTGCAGACCAATAATCAAAGACAAATACTAGAAACTGCTGGTTGACCTGGCAGTCTGTCTGTTTTTTAATATTTTACCTCAATCTAAATTTGATGACAGTAATTTAGTTAACTGTCAACCCCTCAGATTCTGGATTTGGCTTCCTCTCCAAAAACATATTTCCTCCTCTGAATGGTATGTGACACCTGACTCAAAACAGTGGCCACTGATCCATTATATGGCCTTACCCTGAATATGAGGGAGCTCTGACTGGAATGGGTAATTATAATGTCTTTGGACAGTCGCAGAGCTAGGAGAAATAATTGGTTTGTAGGCCTGGATGAATCGATAGGCAGGACTCATATCTAGTTCTTGCTATAGTCACACATGGGAGCATCTATCCCCCTTCCGCACCATTATTATTGGAGTTGCAGTTGACACTGCGTATTGACAGCTTTGTGCAGATTTTCTTCTAGTGCCACCGCCAATGCTGGATCACAGAGACGGAGATGGGAAAATGATGGTGAAATAAAGCCACAAACACAGTTACTCTAGTGACACACACACCGCCGCCATGCAGACGTTTTAATACCTAGATATAACATCTGACGGTCACCCAGAATTCATAGAACTATAATTATATATATAACTCTCGTTTTAACCTCTGTACCGACCGGTGACAGCTCGCTTTTCACTCATATGCCTGAAGCTTTCTTACCGGCCGAAATTGAAAGCAGTGACAGTGAGTTCAGTCCCTCTGAGTCTCCACCTTCACTAACGGCAAAGACAGTGGTTCAGAGCCATTCGAACTGCTAGCTTAACAGCAGATGCAGCGCAGGTGGAGAGTGACAGAGTAGGTGATATGAATGCGCGGTATGGAGGGTGTGAATTTGCCCCAGACTCTATAACACCGATCAACACTGTAGGCTAGTAGTAGTACTGTATTTTTGCTTTTGTATGTAATTGTATGTATTTCTACAATTGCTACTCCCAGTTGCACACTCATTCATACGCCATACTGTCCACACTGCTAACGGTTGATTGCAGTACTTACATATTGGGATGGGGGATGTTGGGGAATTTTCTTGTAATTCAGGGGTGGAGTGTCCCAGGGTACGTTATAGATTTTTCACAGATATTTGGAGGTCTAGAGGACAGAATTATTGGATTTTCTCAGGAAAAAGGAAAACAGCTTCTGTTGTAATGAAAACTATAGGCTGGGACAAGGATCAATTATAGTGTAATAAAGTGTATGTGTGATTTAACAGCTGAAAAAAGTGTATTAAGTGTTAAGTTACTCTTTACAGATATGGAACCTTTTCACACATATTCAGGTATATTATATGGATCACAATATTACGTAATCCTCAGTCCAGAGTTACTGTAAAAGTATGAATTTGGAGCATCAAGCATGGCGAAACTAAGTCCCACAACCAGATGCAGTGATTATTGGTGTTGTAGTCTGAAGTTTGAGGACAACACAGAATGTCATTACTCTGTCAGTGACCTTTTAGGATAGTCTGACCACGCAAACACATACACATCACACACTCATAACATGTTCTTATTGGCAGATTCACTTTATGTCCTCCTTTTATCAAACAGGGATGGCCTTTTGTTCTCCTCTTTTGTCTGGACCTGCCATTGTTCTGCCCACCTGGTATTTAAACACAATCATGGCGCGGCTAGTAATTAGCTCCAGGGATCCCACTTGCTGGTCTATTTTCAATGTCGGCTTTGTCTGCAAACATAATACCACAGTCTTTTTCTCAGATGCAGCGATCACAAGAGGAAGCAACAACTACTTGTAACAGGTGGCTGGTCTTTTAATGTTATGAAGATTAGACAGTAGGGGAGGACCTCTGTTTGCTCTGCTGAATCACACAGCACCATTTTGACTGTTTAAGAATTTTAGGCAAAGTTATCCAGCAACACTGCCAGCATTGCTGCCAAATCCCTCAGGCTTTTTGGTTGCTTTCCCAATTCAAAATATATCCAGCACAGTAACTCACACCTCAAAGAGTTCTGAGCTTCAACACTTGCACCTCAGTGCCTGCCAGCTGAAATACCTGCATCAGCTGCATTGAATTATTCTGAGCTACCACCTTTGGCATGGAGAAACGGGAATGATGGCTGTTTTTTTAGTCACCCTGGAGCCTTGCTAACACTCTTCAGTTGGTTTTTATTCCTTAGAACATAAATTTGTCTTGTCTGTCTTTGTCTTCTGCAACTGCACTTGGCAATAGCAATGTCGATTTCCTCCATTTTTAGAACAGAAAGCAAATTAGAGGCCCACATTATACTGAGCATACATTGTTCACTTGGGACATCAGCAGCGATGCGAGAACAGATTTTTTGTAGACGAATTGATTTGATCTCAGTTGCATTATCTCCAGTGTTTTACAGTACGTGATGAATTACATGCGAAGGAAATAGTCTGTTTTTAAATATTAGAATATGAAACATTGGTCATTGTAACTGCAACTGCGTGTATGGTAGAAGTCATTGTGACAGATGTGGTATTATGCAGTGCAAATCTATAATAAAATCAAGTACAGCTCCCTGTAACTAAGCAAAACTACATTTTACAGTAGCAGTGATCGGACTACTTACTATTTGTGTCAGTTTGTATTTTAGATTTTCTTAATGAAGCTAATGGTACGGTACAATTTAACAAGACTAAGAGTATATAGCCACGGTAGCAGCTCTGAGAAGCTGTATTTAGACACAGCGGTGCAACGTCAACATGCAGTACAAAGTACAGCTGATGGGAATGCTCTTAATTAGCTATCTCAGATGTTGAGGTATTTCGCTGGATAAATAAAAATATTAGCCTGCCGGTGGCACTAGATGAAAAGTCAGGGGATGACCCTCTGGGGACCATGAATGTCTTGTTTGGAAGGCAACATGCACACTGTTTGCTTTGTCTCTCTTGTGGTGCTGGGAATCAAATCCCCCCCAAAAAATCCAACTCCATAGAAGAAAACAGTTTTATCAAGACAGTCTTGAGAAAGGTCTGTGTGAACGAAACGTCGACTCTTTTAATAAATCAATGCAAAGGTAAAAAGTGTGTGTGGGAAGTGACTTTTTTTCTATGGACCATGAATGTCTTCACATTGCCATCCCCAGAGCCACACGTGACACATTTACCATTTGCCAAATATAAACTATTACACAAATAAGAAAATTGCCAGCCCAGCTTTTTTATCTATGCACCAAAACTGTGGAATTCCCTACCCAAGGCTATAAGAGATGCAAGCTCTGTCAACATTTTTAAACAGTTGAAAACTTATTTATTCAGCTTTGCCTTTAACTAACTGTCACTCTTTCTGTGTTTTATTCTTATATACAGTATTAAATAATATAGTATTAGGATTGGCAATAAGCATCCTAAGATCATAATAAATCTGGCCTAATGTTTTATTTAACACTTTACATTCAACTGTTTTGAATTAATAGCCTTACTTAGGTTGGTTTACTCTGAACTCACTCTGAACCGTTTTCTAACTTTGAATGAATCAGTCTCCATGCTGTCTAAACTGAGCAGCTGAGTGCAGTAGATAAGTGTGTTGTATGTGTAGTATGTGTGTGGGGGGTTAGGGGGTGGGCGGGGCGGGGGGGCTTAGCCTGCTGCAGCCCGCTGCAGCCCCATCCATTTATCCATTTCTCTCTCCCCACGGGGCCAGTGTTGTACTAAATAACGGCGTATGCTCACAAAGGTTAAGCGGTGAGTCAGAACCAGTGATGACAGGTTGACCAATGAGTCTCAGCCAGGCTGCCACGAAGCTCTGTGCAGCAGATGAGACAACTTTACACACACACACACACACACACACACACACACACACACACACACACACACAGTAGCATTCTCGCAGCTCACTGGACATTATTGGATATTTGTGAACTGTTTCTGTAAACTATACATCTCTCCTCTGTACTGCTTCTCTGTCATACAGACATTGACTTTGAGATATTAATGATGGGTTTACTCCTCTGTTATTTTGCTGACTGTGTGTTCATGTTATTTCAAATGTCTCTGTTGTGTTACTGTACCTGTATAATCACATCGACACTTTATTTGACCCTGATTTCCTTCATTTCTCTTCACAAACAGTTGAATTAAGAGTCGATATTGCAAACGAAGTCCTCCTTTTTCATAGTAGCCAAGGCAGTTTCTTTTAAAGGCCCTGAAAACGCTAAAGTTCCACGTACACACAAACTTTTCTGATAAAGTTAGAACAGTTTCAGTGATTTCCCTGGAAAGATTTCTAGTTGCGTTTCTGTTTGTGTTTTTGCCCTTGCTTCTCTCACTGGTTTACAGTGGGCAGGGTTTCATTGTAAAATGGTGATGACATATCTTTCTGTGCACCAGTCAGAGTTTAGAAACATTTTGTGGTTGTTTACTTATGTTGGCAGCGTTGTCAGTCTAATCTAATCAAACTACGCGAACACAGTCCAGATTAAGCAGATTATCTGAGTTTTTGAGTTTTATCTGAGCCTTAAAATCTTAATAAATAACACCTACATTTCGGATGTTCTTTTGCAACTCTTTTGCAACTTTAACTGTTGTTGCTTATTTAGTTGTGAACATTTTTAAACCATTATAGCCCACTGAGTGAAGGCTTTTAAAATAACTTTTATCCTTAAAGTTTAGGTGCCTGAAGCATGTCTTTGTTCTCTGGTCAGTTTTTTCATCTTTGAGAGCACCTTAAGTTTCCCTGGACATGTGAAACTGGCCTCTGCCGCATTCATTTCGTAAGAATGTGTTCCTGTCCTAAATTTTACGTGAAAGCGCTGTGACTTTCTGTTGCACAAATGGAGATGCATACAGTACTGCAAGGAGCTTTGGGGGCCTTTTTCAGAATGAAACTGTCTATTGTAGTAATGTTCGAGTCCCAGGGCTGAGTCTCAGACTCAACTTAAATGGTCACAATGGAGAAACTTGTAAAAGGACTGATTGGGAGGAAAAGCCTCCTCAGTCTAAACCCGAGCAGTGCTTTGTTATTGGACCTTTGTGCTAATTATGGATTAGCCGAGCCAATTTTACAATCTCCGAAAAGTTTCTCTCAGATTTCAGGAGGAGTCATACAGTGGGAGAGGACTTTGAAACCCTCAGAACTTGCAACTTGCAAGAGTCAAGTACACTGTCTGTACTTGAAATTCAAAACATTTATTGAAGACTTGCAATTTTATAAAATATTTTAAAGGTCAAGAATGAACTCTTACGCTCAGGAATTGCAATATTTTGATTCTAAGATGTTCACCAGTCCTTCATGTGTTAATTTGCAACTCCTTCTATTAGTATTTGTTGGTAATGCTGATTAAAGTTTGGAGTATTTCTTATAAAATTGCATGCACAGACCTTTCAGATACTGTAGCTGTTTACATCTTTTGAAAGTATGTTGTAGATAATCTGCTGCCCAGACATGGCACAGAGCTATAAAGCCTTTTATGTTTTCATTGTATTAAGGCCCAATAAATTCACAACAGTTATGTACTTGTATATAAAGAGATTTAATATTTGTTATAGAGGCATCAGTGCGGATTGAACGTAGAGAAAGAAGATGAAATGCAGCTAAAGCAGAGCAGATTTATTGATTTTCTCATTGATGGATGCACACAACACTCAGAAGCGTTTTGTGAAGAAATATCTCTCACTGCTTTCATACTGTATCTTTTTTGCTGATAAATTTCCTAACATGATACTGCTTTATTCCCTAAAGAGCTCTTACAAAAGACCACCTGAAACCTTGAATAAGCGTGCACCCCTCTTTTTTTTCTGTCTCGAAAAGCAATTCCCCAGAAACAGGAGATATGAAATTGTAATTCTGCAGGAGACAAATGGTATGTGGCGCTGCTCTGAATTATAAATGAAAGCAGAAGGGCCTTAGTTCTGCCTTCTTGCCCGAGCGTGATTCAGACAGTCTGGCGTGAGCAGGACGCGGTCGCATAACAGGTGGAGACACACACACACACACACACACACACACACATACATATATACTCAATCTGTGGGTCCCACAGATTCCAGCATATTAGAATCAGCGGCTCCTTTACAGTTAGACGGATATATTGTTTTTCCAAAATATCGAGCCTGTACCAGCCTCTGAACTCAAACGATAACTGCCCATGTGTGCTTTTCTGATGAAATAGACTTAATACAGTTTTTAATCAAACTATACTGCTTGGACATTTTCATAAGATTCATTTTGAGTAGCTTGTGTTTCAAAAGGCAGTTTTAGTGTCATGCCTCATATAAATGCAGTTTAAAGGTGAACTCCACCGATTTAACACATCAAAGTCTGCTTCCAGGTCGTATATAAAGCCTTTTGTGTCTCCAGAGGGAGCTGTGTGAAGTCAAGTTTGAGCACACCAGAATCTGTACAGTCAAGTGAATCGAGTTGAGTTGCATTGTGGGTAATTTAGGCACCAGGTATTGACAAGGAAGACGAATGTGTGGAATAAAAAATACGATATCTCCGGTTCTGCTGCCTTGATTTTGTCCATCAGACAAGAATGATGATAGACGATACTGCAAAATCTGTGATAACGTTTAATGACATTTTTTAAGTCCAATGCCATCATTTTTTAAACTTTCTTTTAATTGCTTTCTGCAATATCTGCACATGGCAAGTACAGTGCGGTTAAGTTAGGGAGAGTTAATTGCAGGTCTGTGGTGGGACGCACACTCTGGTCTCATGAATGAAAGTCAGACGTGCCACATTGTTCGCTGTTATTAGCAGTATCACTCTATAAAAATAAATCAGCAGAGCTCTCCATCCCCTGGCCTGTGTGTGTGTGCGAATGCTGGGTGCCGCATGGAGAGAGGGGTCCCTCTCTGACAAACCATGTCTCAGCGTCACGGCCAGTTGGCTAATCCGTGCTCAGCAGACTGCAGGATGTCCTGGTCTGCTGTGTTTCACTGGTCTTAGGTCAGTGTAAATGTGCTGCTGACAGCATGCTGGGCATCTTTGGCGCTGCCAACTGAGCCCACCAGAACTGACTGTAATGCTCGTGTGTGTGAGTGTGTGTGTGTGTAAGGAACTCTGCTTACAACTCATACCAATGAACCAAAAACAAAAATATTGTTTTAATCTAATTAGTAATTGTGCAACATGAAACAAAGAAAATGTATGTTATTAGAACTATACACCCATATTTCGGAAAAAAAGTGAAAATTCAAACAACTAAAAAGTCCAAAATATTAATAAAGACCTAAGAAGCACATCTTAGTAACTCTTCGGCTATGTGTAGGTGAGTTGTAAAGCCTGGAGGTACTGCACTCTGTTGTAAATGTGTGTGCGAGGGCTCCCCCCTTTAATGAGCAGACCGGTGAAAGACATTTTAATGTCACCCTGACCTGTGTGGATGTTTACTGGATGCCCTCTACCCATCTGCCAGTCTGAGTTAGTCTCTACCCTCACTGCACACGGAGATGAGAGGCACTCGTCCTTATGGCACTTAGAGAGAGAAGCTGTGGAAACATGCCACGCCATGGTACATGTATGTTAGGTGACTGAGACATTGAATTAAACAGCGTGGGTAATTCCATACGCCATGCAAATTAGAACAGTAAAATCAAGGCAAACTCACATTTCATCTGTCCCGGCTGTCACATAGTCAGATACAGTGCACTCACTGGCATGTATGCTGTATCCTGCAATGCTTGATACTTTATTTGGCTGAGTTAACAGAAGCCACAGCTCTGCCAAAAGCCATAAAACGTAGACAAAGCAATATGACACCCCGATGTAGCATCAGTGTTAGATTGATGCACACATATTTATTCATACACTCCTTTCTTTCTCTGCATCCTCAGCCATCACACTCACAGGTTGGTTAAATCATTCTGAGGTTGCGACTCAGTGGGGTCATTACTTCGTTATACTCCTGCTTAATGCAACACTAAAATTTTAATGACGGGTTATATTTAGTTGGAACCATATTTTACCAATTTGCATATTTTAACAGCAACAGCTGTGGAATCTCCCGCCTTCCTTGGGGCTTGCCTACAGCATATGTCTCATGTGAAGGTAAAAATGGAGTCACGAAATGATACTGCATCCTCAGTTACTCACACAAGATTCCCTGGCATGCATAAAAATGTAGCAGTGGGAAGAGGTTTCCTGTTACTTATATTGTCTTTAGTCGTATCATAAATATAGCCCCCAGTGAAGACGAGGAAATGCCGCATCACTGTGAGTTGGTGGAGGAAGATGTATCAACGCATGTCCACAGTAGTTGAGTCAGTGTTGTATCAGAGGTGCTGTTACATCTGCTGTCTGAAAGATGTTAATCTCTGAGATCAAAGTAGGATTTAATTCTGCACTTAGCACCCAAGCTACTGGCAGGCTTAAGCGATACAACTGTTCGTGCCAGTGAAAATTTTGGGTTATTTATTAGACTTACTGGCAGCAGTACCATATTTCTGTGCTCCAATAGGTTAGCTGTTTCTCTGCATCATAGCCATTCACCAAATCGTTCAGTTAGCATTTTCTAAACTGAATGAATTCTGCTTTTCCTAGCCACAGCCAGTAGGTTAGCACTGTGTGATTGAGACAAAAATATGGTAGATGATTTTTTTGCAGTTAAAGACAAATGCTGTAATACCAACACTGGACACTCAAGGAGAGAAACACTATCTTTAAGGCCTGTCTTTAATTTAAAATGTGGTATAACCAGCTTGGACGACTACAGTACCCTGATCAGACTGAATCACTATTTCGTTTCACTTTAGCCTGACATTGTGTTCAAGTTATTTCTGTTTGGGAGGGAGTGTTATTTTGTTTTGTTTGCCCTAGATACTGTAGCTAGCTAGCTATGAAGGAAGATCAGTCTTAATCCGGAAGTTGCGGAAGTTCTGAGGTGCAGAACCAGGCTACAGCTAGGGAGGAGAAAGACTCCAAATCGAACTCTCAGAAACATAGCTAGCCATTGCCTTGTCAAGTTGTTTTGGCTAACCTGGCTAACAGGTTCCACATCTTGCAGACACAGAACAATGTGAACATCCCATTTGAGCCATTATTCTGGCAACCTTGGGAAAAAATATCTGCATCTTCGGTTTTCAAGATGCTCAACTTTCTTTAGCAGGCGCTCGTTTACTTTGGCTTTCTGCTGCTTTTTTTGGTACTTGTTAAAGTCCTGGAGGTGAAATTAAACTGCGCAAATGTCCCACGTAGAACTGTGGTGAACTGTCACACTCAAATTTGTGGCGTTGACCAACAGTGAGTCATCTTGACAGTTCTAACCTTTGAGGGGACGGAGACTCCAAAATAGGGGACCATTCACTTTTATTCACAGTAACCTTCTCTGTCGCAGTAAAAGCCGTTCCACAAAAGAGCAGTGCAGACAGTTATGAGACAAGAGTCGATGGTACAAATACGTCTTTTGAATAAACTGTATGAACTTATTGTCCCGTTAGCAACTGAATTAAATTGACAAGCTAACGTGTCTGCTAACTAACGAGCGAATATCACTTTGTGGTGTGACCGCTGCTTTACTTTGGCTTCCCCCTGTTTTGTGTTGGGCAGGTAGGGCCGTCAGGTTATCTATCATGACTTGCGGTTTGCCTGAATAGCTGCCTACAGTTTTATATGGAGGGGTTGGTCAGAGCCATGAAACTCAACCATACAAGATATGTGCTGGTCGAACAAACCAAAACAATGCACTAAAAGCGGTGTGATCTTTAATAAATACCTCATCTTCTTAAGCAAAATAACTACTTTGCCAGCTCATGTCCTGTAGTCGGAACTAAAATATTCATCAGCATTTTTTTGCCAGCCACTGCAGTTACATAAACACACTGTGACACTGGGCAGACGGGCAAGTACACACCCTTACACCCAAACACTCTTATCTCTGTGCATGTACACAAGGACAAGTTCTCCACGGCTATAAAGTCTGACAGGTCCTGTAACATCAGTTGAAGAATTATGCAGATCTCTTTAGCTGGCCTGAATGGCTCTGCAGGGAGTGTTAAGAACACATACAGTGTTAGGTGGATTAGCATGCCAAGCATAAATAAAATGCTAATGTTTGCAAGCTAATGACTCCCACTGAATTTTTTCAGTGCTGGGATGAGTCACATGTGATCTGAAACTGATGGTCTTCAAGTGATTTAAATGCAACCCAATATGTCTAATTCTGCATTTTATCTTATTAAAGAAGCACATTTAATTATTGATACAAATTATATGTTCATGTGACTTTACGCGTCTTACTTATGGGTTACTTGTCAGAGATGAGTTTTCATGAGTTCGTAGAAGCCCAGCAAACAGTATTGTTAGTTTAAAGGTATGCTTGGATGTAACCTGGCTGATTTTCTTGCTGTGCATTTTAAACATCAGATGGAATTATTCACCCATTTTTTGAGAGTGCTTGGGAAAAACACATGAATTATGCAACAGCACTCGGTGGCTGTGGTGGGCCTTAATGAGATTTTTGGGAAGATTGTGCTTACTGAGTCATCTTGGGCGAGAGGAGAGTCGGGAAAAGGAAAGAGTGAAGGTGAGCAAGAGAGAAAGGTTTCAGGTATGTGCTCTAAGTCTTACTTCTAATTCCAGTCAAGGCAGGGGCTAAATGTAATTATGGTGCCACAGAAGCAGGGAACTGGGGATGAAGCATGGGCCGCCTGGTATTATCCTCACTTATCCAGAGTGTCCTCTCCAAAACTGAAGGCTATACTAGAGCCATACTAATGCTACTGTAGAGATGCACAAAAAAACTATCAGGCTGATTTACATGTCAGAGGAGGGAAATCTCAATAAGGGGTGACAACCACATAACTATAGAGTTGGAAAATGGGAGGAGTTGCTGTTTCTGAATTATTTCAATTCCTGTTTCAAAGTCTTCTTTTGCTGATGTGCTTATTTTATTGAATGAGTCTGCCAGACCATGTAGCAATATTCTAGGTTTATGTTACAGCCACCTGCCATTGTTTCTGAGAAGTTTGTCAGTTTGACACGGCGAATGGCTTTAAATACTATGATATCCATATGGAGAATAAGCAGAACTGTAGGAAATTCAAAACGTTGTTGTCCTTGCAGTTAAGAACAAAACACGGGGCCATAGTTGCAGAATTTATAATCCAAAGGTGTGTCTCAGTTCCATACTACAAACTAAATCTAAGCAGGTTTTGTGCAGAAAGTGACAAAAGTAAGTATACTCAAAACTGTCACTGTACTAAGAAACTCTTGATTTATGAGTGCGCTGTTGATATTTTCACTATTGCTGCTCACAGCTGGTAAAAAAATGAAACAAATTATGGACTGTGGTGAAACAGCTCCAGGAAGATCCAGAAAACAAAAAATATAAATTCTTGAAAAAACGTTTTGATGTCTATTTGTGAAGATTAATTGGAAATGACATGCTAAAGTTACAGTTTGATTGAAATGCAGTTAATTAAGTACACTAAAACAGTACTCTGAGACAATTAGTATATAGTATATACTGCAAACAATTAGTATGTAGTCTGGATTTGGGAACCAGCAGTTGAATTCTGAAGTGAATTGATCTGAGATCACTTCAGATTGTGCGGTTTGCCAAAAAGTGTAATCTTTAGTTTCCTCTCTTTAGTGGCGCACGTGACATCTTAAATTAAGTGATTGGATTTTTCATACTAAAGTGCACCTTCCAAGCCATAGCTAACGTCTCACCTTATGTTTTTCTGTACACTAGCTTGTACCTTTGACTTTATCAAAGAACCAGATATTTTCTTACGCAGTTGCTTGTCTTTTGTACTGATGGTTCAACCAGGAGATTTTTTATGCCCATCCAAACCTTGGTTAAGTGCTCAAACTGCCAAACACCTCACACTGTCTGCACAGAAAACGAACGGGACATTTACGTCTGGGACGCTGGATACCCAAAATAAATTATAATGACGATGATTCCATGATAATAACATACACTATGCTGTAGAGATGTCCTGAGCCGATCCTAAGGCATATTTTAATGGATCAGTATTGGCGAAAATGAAGCAGATCAAAATCTCATCCTTTCTTTATTTTACTGTGTTTTGTCCACCTCAGCCTGCTGGTGTTGCAAAGCTGCTCTCTGTTACAACAGCTGGGCTCTGTAGTGCAGCATTTCGCTGCATATGAGAGTGAAAATAACAGTGTGTGAATGTGAAAAATGATTTGGTTGCACCGGTGACTGACTCTGTTCGGACACCCAGGTTGGGAAAATACATGGATTCACTTAACTCCAAGGTTAATTATCATTAGAGCAGTGTCATTCAGCAGTACATTCAGGTAGCAGCTTTTCATTTAGTCATTTAGCATCGGTATAGTATAGGATTGGACTCGCACAGTATGTGGTATCTCCACATCTGTATAACTGAAAATGCCTCTTATAGATGAGTCCTTATGAGCAGAAACTTAGTACAGCACGTTGCCATAATCTCTAAATATACAGCAGGGACTATAAATAATATGTCATGTCATACAAAATGCCCATAATTCTGTGCAAATGACAGACATGAACTGACTGGGAATTTTGCAGTATATACTAACAGTACTTATTTACAATTTGACTTATATCTGGAGTCTAAACTAGCAGTGCAGCTCAAGCATGTTATCAGACTATGACCCCATCACTGCCTGCTGCTGGACTGTTGAATACCATCAACCCATCATCCCTAGCTATTCCATAGGTTTAGAGGGGGAGACCTTTTCACCTGCAAACACTGCAGTGATGTAACAAGCAGTAACGAGTGCTGTAGGAATGTTCAGCGCTGACAACATGACTCACAGCTGCCTGCCAGAAATACAGTTTTTTTTTCTCTCTCTCTCTTTACACCACATCAAGAGGCAGCTTGCCAACACTAGGTGGATGCCCATATTGTTGCTAATTAAACCCTGTTGCATTTATGCAGTAGCTCTAGCAAGAAGGTAAACTGGCTGTAGCAGGGGAAGGAGCAGTTATATTCCAAAGCAAATGGTTGGGAGGGCTTGAATTTTTATTTGGCCCACGCTGGGACTACTCGCCAAACTACACTGCAACAGGGCTGCAGAGAAGAGGAGCTAAATTTTTATCAGAGCCGGTGACCATACTTCCTTGCAAAAGCCTGCTAGGGCATCTGTTGTGGTAATTGTCAAGTCCAACACTGTCGAACGTGTAAGTTTCTGGAGAATTTTTTTGTCACCCAAGTTCTAAAAATAAATGTTAACACTTGTGATGTGATCTATATCCACAGAGATCAACTTAAAACATAAAATATGATGCATTGTTTTTAAACTACCCAACAGTATAAAAAGTAATTAAAATTAGCTCAGACTGCAGCAGTAATCATAAAATATACAATATTGTAACACATGGGGCATTTTTCTGTATAATTACTTTTACTTTTCAGACTTTAGTACATTTTGCTGATAAGCCTATTGCACTTTTAGAACAATTTTGAATGCTTGAGTTTTGTGAGATATTCTAAGATTTTCTGTTACCACTTCTGTAGTCTCGAGTCGACTCAAATGCTGCCGTTCGCAGACAGTGCAGCACCTAAAAGTTTCAAATTCTTGAAATGGAGAATTAGAGTGTGGGTGCTAATTACAGAAATTAAGATGCAGGGTGCCAGTGTGCAGAGGTAGGCAGAACACTTGTGGTATTTTTGTGTCTGGAGGCACGCCGCACACCTTGGGCTCTCATGGAAATGGTGGGATTACATAGAATCCATTATCATATATTATTAGTGGGTGTGTTAAGGGCTGGTGACAATCATGGCCAATCGTCTTTGCTCATCTTGTGCTCTTCCCACTACAACGTACTCCGACAGTAGCTTGGAAAGGGAGTGGAGAGTCCAGAGGCGCCTCTCCCAAGAGGAAGCACACTGCTGTGAAATTTAACCGACGCAGTCATATGACCAGTCATGATGTCACTTTACCACGTGATGCTCTTCATTGTAGCTGCAGGTTGGTGTGGTTAGCAGCATGGTGTTGGTTGTGCAGGATGTGATCAGGGTATCTTGATTAATCTGGTGTACGTATTCCCGCTTTGACAATGCGCGTCACTCAAATTAGAGACTGCAGATGGATCCCGCACCTGCCAGCTGTAAAGAAAGTTAATCACTTGAAAGGGAATGCCGTCACTACATGCAAGCTGTTAAGCGGAGAGATTCTTTAAAGAATGAAACATTAATCTATACTTTTCCTCACACTATTGCCGTAATTAGAATAAAATGTTTGTTCAATTAATTGTGTGTTTTTTTTGATTGAAAATGTATTTATGTACTTATTGGAAATAGCTTCCAGCAATATAGCACATGACTGTAGTTCGCCATGACAGTGTGCTTTTGACATGTTCAGAGCTGGCAGGCAGCAGAAGGTGCAAAACATTGTCCATTTGACACCAAAATGGCAGTATGCTAATGGGTTGCCAGTGATACTCACCCATGCATCTCTCCTTCCACTAAAAGCTTGTCCCAATAGTGTCCATGTAACATGTATCAGTTCAATTTCTCATATTAAATAATCAATAATATATAATATCTCTAGACTGTTGGATATAGTATATATTTTTTTATTTGTATTCATGCCTTGTGTTGCTGGGATCTAGGCGCCCAACTCAATTTGCATCTGATTGGTCGGCGGGGCTGCTCATTTCGTCAATCATCACGCCTTTTATTCTGGTGCCAACGGCTGCAACTTCCAGTGCTCATTAGGTTACTGGTTGCTGGTGATTACTGGTTAAAAATTCAAAACAAAACTGAGAAACAGTATCACTACCTCAAACCAAGATCTCATCATACAGATTATGGGTAGGCTGAAATTTCTGCCGTACATCAGCTTTCACACAATAGATTATAGACTCTCCAGATTTCATTGAAATGTTAGAAATGTACCAATATAAAGCAGCATTAGCGTGGCATGTTTCCCTCTACAGAGGAGGCATCAGAAGGATCCAATCTAAAGTCATTTAGGTGCAGATACGCAGCACTGTGCTCTATTGACGTCTAAGTCTTTGCTTTTCTTCATGTTTAGGTGTAATTAAAAAAAACCCTATTTCAACTATCACTGTCGGCTAATCGCGCTGGGATTGTGGGGCATCTCAAGCATCAACACACAAATGTTGTGTGGCATACTATCAATGCTCCAGATTTTCATTGACTTGACTAGCTGTTTGAAAGTGAAACAGGCCTTGGCTGGTTTTCTCATTACAGCAATATTACGCAGATGCTCTTTCCTCAAATCCTCCTTGAACTTGTTAGGTTTTCTTTTCCCTGACATTTTCATTCATTCATTCATTTTTACTGGCATCATAGAAAACGTTGAGTAAAGAGTGTGCTTTTTTCTTCCTGACATTCATTCATTTGATCTTTTAAGTAAAAATCTAATCTTGGCTCCGCCTGTATGGTTCCTGGATTCATTCCTGGATCTAAAGCCCTCAAAAGAGAAGGGTGATGCTGTAGTGCTGAAATGCTCTCAGTACTACAACCGCATGATGATTAAATGAAATGTCCTTGGTATAATTCTTTGTTGATATACAGTAAATTAATCAGATTTAAATGGATAGTTGTTAAAATATATATACTGTACAGATACAGACTCCAGTGGGCAGTCTAATAGGTCATTCACATTTCGCCCTCTGTTGATTGGTCAGTGCCAGATAAAAGCGATGGGAAGTTGAATTTTGTTGTAACTTTGTTAGAGAGTGTTGTGAGCCTGTGGGTTCATGTGAATGTGTACCAGCATGGGACTCCACTCCTGGTCCTGAATGGTTCACTGTCCAGTTATGTACTGTATCCTCTTTTTTTTACAGTATTTTTTATCAATCTTCAACATTTATGAGCCAGAAAAAGGCACCAGGATTCATTTTGTTATTAGGCCAATGCCATGGGAAATATGTAGCCTATACTGCAAATATTTTTTGCGTATGTCTGCATATTTATGTGTTTGCTTGCTTGTTTTTGTGTCATGATTGTATTGGAGGCAAGCGGGAAAAGTGATGCAGCGTGACATAACCACCATTGTTGTACTGTGAGGGCACTCAAGGGTCTTCGGGGAGGCCAGCCAGGGGATAGGAGTGAGAACATGGCTGCAGGATTAATTTGAACCGCGTAGAGAGCCTCTGAATCACCATGCCCAGGCTTGTACACTAACTCACACCAGGGCTTTTCCTGCCTCAAAATGAGCCAAAGGTGTTACCTCAGCCGTGACCTACTGAACCTTAATTTATTACTTTAACAGGAAAATAAATTTGAACACTTAAACAGATGTGCACGGCCCTACCGGCTGGCTGTGAGTATAGGAAGCACCAGCTACGATTTAGATACTCTTATAGCTCTATAATTGGGGAGAAAAAGTAGTATTTAGGTGTTAACACGTTCAAATTTGAAATAAAAGAGACTCTGGTTACAAGGTAATTTAACAATAAATAGTACAAAGAATACATTTTACAACCACTTTATATACATCTTTTTTACACTGAAACACACTGAAATACCAGACATTACAATTCAATTCAGTCACAAAAGACCTGCAATGCAATATCTGTTGATAATGTGTCATCGAGGAGTGCATCTGCTGTTGCAGGTGCATAGACGAAGTGCTCACAAGTTGATCTGGCTGGATTTTGATCCATGCTAGCGGCATGGCCCCAGAGATGGCAATGTATTTTATACATCCTTTCATGGTGCCCAGAGGATGAATCCTGCAGACTTTGGTGATCCCCTGACTTTTTCTCTCACGCCACCATGAGGTTGACATTTGTCGTTCAGAGTGAAATATCTTGACAACTATAGGATGGATTGCTGTGAAATTCGGTATATACATTCATGTCCCCTGAGCATGACTTTGATCCGTTGATCTTTCATGTACCGCCACCATCAAATCAGAATTATAATTTGTCCACCTTAGCTGTACTTTGTGTTTAGTGCCAATTACTAATGTAAGCATGCTAAACTAAGATGGTTAACATTATACCTGCTACCTATCAACCTGATAACATTGTCTTTTGTGAGCATGTTAGCATGCTGATGTTGGCATTTCACTCAAAGCACTTGTGCCACATGCCAGTAGAGCAGCAGTGGCACGTGACATACCACTAAGAATAGGCATACGTCACCAAACCAATAGTGGGATACCATCAGCCAATTTTCAGTCTCTGTGTGACAGACTGTCAGACCTGACAAATTTACCACATCTTGTTAGCAATGTGAACTGTGCTTTTAATGGCCAGCACTAATTAGCTCATGAATCATCTTGCTATATG
The DNA here is from genome assembly GCA_003416845.1 of Oplegnathus fasciatus. NCBI lineage: Eukaryota > Metazoa > Chordata > Actinopteri > Centrarchiformes > Oplegnathidae > Oplegnathus > Oplegnathus fasciatus. The sequence goes on along the minus strand of NTHP01000076.1, from coordinate 1,373,423 downwards.
CTGTGTTTTTACCTTACGCCACCCTGGAGTGATTCCACTGTTGCAATTATTGGCAGTGTTGCCTTTCAACGCCACCCTCCTAAAATAATCATTGCCAACATAGTCATGTTTTTGTACAAGCAGAGTTGTGTTTACGGCAAGGAAGCGGTCGTGAAATTCTCTATGAAGGAAAAACCCTGTTGTAGTCTTGTAGGACCCACTTTATGAAACAGTGGAGAGTGTAAGGATACAATGGACATGGTACACAGATCACTTTTAGACCTCGAAGAGTCTGAGGGTTTTAAAATGAGAAAAGAAAATGTTAACTGACAGTGTGTGCAGTTCAAATAAAGTGGCATTCTGACATAAGCAGCCTTGCCTTTAGGGACCTTGCTGAGCAGTAAACATATTAGTCTTGTGAGACAACTTAAAGTAGCTTTTGTTAAGATACCAGCCACTGTAGTGATAAAGTCCATTACATTTAGGAGGCTCAGTGAAGGTGGATTATTACTCAGAACAGGGAGAAATACATTCCTTCACTCCACATTACTTACTGTATTATTGCAACCTGCAAAGGCTGTAATAGTAAAAACATGGCTATGAAAAGACACTGATGGTCAAACAAATATGTATTTTATATTTTGTGTGTTGTATTTCAAAGGCTAAAAATAAAATCTGACCCACATTCCCAAGTGATACTCTGGCCTCGCCAACAGCTTTTGCTATGAGCAATGTAAGCATGACAAGCAGTGGCCTGGGAGCAGATGAATGACTGCGTCACCAATATGCCCTCTGTTGATGACGTAGGAGGAGAAACATCATCGCCTCCCCTATCTACTGTATGTTGCTGTTATTTTGAGATACTGTATCATTTGGTGGGATTGTATCCACAATTTAATCTGATATTTATGTATAATATACAATCAACATTACAACAGGTACCGCCTGACTTTATTTTAACCATTGCAGTAACTTGAATTTGTGATGACATTTAAGGTTTACTTACTAGCTTTTTTTTAAGCTTTCAGCTGTATCCCTGGTCCTTCTTCAGCAAATGCAACTGGCTCGGTTTTCATCCCTTGACCTAAGAATGGAAATTCGATCATGGGATGACAAGTAGTTGTATAGGGGGGGAGATGGTAACCCCTGTCTCTGTTAAGGTGTGACTTGATCGTTCTCTGGCCGTCCACTGACTCCTGGTCCATGACTTTGGTCTGGTGTTCACAGATGGCTGATGTTGTTGATGTTGCTTATGTGTTCCAAAGGTCAAAAATGAACGTCCATGCTCAGCTTACTTGAATGTCTGTCGCAAAATGATGACAAAGTGTGGAGAGAGGAAGAGAGAAGAGCACTTCCAGAAATCGACTGTTAACTGCTGATCTGATAATGGACCAAACTGCAGGGTGGGACTGGGGTTGGCTGTGCCCCCAGACTCAGCTCCACTCACAAATCTTTCCTCAGATTTTTTTATCAGGCATCATTAGGGTGAACCTGCATCTCAATTAAAATAGTACAGTCCAGATTTTCAAGGATTTTTCCCAGGTAGCCATGGAAAAAGTTGTATATTTTTTACATCTCTGTAGTTTCAAGCTACCGTACTACTAACAGCAGTCGCTCTGTGATGTTGAAACACATGAAGGTTGATTTGTCAAGGGAAAAAAATGAACTGGAGCACACTGATTGATTTGCAGCCTTTAGTAGTGCAAACAGACCAATGTTTCAACACTGCTGTGTCTTCATCAGAGTTGAAATGGACAATCACATATATAGTCAATCTAGAATAGGTGTACAATTGCCATTTGATAGGTGGTTGAACAGGATTTATGGATAATGGATAAAAGGTGGGAGTTACTATAGCCCATGTCCAGCTGCCTCAACTTATGCACTGTAATCAATCAATTAAAGGAAACATAACACAGTCAACCGTGTTAACAGTATGAAGCTAATGTGCCTCTCTGCATAGCAATGAGTTCACTATGGCACCATCTCAAGGAGAGGGTGAGATTTTTTCTTTTTTTAATGACGCTGCAGAGCCATGATCACCCTAATGGTTTGCAATTGCATAATTCATGTTTTGTGTGCAGTTTTGTATTAAGATATTTTTACCAATATGTCGATGTGTACAGTGTTTGGTGTCTGGCGAGTTAGAACACTGTGCCCAGTGGCCACAGCTGAAAAGACATGTGGGTTTATTAGACAGCCAGGAGACAGTGTTAGGTGGTTTTCTAGTGTTGGAATGAGCCTAAGATCTATCTCTAAGATTTCGAGAAGGTTTGAGCTCCTGATTCAGATGAATACTGCTGGAATATGTGCGGAATTTCCTCATTTCATTTCCACATTTCTGTGTTTTAGTAATGAAGTTGGTAAATTAAATGTTGATATTACCGATGGGAAGTCAAGTCAATGTTATTGACTTAGACCAGAATCACAAAATTGTCTCAGAGGTCTTTATGCGTCGAACAAACAGAAGCAACTCTAATGACCTCTGAGCTTTTGGTACACTTTACTTTGTTGTATTTTAGTATTCAGGTTTTGGGCTACCTGAAAACTATCCTACCACTCACGATGCATCTAAATCGCAGGTACAAAAGAGGGTACATTTACTGGTTAACTGTAATGTAGTTCCAAGCACTGAATGAAGCAGCAGCGATTACAGCACTAAAATACCACCAAAGGGATCACAGAATTTTGTGAACAAAACAGGACAAGTTAGCAACATACCATCATCTCCCACAGTCACATTGCAACTTGTGCTATGTTGAGAATCGCACCCCGAGGGTGCTAATGATGATGGTGATCGCAGCCTGTAACCAGAGGCAAGTGCAGCTATTCTTAGAAGCAGCACTTTTTATTTAGAGGGAGAGGAACGTGTCGTCGTTGGCAGCGTTGAGCCGCCTGTTCTTTTTTCTCACTTCATTAATTTGTTCATTTATTCAGTGGACTACTCCTAATCTCATTCCTGTCTCACTCATTCATCATACTGGGTGCGTTTCCTCCCTCAGTTTCCCTTTGTGTCTCTGTGTCTCTCCCTGGTTGAACAGCAGTCCCACATATCGGTCGTCACCAAAGATGAAAAGAATAAGTCACACATCTGCAACTAGTTCCATAAAGCTATCTGTGTATCTTGCCTCAGCCTGGAACTATCCCTTCAGCAGGAAGCAAAGAATCTACTAGTTAATTTTCTGAAAGTGTTAATGTAGGACTCAGTTACCTTCAGCAACAGGAGCAGCATCTAAGCAAGTATTTATTTTGGTCTCCCAAAGAATGGTAAACTTGGGTTTTTGACCACAGGGTCAGCAGTTTAACCCCATGGATCTGAAGGAACAATCTTGGCAGAAGAAGTGAGTCTCTAACAACACTGTTAAAAATAGTTTTACACACACACTGAGTGAGCACCATATGCGTCGTAGAAGACGAAAGTCTTTTCTTATTTCCCAAACCTAATTTTAACTTTTAAGCAGATAACATTTCTCATACAAGGTTATAATTTTTATTATATTATAGTTTTTTCTATTAAAAGATAACGTTTCTCAGTGCTTGTTATTCCAGGGTTGGTGATCACAGTTTGCACTCTGTCTGTTTTGTTTGTTGATATGGCAACTTGTTTGTAAAAACTTGCTTATTTATGCATCCAGCAGATTCAGAGCAACATTGGTATTCATCTGGAATGGTGTTCCAGGCCGCCTGGAGGAATATCTGGCTCTTTAGCTGCTCGATGCTAACTTTGTCTGTCTTTTGTTTATTACAATACCAGCTAGTTTACATTGGGCTTTTAGAGCTTTTTCACTGGAAACAACTGCCTACTGTGTCTGGACATGATATTGATGAGAACGTTAAGACTGAACCAAAACCTGCAGGCTGTAAAAACCAAAACAGTGAGTTATAATTCTCTGAGTTCATCACTACGAGTGATACCTTTCATATGTGTGCAGTTATTTGATCCATTGTTGATATGAAAATATATATGAGTGTAGCAGCTTTAACTGTAAGCTTTTAACTAACTCAAGACTATCCCACAGTAAAACAGTTTTGCTTCAATGCCGTCTGCTGCCCACACATTGAAATGAAGTAAATTAAAACAAATTCAATTCAGTTGATTAAAGATTATCTAGTCATTCTTCAGGCTTTAGTCTAAAAGACTTTTTTTTATGTTGTGACATCTGTAAAAGTTGCTTTACCACTGCACCTCAGTGGTACCGTGATAACACCTCAGGAGAAATTTATAGTATTAGTAATTAGTGTTTCTGTTTTATTTTTATGGTACAGTAAGCAGGGAGGACATTGTGGAATTTGGGGGGGCGCTGTTGAGTTCTGCAAAGAAGTTGGCGAGTGTGTCTTTGACTTTGTGTTGCAGATTGAACCACTGAGAAAAAAATGAGTCAACTGAAAAAACAGCGTCCTCTAGAGATTCTACAGGATAGTTTCCCTTTTCTAAGTTTTTGTGGTTGAGGTCTGGGCAAAATCACCAGAGTCAACCCTCTTTGCTCCCCCTTGGTCCTAAGGTACTGTAGGAACAGCACAGCTTCAGTGTTTAGGGTCACTGGCCGGATTAAAGCGCAATCTTCTTCTACGTAACTTTAAGCTGCAGTTGTTTCAAGCAGTGATAGCTGCAAGAGGCTCGCACATACGGTAACAATTACAGCAGGACATAGTTGTTATTGTTGTACTGTTGTAGTTTTCCTATTTTTTGAATTTCTTTATTGTTCTTATTATTGGGTGGAGGCATATGAGAAGTCCACCAACCAAGCATCGTATTTTTTTAACCATTGATTCTGGCAGACAAAGGTCTCGAAGGCAAATTATATTCCTTTCATCCCTAACTGTATTTGAATTGACCAATAATAAATTGAATCTACTGTACAATTTGACTGAACAGTCATAGCACAATGCACAACTATTAGTACACAAAGTGATATTGTTACTTTTTAAGGAGAGCTGCTTGTCCTGCTTGTGTGCATTTTTAAAACTGATGCACTTTGTAATCGAGGCATGTGAGACTTCTAGTGACAGTAGCAGCACGTGAGATGCTTGTATGCGCTACTATCATGAGTACTAGAAGTTGTATTCCTGGCACCACGGCTGCTTTCTACTGAGCCCAAACCTCCAGATAATTTGCAGAGCCAAGCCAAAGGGCACAAAGAGACACAGAACATGTTAAGCAATCCTTAAGGCCACATTGGCAAATGTGATCTGGGCTCTGCTGTCAGCCTCAGTAGACTTGGCTGATATGCTGTCAGCGATAGTTGTGTCTTCCTCCTGTGCTTGTATGTCATGCATGTCTGCATGCCTTGCTGTAATGCTGCATGGGAAGGAGCATCCATGCAGACCTTAATATGCATTGCCAGTCACACTTCTCTCACACTACACTGAAGTCAAAGCAGTGGATTAGATTATAGGAAAATATAAGGCAAGTCCAAATCATGCAAGACATATGTAGGAAGTGGGTCACTGCCCCCACTGTTTACTCCCACCCCCATGTCATTTGATTGACATGCAAAAAGGGAGACCAGCTGAACTGAACTGGCTGGTATATGATTGAATTGGACGATGCTTTTCTTTTTACTACTAGCTGTCCTCTGGTTCTTTCCTCCCACATCATGGTAATGGGTTATTTACCTTTGTCCTTGTAATGATTTTCAGATGTGAAGCACCTCTGAAGCACTGATTGTGACTCACAAATTCACAAATTCTTCTCTCTACATTTAGCAGGCTGCAGATTCTGCAGAAGTAGAAGCTGTTAGCTGTCAAATAGCTTTGCATTCTTCTAGCAATTACTATTAACCAGTAGCATGAATACCAACTACTAGGTAGCCTATTAAAAATACCTGAAAATCTAGTTGGTAAGTATTTTTGCTGTTGCCAAGTATGTCTAAGCAAGAGAAACTGTAGCCACGGTGAAAAATAAAATGTTAGACCAGCTAACTGTTTCACCAGCATTATGCAGCAATAAAGTAATCAGGGGGTCGTAGCTACTCTGGTGGTGCAGTGCCTTAGATTGGTGACCTGTAATTGAGTGATTGAGGTTCAAATCTTAACATAGCATGTAAATGCTTTACATTTACATTTAGAAGTTATCATACAGTATTTATTTTGACCTGATGATGGCACTAAATGAAAAGTCAGGAGATCACTAAAATCATTAGGAATCATCCTCCGGAGACCATGAATGTCTGTACAAAATTAAATGGTAACTAATTAAGTATATGTAGAGATATTTCAGTCTGGACCAAAGTGGCTGACAGACAGACCGACCCACCGGCATTGCCATCCTTGGGGCCATGCTGCTAGCGTGGCTAAAAACAGAATAGCTTCCATACAGTATTTAAATAAGTGTAGGTTTTCATTACCTCATCCTGAAATTCCAAAATCCCACCCAAACCTACATACTCCTACTAGGTTGTGGACCACATCTACAGCCAGAGGGGTTCTATATAAGAGTGATGCCTTGTCTCAACAACATTATGTGTTTGTTAGCCTCACAAAACCTGACTCTGGACACTAAACTCTTCTGACATTAGAAGACTATTTAAGTCATTTTGAACCAGTGGCATAGCATTAAATTAGGCTTAGACTTTTGTCTCATTTATAGTGATAGACCATCAGCCTCTACCTCCCAGCATAGACAAAGATATTTATATCTGCCTGAGAAGAGGACAGCACAATGGGAACCTACACTGAGTGTTTAGAGGCTTCTATCTCTCCATCTACCTACCTACCTACCTACATACCAACATATGCTTTGACAGAGCCAGTGCTTAAGATGAAGCCCACTTGCCTGTTCCTCATTGGTGTGTGCCTACATTGTAATCAAGCATGAAGGTACAAGTATAGTTAAAGGGGGACACACACTGACTGAATAATGGAAAAGTAGCTAGGAAGGTATGTGATGCAAGAAAGTTTGTGTTGTTTTGTAGCCTTCTGTATCAGTATTCACGTCCTACAGCTTATGTTTGTCCCAGTAAAGTTCAAAGGTTGTGTAGAGTTACAACCACTATTAAATTATGTTTTGTCTTTTGACTATCTCTCAGAAAACCGCCGTCTGGGCCACTTTTAGAGCCGTGTTTCTGTGTCTCCATCCAGACTCTCAAAATACATCAGCCTCCGTTTATTATTACAGAAATCCATAAATCATTCAGTGGATTTTGGTAACTTGGTGCCCTCATTGGCTGTTTTTAGAAGTCTGAGCTATTTCAGAGCCAGCACTTACACAGCTTGTATTAAAATTAAATAATTCAAGGGAAGGAGGGATGACTGAAAAAGGAAAATGGATTGAAGAAATAACTTCTTTTTATGCACCACTTCTTTTCCATGATATTGATGGGTCTCGCTTCATCTCCGTCTTTCACCTATATTACAGTTTTTGTAGATTTTCATTCCCAAAGTTTGCATTTCGGTATTTTTACATTCTGTTTGACTAGCATATAATATATTTACTTTATTTTTGTGAACGATGGTAACCATTTCATCAAAGTTTCAACTTGTCTTATTTTTACAGCGGAAATTGAACTTTTCTTAATAAAAAATTCTGCAAACCAGTAAGAGTAATGCGGAGACAACACTGTAATGCAGTCAGGTTTAGGGCTCATTTCTCATTAGACAAGCCAGCATCTGCATACACACTATAATATTTAGAGAAATTAGTGTCTGTATCAAATTACCAACATAAAATACTGAAGTGTTTTGGATGATGGTACTTCATCAACAGGTTGTGCTTGATGCTCTGATCTTGGTCCTCATCAGTGACACAGCCTCTCCTCTACATCTTAATTATATCCAACACAGGCAAACCTGCTCTGTATAATTAGACCTTGGCTGAGAGGCACAGAGGTCTTTCTCAAGCCTCCTGTATAATTGCATCTGATATTCACTCCTTAACAAGATTTTGCTAACCTTCTATTGACATTTAGACTATAAAGTCTCCTCCCGTCTGAAAGTTCTGATCAGGGGACAGGAGCAGCCGAGCTCAGCCGCCCTGTTAAACCTCCTCAGCCTGACTTCACTGCAATACCAATGAACCTTTTGCATTTATTCAGAAACCATGTTATCAGTGTCAGGAATCGTCAAAAAAAGGGAGGGCTTTGATGATTTCCATAACATCATATCATGGATAGTGACAGTATCGTTCATAAGTCTGTCTGTCACGTCTTTTGATCTCTTTGATAGAGGAAGAAAGGCAAGAGAGTATTGTAATGGTTTGATTTTAATTGGTCACGTCTTTTCAAGGTGGTCACAACCACCTGTTACACCAACCCTGTCTCCCAAAAATTACATTTACGTACAACTATTTGCAATAAAGAGATACATAATACGAAACGAAACATTTTTGATTAACAAATCTGCAATTTCGCAAAATGAGCGTGTCTGCAGATTCACTGTCAACGTAATCTTCTCATGATCAATTCATAGGACTTGGTTAAGATTAGGGAACAATGCAGATTTTGTTCAAATATTAAGTCAACACTGATTGAAAAATGGACAAACTCCGCCTGCGAATGAAGATCATGTGATATGATTGAAAGCCCCAGATTAGTTACTAAATGGACCTTGACCTCAACTGACTATTCCAAGGTCAAGAATAAACTTTGAACCTAAGCAGGATATGTTTACTTTTTCAATATTTACCAAAAACCACATTTGCATACCAGTGATGGAATGTAAGTACATGTGCTCAAAGGGCAATATTGTATGTTTTACTCCACTACATTTATTTGACAGCTATAGATACTAGTTACTTTGCAAGTAAAGGCTCTGCACAACCATGCAGGTGGTTTCAGTTATTCTGACCGATTAGACATCTAGTCAGGTGTAAATTTCATTGGAATTATGGGACGTCACCAAATGCTGTGCACGAAAAAAATGATAACAGCGCTAAGCTAAACAAAGCTATATATCCATACACTAATCCTTCCTGATTAAAATGTTATTGCAAAGTTTTTGTCATTTTGTGCCTACTTCTGCCTGTCTGTATATGGAACACCATCACTAGAAACTACATCTTTAAAAAATGACCATAGGGCTGAAACCTTTCCGTCAGTCTCAACATAAAATGAGCATAATAAGCTTTACAAATGTCACATTTATTGCAGGGCTATTGCATTGGTTTGCGTTACATTGTACAGGTGTTCAGCAATGGCCATAACAAGCTCCCATTTGCTGGAACACCAGTTTGGTCCATGCACAGATGGCAAATAAATAGCCAGATGTTGAGTGGTACTGGAGTAAGATTTATTCACCTCCTGTTTTTGTGTAAGAAGAAGACCTTGTGAGTCGTGAGACCTTGTAGTAGTATTGTTTTGCATTAGTCTCATCCATGACTGGGGTCTGTAAAGGGGTTTGTTGAAGTTTTAACATCAAGGACATGAGGTTCGGCAGCACTGCTGTATAATACATTTTGAGATTAACCTTGGGATTTATTCATTTATCATCATTCTTTCATCACCCAGCTGAGGGTAGCACATATCATTTTGACCAGATTCAGCTCCAATTTGGCAGCTGTTCACCATTCAATTAACTGAGTAACCTCACATAGCTGAAAATTTACCTTACTCACTTACTTAGTCTGAATTGGCTGTGACATTAGTAAAATTGCATTACATTTACATTCGTATTGTTACTTTTCTCCCAAGATATAAATGTTTGGTCTAAGCACCCAGGGAAGAGGTTGATTACATGAATTGTGGAGTCAGTAACACCCAACTGTGTTATTTAAATTTATAATCCTTAATATTCCAGTCCTGGTTGGTTAGGCAACATTTGTGGTTACTGGTGGTAACAGAAAGTGCCGTTTAATACTAGGAAATATTCTGTTGGCATTAGCAGTAATTGAATACAGCTGTAATACTGCTGTTAACAGTAACGCTGGATTAAATGCCACACTGTTTCCTGTGAATACCTAACGTAGGTAGGAAATCTGAATTCAGGGTGGGAATGGCAGACCCCGCCACCAACAATGAAAACTACTGTATAAAGAAGTAAGTACAGAATGTAAATATATTGAATGGATATGGCTTAAAAAAAGTGCAGACCATAAAAAAAATCATTTTAACTTCATCTTCCCAGTGTAAAAGATTCGATTAAGAGTTCTCCATTACTAATTACTGAAAGGTGTAGTGGGATCTTAGACTTCCCTGTTTTATTTCCAAAGACTTAGGTCTTACATTTTCAACCCATTTTTGAAAGGACCAGTTTGTCAAGAAGAAACCTACAGTTACAGAAATGTGTTATATCTGTGATCTGGAAGTGTCCTGTGATGCAAGAGGCTGAACACTGCTGTGTGGCTTAGTGTGAAACTCTTATTAACCCAGAGACATTTATTACACCCCTGGCTGTCTCTTGATGACCTGCTTGATGACCTGTAGAGCTATTTTACTTCACTTATCTACTATGGAGATAATTGATAGCCTCCAGCATTCATTATTTTTTCCATTTCAAATTCTCATTAAATTCTCAAACTATATTAACCAGTTAATGTAAATAACTTACAATATTATTATGTAATTGTCTGTTTTATTTTCTTTTATCGCCAATTAACATAAAGCAATAGTAATTCAAACTCTTTAGTTTTTGAGTCTTGGTCTCTGCAAAATCTGGTGTAGAGGAAGTAATGTGTTTTAATTTTTCAGCAGCTACAGTGAGTTGTGTGGGATAAACAGAAACGGGCATGATTTCAGGGAAGTGCAGTACAAACACACCACCACAGTGAGCACTTGGCACCAAAGTCGTTGGAAGAAAAATAGACTTTGCAGCTTACCGCTCCTTACAAATCAAATCAGATTTGCTCAGCTGAGTGGTCATCCCAACCAAGTCGTCTGTTCTTCAAATCAGTGCTTTTTGTACTTGTACTTGTTAAATAAAAATAGCACTTACAACAGCTTGTAAAAATATCACCAACTGTAGCAAAGTCTGTGCCACATTTAGAAGAGAAGACTTGACCAATGGAAAGTAAAATGAAAGATTGTAGTGATTGAGGTGGAAGTGCTAATGTGAAGGAACACTGAGATGGAGGAGGATGGAGAGGGGGTTATAGGTTCAGGGATAAAAATGAATGAGAAAGAGCAGGAAGAAGGATTTAACTTTGACTTGTGAAGATAGATAGGACAAGCAAGTCCCACGACGCTTAATGAGTGGGGATGATAGAGTTGAGAAGTGACAGAGAGAGAAATGGAGATGGAGTGTGGCCGGTGGACAGGTAGGGAGTTTCACTGGCTGACTGAGTGACCTAGGAGAGGAGGAAGAGAAGAAGGGTAGATGGAGCCCAGATTGATGGAGCGAGTACGTTTGGGTACCCACTTTGGTTAGGTGATTGATGGCGGACAGGTTAGAGATGTAATGCAGTTCAGGGTGATTTAATTTAGGGGCTTGGATTGCTTAGCATAGGCTAATTCTTTTTGACCTTCTTCAGGCTGTTAGAGAGATTTCATGTTATTTCTCCATTAATCTTGCTGAGTAAACTCACATCAGCTGGATTGAGTTGACTCCACTGATTTGAGAGCTGTCATTCCACGCTATGGTAAAGATGATGTTGATAATGATCCCAGCTAGTTGTTTGACCGGCGGCAAAAAAAAAATATAGGCTACAATGCCACTTTTCTACTTTTGTTTAATGCATCTGGATGCATAAAATGTCCTCTCACTAGTACCTCCCAGTTTTCCCCATAAAAACAAGGGCATGGTCAGCACTGTTAGCAAGCTGTATCATCATTTATTTTGCGAGTTAGCCAAACTACAAAATGAAAGTGTTACCTTGTAAACTTGCAAGCCAGTCTGGACGCCATAGATGTTTTGAGGGAGTCAAATGTATCGCTTTGATACTTAAAAAGCTAGCGAGAATGACTGTTTTGACTGTTTTTGCAGTTCTCAAAGGTTAACAGATGATTGAGCATTGAGCAAACAATCATAGCGTTGCCTGCCTGTGCACATCATTTTACAGCCCTGTTTATTGTGGCTAGAGAGCAGTCGGGTACTGACCGACAGCTAATTCTAGCAGATAGTAAACAGCAGTCAGAATCCCTCAGTTATACTTTAAGCACATCACATTAATATTTTAATAACTTTAATGTGGACATTCAGGGCTGAGCAGAAGCTTGTCCTGTCAGTCTGTGAAACTAGTTAGCTGGCATTAGCAAACGTTAGGTCAGCAGCCAAATGGGAGATGATATCTCATATGTTCAGCTTTAATTATCAGATGTGTCTTACCAGCAGTTTGTCATTACTACAAGTGGAGCACTACATAGCAGTCATCGCTAAATACAATGCCACTTTTACAATGTAATGATTGGAATAATAAATTTGAGGTATCCCTGTAATGTATATTATCACTAAATGTAAACTACAATGAATTGGTCTGGTTTTCTAGATTCACATAAACTAAGTTGACTTAAAGTAAAATACTAATAAAATATTTGTCACAGTTTGGCGCAATTAAGCCAGGATAAAAGGACAGTACTTTCCTACTCATTTTTCATCCGTATGACTTCGTTATTATTTCTTAAAAATTCTAATTTCTTTAGTTTAATGGAAAATAAAATGAAAGTAGTTATATGTCTAATAAAATAGGTTGACTGTGAATTCTCATATCATTTCAATATTATTTTGGAGCACTCACCTGGGGTACAGTTTGTTTGTTTATATTGTTATTGCCCCCCTTGAATGGAGAAGTGACTCCCTAGAAAAGTACTAATGTGCCCATTTGACCCCCTGCCAGACAGTCTTGGCTTAAATGGTGCACATACACAGTCTGAAATCTTACGGTGATAAGAGTACAACAGGATCTACATTCTCCTCAGCTTTAGTCACACATGATGCTGATCGGCATTGTTTGTATGCTGGCTCGCAGTCTCACGTCTGAAATTAAGTGCATTCATCTCCAGTGTGGTGAGAAGGGTGGTAATTAAAATGTGTTAAAATACAACAGTGCAGTCATAACAAAACTGCAGTGAAGCATTACTAAAAGATTGCAACGGAGACAAGAGCTCTGGCAGAACCTGGTTGTCTGAATTACCTTTGGGTTTTACAGAGGATGACATACGCACAAACACAAATAATGATTCATTGTCTTATTACAAACCTTGGACATCCAGCCTTGTCAAACCTGCTCAAGTTCATTATGTATTCTTACACAAACAGCACTAACCCCTTAAGTAGTTTTTTTCCCTGTAATGAGTGTTTTGTTTACAAAATAAGATAAAGAATCTCTGTGGAGTTCATGTGAGTAAGGAGGATGGCAGAGCAAGTTTTTAATGAGACGACTTGACTTTTACTACATCAGTCCTGGTTGAATCCGTGATACCCCTGCAGGTGACTGAAGTAACTTTTCTAAAACATTGATTGTTATTCATTTGTGAAGGAAATAATACCCTTGCAGGTAGCTTTGCTGTCTATAGTGATATCACACTGATAATTCACCCAGGAAGTTGTGCATGTCATGCCACTTTTGTTTTTTTTCCCCAAAAAAGTGTGCTTCATTTATCTGGTTGAATGTGATTCTTCTGAAATAATCAATTTTGTTTTAAATGTTTGTCAGAATAATTATGATAAGTACTTATCTCCTCAGACACAAAGCTGTTACTTGATTTTCACTAAGCACACAGCTAAAGGCCAGGTCATACCAGCATTTATAACAGCCACATTTTGGACCAAAGTTAATGAATTCCGAAGGGATTGACAAAGTCGTTGGATTTGCTCACTGAGGTGAAGTAAACCCGCGTAAAGTTCAACTTTGGTGAATTTGAACACATGAGCTTGCGCCACTGACTAAGTGCAAATGTCCTTTGCAGTGCTGACCTTTAGTAGAACGGATAATTATTGGAGAGTCCAAAATGCAGCAATGAAATACAATACAAATTGTTTTGCTTCAATTAACCATCTAATTTATTGTCCTGTTAGCATCCAGTTAGTGACGTAGCTTGTCAGTCTATTGCAGATATATTGGTATAATGTTGGACGATAAGTAACAAGAAACCACAGTACAGAAATACCCAAGATATGTTTGAGATAATTGTTGCCATCACATAGTTTGTTCAATTAAGGGCACCGACATGTTTATTTTTTTCAACTGTAAAATATCCTGCTTAGTACTTGTCTTGGTCGCACACAAGGAAACCGAAACAAAAATGTAATGGATCCTAATAAAAATGTTGATACTGTCCATACTGCACTGTTTGATACTGTTTAGGTTTGAGTATCAGCCGATATGTTGTTATCACACTTTTTTAAACTCTCACATGTTAATATAGGATTTGGCCTCAACAATCAAAGGACTGATCAAAGGATAAGTCGAACTGATTTGGATTGGTATTTAAACTGTTTACCGTCTATATTTGAAATGTCCTGACATATTTTAACAGGCAAACAGCAATTACTTTGTTACATAAACTTTCTGTGCTGTACGTTATCCTTAGTAGACAATTTGCCAAAGTATAAATAGATAGTTATAGACTTCATAAGTGCCCTAGGGTTAATCTGTCTTGGACATAATTGCCACATAAAAAGTACTGTACCCCACAGTGTGTCTGTGTGTCGTATTATCTACTCAAGAAACAAAAAAGCAGCAACAGGAACATCGTGCAGCAGCAGATTGTGTGTGGGTGTGCAGGCAGGGCTTTGTTGTGCTCCTCTTTTTTTACATAAGAAAACGACATTCCTTTAGCAGCACCCCTTTGGTTCATGCCTGGGAAATCCTCTTCTAGTTACTGCTGCATGTGCGTCATCAGGAGCAATTTTTACAGCTTTCAACTTCCCACATGATGGCAAGCTTGAAACATAAAGAGAAGGCGGAATGAGAAAGAGAGGTGCTTCCCCTGCCTTCTTTAAGACAGCTTGTAGTCAGAGAAACCTTTTCTATCATAGTTTTAACAGCAATTTTCTACTGTAAAAAAAAGTGACTTTGATCAGTAGTGGTTTGGAGCTTTTTCAAGTGTGTTAAGGTAAAACTTTCCTCCAGATGCATAGAGACCCATTATTTTTACCAGTTTTTGAGGGTTTTATCTTACTTGTTTTAGCCTTGCATACTGTATCAGTATATGGAATGAGAATCTTACATAATATACAGGGAATATCTCTTTTCAAAGATCAATCTCATGAAAGCTCAGAAAGTCAGTGGAGAATTTGCCTCATTAAACAAAGATCAATGTGGAAGTCAGCAAAACAACAGCAGCAGTATCTTTTCTCGCTTGTCTTCAATTAGCATTAAGGTTTGGACTTGGACAGGAATTCCACCACCATGCCTGAAGGTGTATCTACACATATTAGAGTTGTAATGTTGAAGGTAAAGTGGGTTCATTTGCATAATTAGAGGAAGAAGAGGCAGGGAGGCAGAGCATAGTAATGAGGCAGGGAAATGGGAGTAAGTGTGCAGCGCGGCATATGACAGCAGCCATGTTTAGACCTCACTACAGTGAATTTCTCACGGGAGGCTTACTAATGACTTATGACTAATGATTTTTCTGGAGATGAGTCAAAACAGTCGCCAACGCCTCCTCCCACTCCCCCACTCTGAATCTGTCCTCCTCAAACAAGCACCTTCACTGCCTGTTGATGTTGTTGCTCCAGTGTGGAGCGTGGAATCGACACGGCAGGCTATTGCAGAGTTCCTTTGTTTGGTTTTCCACTCTTGGAGATTATGTCAGAGGAGGAAAAGGTGAATACTTTACAGTGCAGCGCCTCCCCTGCACTATCAAGTGCCATACCATCCCAGTGAGCAAATATTTGATGGTGATAAAGGCTTTGTACTCCTTTGAAACCATTCTCAGGCAACGCACTTCTGATGTGCAGCATGTTAGTTTGTTGTTGTGCTTCTCTTTGTTTGTGTCCAGACTGCTGTCTTCACCACACTGTAGATATTGTTCTTAAATGTCCAAAGCACTCAACTGCCCATTACTGTTCACATATAATGTTTGTTTGGGTTGCCTTTCTGTGAGACCAGTTTATCCTATTATTTCACAAATTAACATAAATAATCAAACAATTATTTGTTATTTATATACTGTGAAATGTTGTCTTTATTTTAATAAGCTTCAAGACAATTATGTGGACTGCTTGTCAGGCCAGTTGCAGTGTTGTAATATTAATCAAACCAAATGAGCCTCCATACACCCCAGGAATATCTGCAGTCTATTCCTACACCAATGAGCAAGATAGCACCCAATTAATTATAATGATACATTCAAGAAATTGTCATTCAAGGGGGGAAAAAAAAAAGTAATCCAAATTTAATCAGATGTGATGTGCACGGAGTCGTAATCACATACATGACTCAGAACCACATTACTGTATGTCAGGGAGTTTGATGTTCAGAAGTGCTTTACAAAATGAGAGGGAAGAAAAGAATCAAAGTGCTTGAAGCCCTCTGTGAAGAGATGTCTCTCCCAGTAGAGCTGGAGAAGATACCAGATTAACATAATGAAGGGTAGGTTATCCCAGGGTACGTTGTCATTAGCCTTATATGACTGAGATGAGTATGCATAGCTTTCATAAACTGGAAAAATGTTAAAGCAATAGACATGTTGGGAAATAGGCATATTCGCTTTCGTGCCCAGAGGTAGATGAGAAGCATGATACCACTCTCTTGTTTTTCTATTGAAATTTAAAGACCCTGAAAACCCATTCCTCATACAGGTACTACTATAACCAATAGGGTCCTATATTAAACTTTTTGGTTTTGGTTATTTCACATGAGAGTTTTCTGTCTGTGCTGTTTTGTCTGCGCTCTTCAGACTGGTTTTATTTGTGCAGGGCTCTGTTTGGAAAAGGTGATGTGACGTACTTTGGTACACCAATTAGGATTTAACAATTGTGAATCAACATGTGATGACAGTTGAGGAGTTGTTTGCTCATGTTGCCAGGCCACTGTCCGTCAAATCTGATCAAACCTCACCCCCACATTCCTGATGACGTAGATGAGCAGAGTTTTTGAGTGTTAAACTTAATGACGAATATCGAAGGAGCAGCCAGTTAGCTTAGCTTAGCATAAAGACTGGAAATGGGGCAAACAGCTAGCCTGGCTCTGTCCAAAGGTAACAAAATCTACCCACAGTACCAGCACAAAAACTGAAATGTGGAAACGACAATTTGTGGTTTTACACGGGGGCTATGTGCGGTACTATTTCTAGGCCAGGTGCAGTGACTCCCAATGCCCCTCCCCCTTCACCCCATAAAACCACAGATTGTTTACACTTAAGCTTTTAAACAATCAAGATATGACGTGTTAGTTAGTTAGTTAGTTAGTTAGTGTTAGTGTGAGTTTCAAAATAAAGGTAGGCAGATAAAGTTTCTTTTGGACAGAGCCAGGTGGACTGTTTCCCCCTGTTATCATTTTTTACGCTAAGCTAACCAGCTGCTAGCTGTAGCCTTATATTGAACAGACATATATGAGAATACTATCAATCTTCTCATCTAACTTTCGGCAAGAGAGCGAATTATTGTATTTCCCAAAATGCCATTAAACTATTCCTGTAAAGGTTTTCCGTATGTAAATGAGAATGTTATTCAAATTCTGTTAATGAACATCTCCCCAAACTCCAAACCAACAAATCAAATCTAAGTCATTGCTTTATCAGCAGACACTTTCTGGAGCCACTCTATTGACAATACATGGATGAGTGACTTTATGGACTGTGACAGTGGCCAGAGCCAATAAAAGTACAACTTTGTAATAAAATTTTTGTTTGTGGCACAACACTCAGTCACCTTGATTTCATAGCAGTAACAGTACATAGTTTTAAATCTGATAATGAGACCTTATTTTTCTGAAATCACCTCGGATAGAGTTTGATTTTTCTTTACATGGGTCAAATAAGGTAATCAGAGAGGCGGGACATCCACTTTTTTTGCACAGGATAATAATTTATTAGTAAAAATTGTATCTTTTAAGCAGTGAGAATGTAGTCCGTCATGCTATGTGGTCACTTACCGTGAGAGTAGCCGTTCTGGTTGTGCTCAAATCAGCATACTGGATTATCAGATCAGATTTATTGCAGCAGCTGTTTTTTCCTGCTTCAACACCCAGGCTATCGACGTCTGCCGGGGGAAGATAGCCCTAATTATTTTCCATCCATATGTGATTAACAAAGATTTGCCTTTAAATGCTCGGTACACGGGCCTGTTGAACACTCATCTCCTGTCCAACTCGGCACAGACACGGACCAGTAGCGTCAGACTCGCTCCATGAGCTCATGGCTGATTGTGCTTGAAGCCTCCATGGGAATATGGGAGTATGAAATTACATAGTCTCTTACCAACAGTGTTTTAGTTGTAACTTTTCCTCAACAACTTTGCATTTATTATAATATATAATATTTTAAAATTCAGCAGAAATGTGGGAATGCATTGTAGGGAAGGTCAAAGAAGCTGGTAGTCACTATTGTATCTATTTACCATGTAAGCTACCTCTGCAGTAAGGAGAGCTGCTATTTGGCCTATGTCTTCTCTTATGTATTGCAGTTATGTAATTGTTGCCCCTCAAGCAGTCGAGCGTATCTATGAGCCGTGTTGTTGATTAGCACTTAATTAATTCTGAGTTTTCTGACATCAATCCCAAACTGAAGCCAGCAGTCGAGAGTTTTTTGCCTAATTGAGGCCAAGTGGCAGTAAATTACATTTGGAAAATAGAGAAATGAGATCATTACAGTTTTAATGCCATTATGTTACAGGTGGGAAGGGAAGCAAATAAGAAGGATTGTCAAAACCCATAGCTCACATCCTGCTGATGTGTAATGATGTTTACTGGGAAGGTATGCAGAGAGGGAGTAAGAATTCAAAAAGCTATAGTACTACTGGAACATACATCCGAATTAAAGCTGCACAAGGCTAGATGTTAATGTAAAAATATGCACAGCCCACTGGCTTCAGTTTCTAAGTGTAGCTGCATCGAGGAAGGCCTCCCTCCTACTATGTGAGATACCATGGTTTTGCCATTTTTAATCTAAGCTAGCAGAATGGCTCTATGGACAGCGATGTCGGCCGGTCAGTTGGTTCAGACTGAAATGTCTCAACAGCTATTGGATGGATTGCCTTGACATTCATGGTGCCCAGAGGATGAATTGTAAGGACTTTCCTTATCGTGCCACCATGAGATTGACATTTTTGTTTTTTAGTGAACTGTCTAGACAACTTTTGCATGGATTGCCATAAAATTTGATACACACATTCATGTTCACTACAAAATGAACTGTAACTGGTTTGCTTTCCCTTTCATAAGAAGTGACGAATCAATATCTGAGAGCGACATACTGTATTTTAAAGTGCGGAAAACCAACAAGAAAAAGCACAACTCACTAATAATGGCTAAACCTACTGTGAAAACAATTTTACTCATCACCTGCAAACTGCCCATTTCACTGATTTCATGTGAGTTCTGGCAAGTTTTAATAGTTATTTCCGACCACTGTAAGTACGTTTCCAAAGTTCATATCAGTGACTAAAATTCTTGCATGGGTAGATGAATTTAGCCTGATCTCTGAATCCATTTTCGTCTAAGTCTACAGCAGTTTTTTGACATTGACCCAATTTTTACTGTTACTCCAGTACACATAGTGCAGGCTACATGTATTTTAAGTACTCCAAAGGCCCTGGAGCTGTCCATTTTCACACATAAGAGGATAGATCTGAGTTCAGAGGAAATGATTTACAATGCAATTGAACCATAAACCTCCTATACAACCATGGAAAGTGACATTGTTGAGAAAACACAAAGATAATCCCAAACATAATTTTGTGACCGGTCTTTTTGGGATGTCAGCTAAATGAGTGTTCTGTTTTAAATCTAATTTATTTCCGTTTTGATAGAATAGACATTGATTTTATCCTGTAGGAATGTAGAAAGTAGCAGTGTACTAAAGGACTGTGGTTTCCTTTACATCCAACCATTACTTTTAGTGTCAAATCACAAGCTAATATCTGTTCAGCACCTGTTATGCCTATTATAGATGTGTGAATGAACATTTAGTTCATCAGCATGATGGTAAGAATACTGTGAATGTGTCTGGCAGTTTAATGCTTTAACATTATCTATAATGTGTGATACTGTAGATTGTTGCACGATCAGTTAAACAAAGACGAGTGAACAAAATAGCCTCCGTTGGGACTTTGACTGAAGGTATTTACTAGTTAAAGCAGAAAAGCACATGTTCAGGTAGAACAACACCATTTTCAACAAAACAGACAAAACTTATTTTGGCTCCACAAACAATTTAAGCCATAAACCAAACTGAAGCTGAAATATTATACAAGCATCTGCACTGAGAACACAACACTTTAAAACCAACCAACCAGGCATTATAGAGAAGATTACTGGATGGTGGGTTGATAGGTTGATGCTCAAAGACTGGCACATCAGGTACAAAAACTGAAAAGTTTACACATGAGGAAAAGGTGACATCACTCACCAACAACATCGATTTTGAACTCACATATGGCTTTTGCACCTGTACACTGACACACTTACTGCAGATGTTATAATACAGATGTAATGGGCATTCCTCAGCTCTGAACAGAATATTCAAAATGTAGGTATAGTTTGGAGAAGAAGTCAGATTGAAGAATTGTATGACTGCACAGCAGGAAGCCCCAAGCCAAGACTGCCATCTCAGTATGGGGCCATTAAAGTGTAATGGCACCCAGCCACGACACTAGTGCTCCCCCACACTATTGATTTATTCTATTTTGGGAAGTTGCTTTATAGCTAAGATACTAGACCTGCAGTGTTATTTTTTTCCTGATCAGCCACACACAGTTCGGTGAAAACAAGAAGCTTGGGTAATGTCCAAAGTGTGAACTATGTGCCTGCAACATGCTGCAGTATATCGTCCTTTTTGTCTCTCTGAATGTTCCTGTCTTTGTTCACTCTCAGGTGGAGGCAAATAGGGACAATTTAGTTTGTCTGTATGTGGATAAAATCTAATCCTGCTTCCAATTTAGAGAAAGTCAAATGGAGATATAGACTGATTGGCCACTTTATTACACACAACTGCTCATTAAACAGCATGATGCACTGCGTTCTGTGGGTGCATCTATAATTCATGTAGACATGGTTAAGAGGTTCATTTACAGTTTGAATTCACATTAATTGTGCAAGATGCATGATCTAAATATTGCTAAACATGGCGTGATTATTGGTGCTTGCAGCTTCAACAGTTTCACTACAATTTGCAGACTGTAGTGTAAAAAGCAAGAAACATGCAGGGGCTGTCAAAAAGTAGTGTTCTGGTGGATATATTTTGGATCCAGTTCCAAATTGGTGGCATACTCAAATTTAAGGAAGCTCTGAGTCTTAACGAATGTCTTGGAATCTTTAAAAGTGTCTTTTGTCTCTTTTAAGCCACGCTTCTGGCATGGCTCTGTGGATGTCGGCCAGTTAGTCGGCCAGTCTACCACTTTGATCCAGACTTAATTATATTAACTACTGGATGGATTACCATGAAGTTTGGTACAGACATTCATTTCCCCCAGGATGAATTGTAATAACTTTATCCTTCAACTTTTCATCAGGTGCCATCATCAGGTCAGTATTTTGATTACCTGCAAAACTGATGACATTCCCATCAGCCTCAGCTGCACTTTGTGTTTAGCGCTAATTAGCATGCTAGTTAGCATGCTAACATTTGCTAAACTAAGATGGTGAACAAGGTATTATACCTGCTAAACATCAGCATGTTAGCATTGTCATTGTGAGCAGACTTGATGTTGGATTCAGACTTATTTATTTTCATTCATAAAGTGCTTTTAGCACCAACCCAAGGCATAAGAGAACGTCCAGACCCATTCAAGCTACAGAAACAGGAAGCTCACAAGCATGTAAATAACAGCTCAGTCCAACACTGACATGAAGAAGCACACGCCACTCTATAACTTGTCAAACCTTGATGTCTTTTGTGACAAGCTGATGGGAGGGGTTGGATGTGGCCTTAACAGTATGAACGCTTTGATGATTCCTGCCTTGTGTATCGACAGTACAGGTTAAGAACTCGGTATGCTTGAAATGAAGTACTTTGTAGCTCGTAAGATGTGGTTTGTGCGACGTAGTTCTTATGATGTGCTTATTACTGCACACTTCCAGTCAGTCTATCCTCAAAGGTATCTGTCATTCTGTATTTGTTTGTGCTCACGAAAAACGACAGAAGTGGTGTGAAGATTAACAAAACAGCTTGAGAGAGAAGTTTAAACATGCCACTTTTTTTACATTAACACACCTGGTCAAGCACTGTGTGAAGTGTGAAGCTGTGGGACAGTCCTAACATGCTCGTCGGATTGTCGGAGTCAGAAGGTTACAAAAACTGTTGGATGCAATTCCGACGTTGTAAAAAGGCGGGGGAAGTGGGTTTCAGACGCACTTTGTTTGAAGCCTGCTGACATCACGACCACCATGTCTTTTGTTACAGTCTGTGTATTTTCTTTGTGTGA
This sequence comes from Oplegnathus fasciatus, assembly GCA_003416845.1. NCBI lineage: Eukaryota > Metazoa > Chordata > Actinopteri > Centrarchiformes > Oplegnathidae > Oplegnathus > Oplegnathus fasciatus. The sequence goes on along the minus strand of NTHP01000076.1, from coordinate 1,351,049 downwards.
GGTGTTCATGTTTTTTCATGTTTTGTACCAACCCTGGGGGGGGGGGGGGGATAAACTAAGCAAACAAGGCATCTATTAGTGTGAACATCTTTCTTCATACATGAGTATGAAGAAATCTGTTACTGTCGACAGCAACACATCTCAGAGAGCCCTCTTAATATTTATAGACCTCCTCCACAGTAATCATTAAAATTAGTCTAACATTAAAAATAAAAGAGATTTAGACGGCGAGAGCCAACATTCACCCAGATTTGCCCATTGTATCAGGCTATATTTGCATTCATTCAGTGTTTCCCTATTCTCACTTCTACAAGAGTCTCTTTAGATCTATTGTGATTCCCTTTTAGAGCAGCGCAGAGTGCACTCTTATTCCCACTTGTCGTAGTCTGACATTTAACAATAAGTTGCATTGTTGAACGTCTCAATAAGTGTGTGTAAGCATCTTAATCCCTGTATCCTCGCAGTATTCTGCCCGCTTTTAAAAGCCTGGTTGAGTGCGGCTGGAAGTGAAGGATAAGGATGCTAAACAATGATAACCTTGGGCGCTACCATGCAAACAGTGAGCCAGCAGAGTACACTCCTGTTCTTGAAGAGGGAAACAGAGAGATCGAATGAAGGGTGGGGAAAAAAAGGAGAGCTATTATTTGAGTAAACATAAGTCACGTAGCCACCAGTGGGGAATGGAAGAGATGTTGAATGTTTTGGATGAGTAATGCTGTTGCTCCCGTGGTCATGATGCTCACAGAGCAGCGATGAGTGTGTGCAGGCTGGAAGCAGCTCAGCTCAGTTAGGTGTCCAGTGTGGAGACGAGCCAATATTAGTCTACCGAGCTTACAAACTGTTGCTGCAACATAACCCCCAATCTTTCTGCCACGGGCTGCTGCTCACCGCTGATTGAAATTATAGCACCCGAGCAAGAGTGCTTGTTTGGGGTGAAGCTTCTTAAATATGTCCTGCTAACAGTGAAATAATTAAACACAGTCAGGGCTGGATTTCAAAGAGAGACACAGATGGACAGCGATTACTCAGACGTTTTAGAAAGATGCTGCAATGGGAGAAGTTTAATCTGCAAATTTATGCTTGGTTTATATTGCCTTCACCAATTTACTATCTATTAGACTGCATATGTTGCCACAGAGCAATCCAGAATTAGTAGAACTCAGCAGATAAAGGTGTATAGGGCTCCTGCCCCAAACAGATAAATGTGGAAATGTTTCATGTCCACCTCAAGTGAGCGGCAGAATATCCAAACGTGTTCCTGGCTTCTTTTCGTCAGAGCAGATGGAATCTTTAAACGTCCGTTGAAGGAAAAGACAACAGATATCAAGTGAGTGGTTGTTATGGGGATAATTATAAAAGGGGCAGATGGCTTAGGGGGATATCAGAGGCTGGTAGGTTATTTTTAGACTCACCGCAGCACACCTCAACCTTTTAAAGCATGTCCTCCAGCTCCATCGGAGCATTCATCAATGACCCTGCCTGGCTAGCGGCCGCTGGCCGGGATGAGCTGTTAAACCCTTATGACCTGGTCATGTGGGCCGGATCACAACTCTTTGTTAATGTTCATCCTGGAGGAAAAGACACTGCCACTGCAGCACGCTTAACCTGGAGTTCTACTTTAATCATGTCTTTTATTCTATCAATGGAAACTGTTTTATTTTTAAATGTATCTTTTTATTTTAGACACAGGTCCTGTTTCTCTTTTGGAGCCAGGAGAAGTCACTTTTTAACCAGTTGTACAGTAGATGATGTTGATACTTTGCATATGAATTCAGAGCACACTGAGATTTGCAGCCAGTATAAAATCACTCACACATTATTGTGCTTTGTGTCCCAGAGTTGGCCGGCCATCTCTGTCCACACGTTAATTGAGTCATCGCTATATTTTTATTTATAAAGACATTCTGGGCAAACTACCATCATGTCTCTGCAAATTTGTTTCACAGAGTTCATGTAATTATTATCTCAGATCAGATGACCTGTATCTGCTGTCCATAATGTACGGGCAGAGATGGGAAAGCCTCCATGTTGTCTGCTCCAGCCACAGACTTCAAAAGGGATTTTAATAACTCCTTTCTCCAGTTTGTCAGTACTTTGCCTAGTTTTAGACTTTTGTTGTTGTTGTTGTTGTTGTTGTTTTGTTGTCTGCAACTTTTAATGCTGCCGTCTTGGCCAGGTCTCCCTTGCAAAAGAGGATCCAACCTTAATGGGGCGTACCTGGTTAAATAAAGGTTCAATAAAAGAGAAAATAAAAGACCTATACTGCCGAATAATGATCAGCCTTTCTAAGTGTTTTTGGACCTAGCAGCTACAGGAACGCACTGAGCTCATTGTTCTTTTGTTCTTTCCCATTCCTTTTTTTTTTTTT
>NTHP01000076.1:1324294-1348578 GCA_003416845.1 Oplegnathus fasciatus | reverse complement strand
TTTTTGCTGTGTCAGAATTTTCTTTTCTTTCTAATATGTAGGTGTGCATGGACACTTCCTTTCTCTGAGATTTTTACTTGTTCTTGCTCTTGTCCTTATTTTTTTCTCACCTCTTTATACTCAAAGACATTATCCTTCTTTTTTCTTTTGGAGGAATTGTACCGAGGTGTGATTTATTCACTTCATTTTATTATTTTATTTTTAGGACATATCTCATTTTGGATTTTTGGAGAATAATTGTGTCTCTGTGGGTGTCATTTCTTCGTTTCTTTATATATCTACCAAATGTAATTAACCATAGGTCACAAAGAAATGTACTGTATATATAATCATTTCATTCACCTTCTAATGTGCCAGAGTAAGTTATGCAATAGTATTTTGTTCATGCCTCCATTTGAACAACAAGCCCTTCCAAGAACTTGCCTTGATTTCTCTTCTTTAAACTATTGCTTTTTCTTCTCCACACACACACACACACACACACACACACACACACATATACTTTGAGGACTGCTCTAAATAATACTATATTGCTGATGTAATCAGTTTTGCAGCAGCAGAGAAACACCCCCTTTGTTTAATGAGCATTTCCTGTACACTTCAGAAATTTCTTCCATGACGTGTGATGAACGTGACATCTATATTTGTTTGGATGTGATTTGTCCGCTTCCCCCCCCCCCNGTGCTGCACACTATTTGTGAGTGAATCTTAATGAGCTGAATCGACACCCGGTGTGCAGCACGACATAATCTTGTAAACACCGGCAAACCTCCGAGTGTCGGTCGTCATCTTTATCTTCACCTGCGCTTGCACCGGTGACAGCGATACGGCGAGGGGCGGAGAGGCTTGTTTATCTCCGAGCCGTAGTTTGATCTGTGGCTTTCATACTCATACAGGAGGGAGGTGTCGTCTCCCTCTCTCTCTCCGTCTCTCTCTCTCTCTCTTTCTCTCCCGGTTGCTGTGGCGACGCCTGCCGCAGCGCTTTGCCTCTGCAGACTCCAGCAGCAGCAGCATCTGGGCAGAGCTGAGTGCGTGCTAACGTGAAAGCCAAACCCAGCTGCACGTGTTACGTAATATGTTGTAAGTGCTGCACAGATCAATTCCTCTCATTCCTTACTATGTATTAATGAACCCGTCGCAACACAACAAATCAATGCATTAAAAATGAGCTCACTGGAGTCCCACTCAATGGTGAACAAACAGTGCTCACACACACACACACACACTCCCTCACACACACACACACACTCATCCTGTGATGTACCTGTTGCTCGAGCAGCACTTGTTGGAGCAGTGTTATTTTGTCGCAGTGATATTTCTCCCTCCAAATCTTCATCCTCCCCCCNCCCCCCCCCCGTTGACATCCACCTATTCTGTGTTTTGTGGCCTGTTTTATTAGTACATTTCTTCTACTGCTCCTCTGCAGCTCACTTACCTCTTCACTTTCTGTCCTCCTCTCCAGCTCTCTCTCCTTTTCCTCCTCCCTCCAGCTAATATCATCTGGCTTTGTTAAAGCCTCTTTGTAGTTAAAAACTGGGTTCCTTTAAATAATGTGCAGCTAGGATGTTAACTATTTCTAGTGCTCAGCAATGTTTTCCAGATTGCTATTTTCAAATCACAAAAGCCACAATTTTAATTGTACTTTGCATAATTAACAATGTCTTAACAAGCTGAAACTAATGAAAATGTAAGGAACTGTTTATTTGACAGGCTGTAATGACAACCAACAGCAGCAAATGTACTCAGCTTTAATTAGCGTTGATTTTGGGTAAGGAGAAACACATTTATAGTGCGAGTTACTTACTACGTAAACAATCAAAATGGCTGCCTCACGTCAGATAGCTAGCAGGTAGCTAACACATAGCTTGTCCAGCGTAAATGACCGACGGCTGGTGAACAGAACTGTCGGGAACTCTCAGTTAAACTTTTAAGCACATCATACTGTATCATTGTTTTAAGCTTTTCACTGTAAAATCTCTGAATTAAGACCTCCAGAATTTGGAGCTTGGAACTAGCTTGTCCTGTCAGTCTGTGAAGCTAACGTTAGCTCAAGCAGCTACAGTGCAGAGCTGTCGGCTGTGTCATTAGAGGTCCAAAACACTGTCAGACATGACTTACCAGCAGTTTGTCAGTAGAATGACTGGCCAAATACGCAGCTGCTGAGTTTAACACCACTTAGATTTGAATATTATTGAGTAAAGCATCACACTAATGTAATATTTTAATAAATGTGAGCTAAACCCTGTCTTTTTTATATAGAAAAGTTGGCTTTTCTGTAACTGACGAAGTTAAAAAAAGAAACCTGAGGAAACCTCAAGAACAAGCAACAGAAATATTAGGTTGTTTCTTTTATCTGATTTTAAACAAGATAAATTTGTGATAAATCTTGTCTGATACTTTGTAGACTACAAATACAGAGCTCTAGTTTAATTTATATCAAATAATCAATTTAAATCACAATTTTGGACAAAGAAACGGCAGTTTTCCTGGTTATTGATTCAGCACTATTTCCCTCCGTAAGCCTGAGGGACGTAACCTATTCACACTACATTCCTCGACGTATCTACTTAACAGAAGCGCTGTGGAGGTAAAGAGCATGGGTGCACTACAGCACTCGGCTCTGCACAACAGGAAACACACAGCAAATGCTTTTAAGAAGCAGTGTTTTGTCTTGACCTTTCGAGTCCTCTCTGGAGAGATGCAAAGATGTTTGCAGAGAGTCCCGAGAGAACTACAACCAATCAGAAAGCTTGATCTCTCCGTTCTTGATTGGTTTACTTGTTTTGAAGTTTGCGTAATGGATGGGTTCTCTGAAACTGGAATATTTATAAGTGCCATCTCATGTCGTCAGTGCTAATTTACCACTATTGTAATAAAATCCTTTTTTTCCCATATTAACAAGTATTATTATATGAAATGACGTGTATTTTTGAACGCAGTTGCAGTTTTACTCATTGGAGTGGGCCACCATTTCTTCCCACTGCTTGTTTTTCTGCGTACATGTTGGTTATCCAAATCAGTTGATTGCCTCTGAGCTGATACACAATCCAGGATAGGAGAGTAGAGAAACTCAGTAGCAAATGTTCAGGCTGTGGGTGTGTGTGTGACTGAGGCTCGTGTGTGTGGGAGTTCATCAGCTCATTACAGACTAACCATTCTCTTTTGTTCGCTTTTAATGTGAAAGAATTTATTTCCAGTTTTAGAGCCAATGTAGGCTACCTATAATTTGCACATCTCCTAGCAACAAGACTTTGAACAAACTAAATATAACTACTTGCTAAGGTGCCACTATAGGCTCAATGCTACTGGCTATGAAAAGATTGCGTTATATGTGTGTACATATATATATATATATATATATACATACACTGTATGTGTTTCTGTGTGTGTGTGTGTTCATGGGTGTCTAAATGCACTATCACCAGAGGTCTTCCAGTAAAAGCAAAAATCCACAAGTTTCCTTGTGCACTTCGCAGCAGCAAGAGGTAATTGAAATGATGTTTGAACTACAACAAAAATGGCAAAACAACTAGATTTGCACCTGTAACGTCATCTCATCACCTACAGTCTAGTCAGCCCTTGTTATTAATGTAGCTACATGGCTAACTCAACTGACTGTACCCTGTACACATTAGCAGGAAAAAGGCCTGTATACAGACTGCAGCCTCTGTCAAATTATGTCATGTACTGGATAAGGTGAATACCGATGTTATTCAAACACAATATTTATTGCATTGTGATTGGATCAAAGCCAGGTGTTAAAACACAATCAGTTTGGTCATATTCTTAAAAACAAAAAGAAATTGTTCCAACAAGTTCCTGCTATCTCAAGTAAGCTACAGATGCAAATATCTATAAATATCACAGTAGAATTAATATTCTCCCCATAATAATAAATACGTACAGGATGTAATCAGAGGAGAATAACATTTACTGACTAATAAAGAACCTTTTAATAAAAGGCCAGTGTCAGCAAAGTGACACGTCATCCCAAATCCAGAGGGACATTTGTTCTTATTTTCGTAACAAACATCTTCAAAAAAAAGAGACCTCTTCTGAGCCCCTCAGTGAGTGCTGCTGGTTGTCTGTGTTGAGTGAAGTGTGTTTTTAATACAGACGTGGGGCTGAATGTCACCCTCCTGTAGCTCCAGCCTCCCCAGGGCTCTCCCACTGACTGTGACAGCACGGCCTCAGCCGCCCACACCCACACCCCCCCACCACCACCACCACCACCACCCTTCCCTCCTGCTGGATTGTCTATCTTCATACCCCCACCCCTCGCTGTACGCAACAGATCGGCACACCAGCGGCACCGAACGCAGCTCGGCTCTTTCATCAGGCTGTCACGCAGGCTCAGCCGCCCTGACTCACAGTGTTTATCACAGCCGCGGGCGCGACACTAGAAAGCGTATGACAACCGGTTTGCGCGTGTGTTTGTGTGTGCATGCCGCCGTTATTCTCGTAGGACTCATTACTCGGGTGATCTCTGCGTGGCTCCCTTGAATCCCCCCATGTTTGGAGTCAGTCTTCTCCTCAGCCCGCCAGGAGTGTGCGGGAGCTCAGTTCACTGAGCTCATTGTTCAAAACAAATCATCGTGTCTCCCTCTGCACCTTAGCCAAATAGGGGCCACATCAGGAGTGACTGGCCACACATTAGCGGAATTGAATTGAACTCACTCAGAGTTTCGTGGTTGGATGTGACAGGAGAGAGGGAGGTACAGCCGTGTGAGAAGAGCGAAATGTACTTCAGGGTGGTGTGTGTGTGTGTGTGTGTGGCACTGTGGGATTGTTCCAACTATCTCATTCGTCCCTTCTTGACAGAAATTAGTCATGCATGAGATTAACAGGAGGGAATTCAGTTTCATACCCACAGCTCCAGCACTCTCCACTGATGTCAATAAAACGTATTTTAGGACAAACAAAGCCTATTGATCCTCCACGAGACACAGTATGATAGGCCATTAATGGTCGGGTCGGGTTTTGATGAATTCAAATGAAGTGGAGATTGGATGGGAATCCTGTGAATGACCGTGCACGAGATTTAAACGTTGGCTTGAAAGGTCTCAATAGCTCTCAAGTTTCTAACAATTTGTTCAGAGTTCCATTTTTGTGAAAAATGTTCGACAAAAGAAGCGCCCCCCTCCAGTCCCGCTAATCCCCTCCTCTCTTTTTTCATCTGTTTCCAGATGTGTTGGTGAATGGGAAGCCATGTGACTGCGATGTCATTGCCGACTGTAAAGTGGGTGACGCTGTGACCCTGGAGGTACAACTGACCAATCGGAGCAAGAACTCAGTGGGCCCCCTGGCTCTGACTGTGGTGCCCTATCAGGACTTCCAGAACGGAGTCCAGAACTACGATTTGGAGGACGCGGTCACCTTCATTGGCTCCAACACCTTCTACATTGACACGGTCAGTAGGGGCTGGAGTACTATATTGATGTCATTTCCCAACAAACAGCAAAGAGATACATTTAAAACGGTTACGTCACATTACGTAACAGTTGCATCCCAACAAAATGCTTCATGTTGTGATGGGGAGGGGCCCCATTAACATTTGTGCAGCTGATGAGCAGTTTAAAGCTAGTTTCAGGCTCGCCACATGTTTCAGCTAAACATTCACACATTCAACATTTAGTATGTGCAATAATTCTCAACACCAGGGCTGTGATAAAAGACATTACTATAACTACAAACCACATAAACACCAGTAGTACCAGTGGAAGGAGAAGGAAAAGTAGACAAAACAGAGGAAGCAACACTGGTAACCATTTACTTTAAGTAAACAAGTCCCCCTATGTAGCGTTTATGAGCAGTATACAGACATTACATACAGTAAATGGTTTATAACACACTATAATGTATTTGTACAGTTGTAAAGACATTTGTAAGTGTTTATTAATGTGCAATATCTGTCATTCATTATCTGTTTGTACAGCAGCCTCCATGTATGGATGCCCACAAGAGGAGTTATAGTTGTTGACAAATACATTCATAAACACTTACATGAGCTTATAACTACATTATAGAGTGTAATTAACCATTTATTAAATGTTTATATGCTGCTTATACTTGCGGGAGTTAAAGTAAAGTGCCACAACATTACCAACAGTAGTAATAGCGATGGTAGTTATATGGCTTTCGCTGTGACCCGTAGCGGTTGAAACAGTGCGCTAACAGCACCTGCCATTGTTTTGAATGATTTAGCCAAACCATGGTCCATGTACATCTAAGAATTTGTAACACCATGTTCTCAAAGCATAAAAATAAATTAAAAAAAAAAAACATGTTTAAATTTGTTTTTCCACACAGCCACTGGTTTGAATTCATTATTGGTCGATATGATATTTAACTTGCAGAGATTTATAATTCGCTTGAGTTACATAATCATGTCTGCTTTTAGTTTAGTCAAAATGATATTCTAACATTGCATTGCAGTTCAGACTCTAACGTACACATTGATGTACCTCAGGGAACAGTCGAGCCAGACATGGCTGTTGTTTTGATGGATTACATAACTCAAGCATGTTTCAAGTCACTGTACACTGAGACTTGAAATGAAGAGAAACCAGCAGCTGTCTAGCAGGCAAGAAAACATGGCTGATGTCTTTATATTAAAAAGAACCTTGCTAGAGAAGGGGTCCTAGAAGGGAGCCTTTGTAACAAATTCTCACTCCTGAATGTTGAACAAGCTGCAGGCGATTAAAAACCACCTGGTTGATGCCAGAGTATATAGTCTAAAAAGCGGATGAAAGCGTGGATGTATTCCCCATATTCCTGAATGTGCAAAACAACTTAGTTTTGGGAATTGTTCTCAACTGAAGAAGGAAACGCTGCACTTGTCTGAGCCTTTTCATCAAAGCCACAGTCAGCTTCAAACTTACTCCCCTGCTGGCTTCACTCTGGCTGACAGTGCGCCAGGTTCATTATGACACTACTAAAAGGGGACTGCTAATGATTCTTACTGCTGTCTGTCTTTGCCATCACCAGGTTAAACCCAAAGAAAGCTCCGTCTGTGTGGGCGCCCTGCTCTTCCTCTACACTGGAGATTTCTACCTTAATATCAAGTTCCAGGATGACAGTGCCGGACGAGAGCTTCCTTTAGCCTGGTTCACTCTGCCCAGCGTCCACATGCGAGCCCTGGACACTCCGCTGCAGGCAGGGGCCTAAGGGCCTGGTGGTCCCATCCATTTAGCTCTGTTTTGTTGTTGATGTTCTCTGTAAATACAATAGTCTTATGAATTGAATCACATGTAAATATCATTTTGTTAAAGTTTACAGCATGTGTACAGTAGAGTGCAAGGGAATTTAAAATCTTCTTTTCAAAACTCTTGAGTGCTTTGTTCAGCAGTGTGCGGGTGTGTTTGGACAGATCGCGAAGGGCATTTTAGATATGACGCCATTAGATATAAATTCAATGGGAAGACCCAAGCGGGTGATAATAAATGCGAATTAGGGCGCAAACTGAGAAAAAGATGCATCTGCACAAGTAGAAAATATTTTAACTTACACAAAAAACACAGCTCATCCCGAGGCTTCATGAATCTGCCTCACAAAAGTGCGGAAAGACACTGGAGGGAAATGACAGGAAGTTAGTCTGAGCTGAACACAAAGACTGACACACTCCTGCATATGTTGCTAGCTAGCTAATGTTACAGCTAAAGTCTTTACAGTTGGTAAGTTGGCTGTTTGGAGTGAATACAAATGGTCCAGCAGTCGCTTTCCGTCCGAACACATCTTTAAGGCTCGGACCTAAATCAGTTCATTTCAGTGGAATCACTGCAATCAGTCAACTCATGGAGGTGAAGTAAATTTGCCTTGTGCTTTCGCGTTGAGTTAACTTTGACACATGAATTCACACCATTGACCAAGAGCACACCACATTCACAAAGCTGATCTTTGAGGGAATGGAGCCAGACAGTCCAACATGGAGTAATCTTATTAGCTGTGTCGTACCATCCGACTTTGTATAACCCTTCACATACGGGGTATAAACTGCTCCACTAAAGAGATGCAGTATGGTTTGTATGGTCAATTGTGAGACAAGAGTGGATGCTACAATTGAGTTTCCTTTAATTAACTGTGTAAACTTTGTTCCGGTTTGCACCACACTAGCTAGCTTGCTAACTGGCAATTAGCTAGCTAGCAAGCTAACTTGGCAAGCTGTTTTGGCTGGCTAGCGACGGCCCATTACCAGCTAGCTAGACTAGTCGCAACAAATGGTAGCCACGGCATGAAATGTAAGCAGACACAATGTTACTAAGCTTCCAGCACCAACTATCATAATGTCATTGCCACACTTTTTTTTTTATCTTCAGCAGTTTGACTCTTGAATCACAGTGCCATTTATTCAGTGGATTCTTTTCTTACCTTGTTTTTTTGAATAACAAAATATCTATTGAAAGAAAATGGGAAGAATTAGTATTACTGGGCAGAAGACCTCAGAGCCGTTTGAAGAAGAGGGGCTACACACCAACGCTGGAAATGTGATTAGCCAGAATGTATAGCCAGTTATGTACGCATAAAATGTATTTATTTCTACTGCTGTATGGAGAGTTCCTCTTGCCTCTGTGCCACCACACTGAATTACTGATGAATTTGATGGTCTTAGATTAGCCTATCATTATGTGTGACATATAATTGTTGTAAATAAATGTTAAAAGAAGACAACCTTTGTTTATTTTTACATTATTGCATTTCTCTATCCCAGCCATTATAGCTCTGAGATCATCTTCATTTTCTGCCTCCTGAGATGACCTTTATCGCCTCAGCCTTTTGGGAAACTCAAGTCTGACATTCACAAACACCAAAATCCATAAACAGTGATTACCGGGGAAAACACTGCAGACTAATAGTCATTTTTAACATTTGATTTATACAGGGGAGTGTGACTGAACAACATGCTGTTGTCCAGTGACACCTTGCAGTTCAGGACTTACTCACACTCTTCCTTACACTTGCTCTGACACTTTTCAAACATCAGTGCATAAAATAATGTCACAGACTTTAAGGGGGACCCGGCGACCTCACCAGACATCTTCCTTATTCTGCGCATTGTGCACGGCACCTTTTTCAGTATACTTTCTAATGCTCTGGGAGTAAACCAGCATACCCACCGCACTACTGATGTACTGCAAGGGAAGTAATTACTCATTATCCATCTGGGAACCCGAATCAGCCGTCTTCCAGTAAAAATCTAATTTCTCCAACCTTTTAGGTTACCACTGGTACCAGCAGTGGCTAATATAGAATGAGTGTTGTGAACTCTCACTGCAGGCCCTTCCTCCATCCCCTCATTGGTGGACCAAATGTGAACTGGGTGATAAGGAGATGCTGAAGGAAGATTAGCCTTGTCGAAAGGCTAAAATGTCTTGGGGGTTTGAAAAGGGGTTTATCTGTGATACAAAAAAAAAACACACTCTCAGCGTGAGACAGTCCAGTGTTGGTAACCGCTTGTGTCCCTCCTCCTGACCGGCCATTATGTTGGGGCTTTGTGTGAAGTGAGAGCTTGAGTGTGTAATAATGACAGGATCAGGGAGCCCTGCCTGACCATTAACCTTACACCAGGAATGAGTATGTATTTATATAAACTAATGGCATTCACAATATGGCAAAGAAAAAAATGCTGTTTTTGTTGACTGCATCTTTCAATGTAACTCTCTGTGTTCTGCAAAAAATAGCAGGGACTTCTGAAATGTGAAGCATGTTTGATCCCAGTAAAAGCACAAGAAATTGACAATCCAGTGATGTTTCCCCGTGAAGGTCACATTGGAAGTTCAGTGACAAACAACAAGCTTTTCCACTCGTAGTAAATGTGTTAGTTTACATATGTGAATAATAAATCAGTGAATCCTCAGAGTTCACCAGTTATGCGTACAACGCAAACAATTCCAAAGTCATGCCCTCCACGCTTATTAATTTGTTTATCTATTTATTTATTTGATTAAGAATAGAGTGTGTGTGTGTGAGTGTGTGTGGACTGGCTTTGAAAAGTCAATTTGTTAAAAATTAGAAGCAACTCAAAGTGGGCAGACTCCTGCATGCAGCAATAAAACTGCATTATCTTCAGCGTTGATCTTCTTTTGCATATTGTTTACTGACCCTGACAGTCTTTTTCAGTAAAGGTAACTCCGTCTTATAAGCCTAAATTACAAAGCAGGGCTGCAATTAATAGTGTCCTATCCTCACTTATCGTAACAGAGATTCACCTTATTCACACTAATTAAATTCTGGGGTCTGGCATGGACACCTCTCTGTGCAGAGGAAGTGAAGAAATGGGACTTCAGAGCAAGAAAAAAAACTTCTCCAATGGCAAGTCGGCACACCGTGCAGGGATTTACCATCATTCAGTGTTTTTCCTTTCTTATTATTTCATTTGGTCCAAAGCTTCACAGTGAGCTGGTTGATAACCTTGACAAACATTGTTTACAGTTTCCTCTCGCTGCTAGTCGTATCCACCAACAGATTGGCTGAAGGGGAAAGTATGAATGAAAATGTCCTTTTACTCAACTAGATTATCTAGTGGCTTTAGTTACTGGTTACTTTGCAGATGGAGATTTTACATTCAATATGAGATAATATCAATGTTTGGGGCTAAGTAGGCGGGATTGAGGTTTGAGATTTCAAAAATGCTGGGTTTTATTTACCCCCCCAAAATGAGAAAAGGCGCAGTAAATGTGATTGGGACCCTGAAAGAGGTCAAAAATACAGCAAACTGAACAACTTACAAAGAAACTAAACTCAATGACAAACAGGAGAACATATACTGTATACTGGCCAAACCATTTTAACACGAGTGATGAACAAAACACCAGTTTTGTTCAGACAGTTTGCTAACTACTAATTATTAACAGTACTATCAACTATGTATTTTTATACTTATTTACTTTCCCAGAGCCCAGAAAAGCTTTTTTTTTTAAATTCCAATGTAAGTGTATCCAGCAGGGCCAGGGACAGCAGGCACCATTTGGGTGTCCGGTATCCAGTTCCTATGATACAGTCATGGCTAAATGCCCTTGTCTTTTGAATTCCACGCCCACAGTTTGTAATGTTGGCTTTTTCTTATAATTTTTTTGTCTCCAAGCCCAGGCCAGATAACCTGATGACATCATCCAGAGTTAATTTCTGAAACTTGACAAAGCTCCCTTCAGAGCTACAGAAGACATTATTCAACTGTTTTCACAGGCTGAGTGGCACTCATGAGTCAGCTGATCTTGATGTGTAAAACCAGTGAAGTTCTTATGTATTCTACACTGTTCTTTTAGTTACATAAAGGTTTTGAGTACTTCTTCTGCCACCATAAATGACCCTTTGAGCAGCTTTAAAATGTGTATAAAGTCTTTGTGTGAGACGTTCATGAGCAGAAATGCAGCGTGACACCAAGAGTGTGTTTGAGATTTGATGCTTCTTCACCACACTATCACCATCCCAAACAGTAAGCTGACCTCCGCAGAGCTGAGGACACCCAGAAGAGATGAAGCATCTCGTCTCGAGTTTTAAATGAGGTTTCTTATCAGAAAATCAACACCACATTATTAGCCACCAACCTTCATTACCTTGCAGCGTACCTGTAATTCTGATGGTAATCAGCCTGACAATCATCCATCAATCCGTGCTGATGCGTTTCCTCCCCACCTGATACTAGTCAGTTACAACAGTGAGGAAAATTAGTTGTTTGAGAGCAAACAAGAGCCTTTCACTTAGTAGCAAAGAAATCCCCCTGGAGCTCTGCTGGAGACAGTATGGTGTCTCACTCTGCATGAAAACATTCATGCAAATGAATCTCCAAGAAGCCAGGGTTCAATTAAATCTCCTCTCTTTCAGTATTGAGTGGTAAGTCACGTCCATTCATATATATCTGCAACCTTGATATGTAAATGATGTCAGGAGTGGAGCGATGAAGGGGTTGTGGGGGGATTAGGGTGTGTGCTGAAGAAAAACGAGCGATTTGACACCTGCACTGCTCTTTCACTCTTACGCCTGTAGCACCGCATAGGGAAAACGCACAGGAATCCTCATCCGCTGCATGTTTACTGATCCACTGTGACTTTCTGACTTAATTAATACGCTATCTGCCACGGCACACGAGCGGCTAAATATGAAATAAACCTAACCTGGAGTCTAAAATGTGAGTGCAGCTTATGTAAGAATTTCCTCCCAGTTAAAGTCGCCATGAAATGAAAAATGACTTTTTCACCTTGTTCGCTAACCTTCCATGTCAGAATATGCACCTTTATCAGAATGAATCCTAAAATGTGTTTTTAACCTAAAAATTTACCCCAAACCCCCGAACCAAAGCTTCATTATGTGTGGAAGCAATTTATTTGAGGTGAAGAGAAATGTAATGTTTGGCAAAATAATCTATGCTTTCAGCCACATCTCATGGTCTTCTTGTTGTCATCAAGTGACAACAAGTGGTTTTATTTTGGGAGGTGGGGGAATGAAGGCTCGTGAGATGCACTTGAAAACTCCAGAAAAAGCTCTTTAATGGATCTTGTGTTATTTTGTCAAACTATTATTGCCAAGGTCAAGGATGAACTTCCATGTTTAGAAATTTAAAGGATTTTTTTTTTAAATCATGTTTTTTCTGGGATGCGTAAAAACAAAAAAAACAAAGCAGATTCAATGTCAATGAGAAAACACTGAATTAAATTTCAGCCAATAAAGAAAAAATCACAAATTCCCCGTCTGCATCCACTCTCCTCCAAACTGACATCCTGTTGATTTACACTTAGGCATCATCTGCCTCGTCTGCCCCGTTGAATACATGTAATCAAGACATGGTCATCTCATCAGGATTTTAACTTAAAGGTATAACGAGTAGGATTAGTCGGTTGCTGTTTGTAAACGCAACATTCAAAGTTGGCCCCTCCTCCCCTAGCGCACACACTTCTGGTGGTATCATGTATTTAAGATCTGGCAACTGGTCGCTATGTTTTTATACAGAGAGCAGGGTCTCTGCAGATACAGACACCGCCACACACTTCTAGTGGGTCATAAGTGATGATTGAGAGGAATTATTTTGTATGAGTCTATACATTGTTTTTTTTAGGAAAATCCTACTCGTTATACCTTTAACATTTTGCATATTTAAATTCTGACAGTCAGGGGTCACAAGAAAGCGTGTTAAACTGATGTAAAGACATGCAGTTATGTTCAGTTATATCCAATAAAGACACTGATCACTGTCCAATGAAGGAATCATTTAAAATATAGACTCTCATTTAAAATAACAAAGGAGGTCATGTCATATTTATTGGAATCATTAAAGTTAAGATGACTGAAGTCTGCATGTATTGATTTTGTTGATTTGTATTGTTTGCTGTGAAGCAATATGTCACAGGTACCTGGTTAGTGTTGCTGGTATTGATGTGTGGGTGATGTATGACAACACGCAGTACAAATCAGTTACAAGTTTGGCCCAGTGCAACCCAAACAGCTGTCAGCCAGTTCATCCAGCTGTGCTGAAGCTCCAACTTCTCTCGCTCATCGCTCCTAATTGTTCATGTCTAATGTCTCTGCTGTCACTTCAGAACATATGTAGAGAAATTCTGCCATCATGCAGCTTTCAGAGGAGATTTTTCTGTGTCTGCACAGGCCCGTGTGATGAGCAGAGCGATCGTACTGTAAGTTCGGTGTCATTACCATGGAGACTAATCTAAGCAGTTGCCATTATTAAACTTTTCTCTCTGAGCTTCTCCAGAAATGCATTAGGAGTTCTGTAGGTGGGCTGAGCGGGGACTTGAGATGTGAGAAAGGGGAGCTAAATATAGAGCGACTACAGATCCAGACGCTGTTGATTAGTGGAGCTGTTTAGACTCTTAAATGGCTGCATTTATGGACCACTGTGGTTGATGCCTTGGCTGCTGCATGCTCTCAACTTCTTACTGAGACGAGCTGGTTCCTGTTTGTGTTTATATCTGTGCACGTAAGTGTGTTTTCACGGAGACGATGGTCAATTTGCTGCGTTTCATTTCAAACCTAAAATTAGTCGGACAGGAAAAAAGGATCCTTAAAGTCGTTTGTGGCGAATCTTTAAAAGCTTACAGAAGTGGAAATGACATCAATGTGTATAAAAACACTAACAAACAAAACACAGCATGACATTATTAATTCAGAAGTTGATAAAAGCTTTTACACTTGCTTCTCTAATCAGTCCGATTTTGTTTACTTCCACCCAAATTTTGGTTATAAGAAAAGGCAGTTAAGATAAAATGTGACATTGAAAAAAACCAAAACAATTCCCCAATAGGAAGACCAAACCTCACTTAAATAACGCAAATAAAATCACATCTTTAAGGTTTTTTTTCTTCTTTTTCCTCATGAGATGTCACCAACTCTGTCCCATTCTCTCCCCTATCAGACTGGAGTACTATCTGTGTCCCAGGCAAAGATATGAAAAGTAAAATGTATACTACACTATTTGGGAGTGAAATGAACATGATGAATAATGCATTTTAAAATAGTAGCTACATAGTTGAGGTTTTGGCCCAGGCTCTATAGCTACCAGTCCGACTGCAGGGAGGAGGGCAGTCCAGGATCTGATTTTATGGATTCAGTCTCTAATGATCTCCCAGTGAAAATGAGAAAAGTAGTAAAACATATGTATGAGGTCGAAGGCGTAAGGGCCCATGGAGACTAGTCTCTGGCATTAACTATGTACAGTATAGGATTGTTCTATAGGTGCGTGTTATTTCCAGTTTTCATTGGAACTTTATATAATGAGCATGGAAACTTCACTGGAGGCCTGTTTCCTCTGGACTTGTTCAGTGTGTTACTGTCTAATAATTTGGAATGAGATGGCCCCAATTGTTGACACTGTACATCTTTTCAGGATGATTTTCTCAACACATGAACATTTTTTCAGGTTTTGCTTTGTCCTAACACTTCTGTTGTAAGTTTAATTCGGATTTGAAAATATAAATTATGAGACGAAAGTGGTTTGTTAAGAATTACTTGGTATATTCCCTACTGCATGTAACTGAAGTTGTGAGAGGAAAAAGATGATACAATTGCTGTGTTTCTGTAAAAAGCCACAAAATCCGTCTCTTAGCCAACAACTGAAATAACTTTCAAACTCGCTATCTATGGAAAAATTAACATATGCATGAAAAGGAGGTCCAAAGACTCTGGAAAGGTGTGGGAACCATTGATGAACTTCCTGAAAAATATTTCAAAAATATCTCAATAAAATTTGCCTCTTTTGTTGTCTTTTATCTTTTCTTTTGTTTTATTATTCATACATTTGTCGCCTTTGTTTTTCTTTAATGCAACACGTGTGCATACATCCGTACAGTACATACATTTATAAGTTTGTTTTTCTGTATTTCTTTTTTGTTTTGCATGTTTGACAGATTCAAAACAGAATAAATACAATGGTAAACCTATTGAGAACACAATCTCACCACAAGGTCCATTTAGGAGCTCTTTTCAAGTTTTTCATTGTAGAACTTGAGCTTCATCAGCATGCTTCACAATTTCAGGCAGTTTAAACAGGCACTTAATCATTCAGACCTGACAAGGGCGAGCAAGAGCGCACTGCAAAATCAATCTGGACAAAACATAATGAGAAGATTTGTTTTTGAAACACATGATCAGTCATGATGGTTGTTTAAACTGCACACGACTAAGCCTGTATCATTCAGGTCCTGTTCTGTCCTCTGTTGATGCCGGGAGGTAAATTCAGCTGTCGAGATCATGTGTCAGTTACATAACAGCAGTCCTGCAGCTGCAAGGGATTAACTGCCTTGCTCAAGAGCACTTTGAGGTTTGAAATCTGTTGTTGAACGAGCACTTCATATTTGGCAGACTGTCCCGTTGTCCACAAAAAATGACAAAGAGCTTTTCCCCCCTTTTCTTCTTGTTTCTGCAGGGCCGGATTCACCTCCTAGGGGGCCCCGGAACAAAAATGAACTATGGGCCCCTATTGACCCCCTTGCCCCCATTTCTCCTACTCTTTTACATTGTGTGTGTATAAATTAGTTATGACTAGGGCTGGGTTTTCGATACTGGTAACAGTACCGATACCTCGACTTCGATACTGGTTCCCAAACGATACTTTTTTACGATAGTAATTTTATAAAATCCATTTTAACAAAAAGAAAATTACATTGCACATTACAGTACAAATCTTTAGTTTTATTTTTCAGCTCCTTGGCATTTTTTACACACTCAAAGCAATTTCATAACATACAAAATATAAACCTATTTACCACAACTTGAAGTTGTCTGTGTAATCTAATGTTACATGGGTCCCAGTTTAAGCCACTGTACCTATTACAGTAACATGTACAAGTTAGTTAGTCAGTAATATGAGGGGGAATCTGGTGGTGGAGAGTTTGATGGAGGCTCTGTAACGTTTCAGAGGTGTAGTGCTCTTTGTTTAAGTACCGGAGTGCGCCTATGACGGTTAAGTTGTGGCTCGTTTTGAAGGTTATGTAACCACTGTTCCTACGGTGGCAAGTTTACATTATTCAACTACATCATGTAAACTTTTACCTTTTTAGCTGTTCCAAAAAATGAAAGGATGTTTTGCTGCCTTTTCATCTTTACTAGTTAAGGTTAACCCGCTGTAGACCGGAGAAAAAAAATCATTTAATTCACTCCAAGGCTGCCGGGAGCTACCGGCAACTTTTAAGGTGGAATGTTTTCTTGCATGTTACTCAATACATGAGTTGACGTCGTGAATCAATCAACACACCTTAAGCGTCGTTCCAGTATGCTCCAGTGTGTCCTGGCAGCATGGCCTGGCCGCACTTCACCTTTGGTCGGACTTGATTGTTGGCTGCGGTCCGTTTTTCTTCTTGCAGTCGAACACGGAGCAACTTCCTGCTCTTAGATTTACAGTAAGTTTAAGCATCGAACCTGATAAAATGGAACCAGACTTTTGGTCTCTTCTTAGACATTTTTTACACCTGTGCGACGCACACTGTAGTCAAGCCTCTCAAAATACAACAATACACACGTGAGCCCAGTATCCGGGTGTAACGCAGTGTTTTTCCTGCATGCCTCTACGACGTTAGACAGCCAATCACCAGCATTATTAGATCGTGGTACAAACATCCTGCATGCTTATTGGCTCACTGACGCTGATGAGATTTATGCCTCAGGTATCAAAATTTGGTACCGAATGACAAAGCATTTTTCGATACTCGTTAGTATCGAGGCAATTCGGTCAGTGCCATAAAAGTGTCGAAGTTCGGTACCCAGCCCTAGTTATGACTTAGTGGTAACTTGATTGAGAACTCATTTTTTTAGGAAGATGCACCAATTAAGATCAATATACACTGAAAACTGTTAAGCTTGACTCAACTTTTAAAATTGACACTAAATATTTTCAACTTGAATCAACATATTCTCATTCATCAAACTGAAACTGCATTTATTAAGTCAGGGGAAAGTATTTTAGCAGAGCTGGGCCAACTATTTATCAAACTGCAATAGATGCTTTCTTGTTTAGAAAAAAGATGTGATCATATAGAAGAGTGCAGTATCTGTCACCTCTCTACTGTCAATAGAGTCATAAAATACTAAAAAAATACTTTAAAAGGACTTCAGATTGAGCTGCTGTTTCACCACTAAGTCTTGGAATAACAGCCAATCCACTCTTGAACCTGAGTCAGTCTACTATGAATTCACACTGTGATGTGACTTGCTCACCAACACACAACATCACTCATGGTCTGACCACATTCACTATTAATAACTAATTGTACAACAATAATAGAATTGTGGCAACATTGCAGAACATGGTGTAAATCACGATAACACAGATGGAGGAACACACATAAAATAAGACTTGTCCATCAGTCTGTTGCTCCAGTGCATGCTGGGAGGTTTCCTTCATGCCTACCTTGGGATACTACAATATAAACTCATGCGAACTATAAATTTCAGGTTGACTCCATCATAAATGTTTAATATTTTTCCTCCCCCACCGATGTAATATAATCCAGATAATAAACAGCGCTTCAAAAGGTCTAAAATCAAAACTCTCAGACTAAAAGAAATTATTTTAGACCGACTGAACTACAACAGGTCTTACCTCAAGGCCCTTATCACTTCAGTTTATGTTGCGCTTCAGTGGTGCTTACAGTATTAACAAACAATTTTGCAATTAATCAAATCACCACAATGTCATTGCTACACTGTGAACCTGGAGCCTTTGGGCTCCATAAGGGTCTGGGGCAGTTGTCCAGGTGATAATCCAGTTTTTCAGGGTGGATTTATTTGTGTTTGTTCCTCTCTGTTGCATGAGATGCGTCTCTATGATTCCTCCAAGTGTGTGTGCAATAACTTGGACTGTATCTCCCGCAGCCGTGCGTCAGTCTGTCAGCCGTCAGGACCTTGGACAGCGCAGCGGCCTGTGCAGCTGAGCCCGGGCTGGAGCGCTGATGTCCCGCTGCTGCCGGAATGTAACAAGCACTAATGCGACCATCTGAGTCTAAGTAAACCCTCTCTGTCCATATAATGAGTAGGAGTGGTCACTGTGGGAGGGGTCGCGCGGTGTGGACGNNATGCGGTCAGTTGTGCCCCAGCAGGTTTTTTTTTCCCTGAGAGAGAGCTTCCAAGAGCAGGCAGATACTCAGGCCAGGATTTGGATGATTCGTGACACTTGGAAACAGAGAAAAACACAGAGACAGGAGGAGCAACGCCCACCGATTAGAGTCTGGAGTGTGTGGAGACATAAACTGTGGAGCCTTCAAAATACGAGCAGTTCGTGACACGCATGGTTAACTCAGAGGCCCCCGCACGACGAGGGAAAACACATGTATTCTTTTTTTTTCTTTCCTTTTTTTGAAAATCAGCTTAAACTGATCAGCAGACAGTATGGGAGAGGAGGTTTGGATGTGCGCAACGGGGCATGAGTGCCACTGCGGGCACGGAGCGCGCTGTAGCCTTTTATGAATTTTGTTAATTTGAGCTCCAAAGTATTTTCTTCCTCGTGCGCCCCATCTTCTAAAAATCCTTAAAAAAAGATATTCATTTGGAGAAAGTCTTCTTTGCGATGGAACCTGTTGTCGGCGATGTTCTGTTGCGTGCTTGGAATATTTTTTTATTCCTATAACAAGCGGTGAGTTGCTCCAGGAACAAAGCAGCTGAAAAGGGAAATAAGGCTGTGAGATGTTTGATGTGGTGATCTGCGCACTGTGAGAGTAACATTTCCCAACTTGATGTCCCTCTGCGATACTCTGTGACCCTCCCGTCTTATCGACGACTCAGCACATTTTCTGATGAGGATGTCCGCTGTTTGCGAGGAAGATTTAAGGATTTTACAGAAATGGGATTTTTTGTTTATGGGGAATGGCTGCTAAAAATAGCCTGAATGCTGATGAGGTTACAACGAACAGGTTGGTGTTTAGCTGAAACTTAGAGACATGCGGAAAGATGCTCAGTTATAGGACATTTTAAACCACATCACAGACAAAGTGAGAGTGGAGCATCAAAGGAAAGAAAGAAAAAGGGATCTGTCAACCAAAATTTATTTGCTTGGAAGAATTTATTCAGATCAGTACAGTTCACCTTAGGAGAATAGAGACCAACAGGCGATCTTGGAAGCAGCTTGTTGATGGCACTGCGCACCGGGAGGACTTGGTTTGGGCAGGTCTTGCGCAGGGTCTTTCGGCTGCAGGGCTCCTGGTCCAGGCGATCGAGCAGTCTCTTGTGTCTCTCCGCAAACCAGGAGCAGGATCTGGGGGTCTGTCACCGGGATCACCACAAGGCGGGGGGTTTCCACCGCTGCTCCGACTCCGGCGTCCACCGCGGCCACAGTCACCGGAGCGCACCTTTCTGCGCCTCCGCCTCCAGGCGCTGTCCACACGGCTTTCCCCACGCTTGCTGCGCCTTCCCGGGGAATCCGAGGGGACATGAGCCCCTCGGTCGCCGGTTCCTGTTGGCCATGAAGCGGCAAAACGTGCGGACCTTGTCCCTGATCATTTGCACGTTTACATACCTGCTCGTCGGGGCCGCCGTCTTTGACGCCCTGGAGTCCGACTTCGAGATGCGGGAAAAAGAGCAGCTGGAAGCCGAGGAGAAGCGTCTCCAGGGGAAATATAACATCAGCGAGGATGATTACCGCAAACTGGAGACCATCATCATGGAGGCAGAGCCCCACAGAGCCGGGGTGCAGTGGAAATTCGCAGGGTCATTTTACTTTGCCATCACGGTTATAACCACCATAGGTAAGTCTCAGTCTCTTTTGGCGAGTCCCAGTCTCTAAAACCAGTATAACCGAGCCCCCATAACCATTACAGGTGCGTCTCAGTGTCGGTGTATTATCACTGTTGCGCAACAGGACCTGGTTTATCATGAGGACAATTACATTTTCAAGGCAATAAAACGGCCTGCGGGCAGCAGTTACGCGGAAGCACATGTTCATATTCAGAGCAGTCACAAACAGTCCGACCTGATCACAAACATTGATATCGAACCACAAGTCTTAAGATAAAGTTTTTAAGCAACATGTTGCAGCGCTCACTCGCTGCTCCAAAGGGAGCTGTGCTGCGAGGACGGAGCTCCGTGTCACCACGGTCAAAGAGCACGAGGATATTTGGATTTATACTTTCTGAAAAAAAAATCACCTATAGGTGAAATAAGACCGAAGAGTGACGTAGCGCGCTCAGACGAGCGTTAAAACACACACACATCGTCTCCTTTGGTGCAGCTGGAGTACATTATGATTCAACTTCGGCGGTGCGTCACCAAGATGCAGCTCAAAGTCTGGCAGAGTATAACGAGTAGTGTTATCAGGGTGTTAGACACGCAGAGATGTGTTTTTAAAAGCAGATGTGGAGCTGTGCGGGAGGAAAACGAGGCTGTGTGAACGGGACCGGTTCCGGGCTTCTGCGAGAGGAGCAGCAGGCTTTGCTGTGGTGCTGAAAGGACAGCTCCTCTGAGCTCAGCCGCAGGCAGGACGAGACTTCCACTGATCCTGGTTTACTTTTTACATTCAGTATTTGAATGTTCACTCCTTAGGATGGACATCACATTTTAGGGTCGCTTCAGGGTTTTGCCACAAACAAGTGGCGCGTGATCAAAGAGCCACAGAGCTTTACTACAACAAGTGATTGTAAATGACAGAAGGTGAGAGATTAACTGGTGATCGTGGAAACCAAAAACAAAAAAACAATCACCCTGTTAGGACAAATTAATCCAGTTTTCATAAATGCATTTATTCTATATGACCCCCCCCNNAGGAAACAACATCAGTTTATTTACATGCATTTGCGTCATAAAGATTTATTTCAGGCTGTGAGGGAGGGGGACAATGACTTTCTCTCTGTTTACGCTCCACAATCAAACCACATTCTTTCTGCATTTTAATTAAGCTTAAGTGAATTGAGTTGGAGTTAATTGAATTAATTCAAATGTGCGTGGCACTGTTACCAAAAACAAGTTAAAATTCAACCTTTCCATCAGCTGAGTTTAGATTAGGTGGTAGGCACAACATTTGAAATTAACTTCCCTTTCCTGCAGAGGTCACAGAGACCCGCTTTCTCCATTATGGAAGTCGGATACTGTTATTCAAGATGAGGACTTTTAGCTGGGGGGAAACTAATGCACCAGGCCTGTCCTCCAGTTTGCCAGGCAACACTTAAAAGGGACAACTGCACCGAGCGGTGAAGGTGGATCCACTGTTGTTTCTAGGCTACAGCAACGAGAGCCATTGTAATATTCATGTTCTGTGAAGTGGTTACATTTACTGCAGCGGACTGTGTCTTCTCTGTAGGAAACAGGCCGCTTCCATGCATTATCATACTCTTAACAGTAGTAAGAACGGTTCAGGGGACATTCAGGCTTTTCCTGCAAAATGTGCAAGGATGACCCTTATTTGACTGCTTGTTTTCATGCATACACTCGTGGATAAGACTTACAGGCATACAGTTGTCTGTATTGACAGGACAAGAATGATTTCATGGCAGTGATTGTATTTCTTTGGTTGTAGCAGACTGCAATAAAGAAAAGGAAGAGAAAACAACTCCGGCAGAACAAATTACTTTTCTTGCTGATTGCAAGAAAAATTAATTTCATTGCTTGTAAGTCCAAATCACTCTGATGAGACAGTAAAGTATGTGGTGAAAATTAGTGTGAGGTAACACTATTTTTTGTAAACTTTCAGTGGAGCTGTGTCAGGATGATAGGAACATATTGTGCTGTAATTTGATTTAGTTTCTGACGGGGTTGTTTTGCACATTTGCAGAGTTGTGAATCATGTAAAACAACAGTAGAACACAGTTCATTGCACTGGGGATCAGTTTGATTATTTTACATATATTTGGCATGTTGTCTTATTGATCAAAACTGGAAAAATACTCTTACTATTGTGATACTGACAAAATTTCCTCTTGAGGATCCAGAAAATCTTGTCTCGTTGTATCTTATTTTAAAGGATAAGTTTGGTGATATTCTATATTTTTCTTATTGTCATCAAACCCAATGAAAAGACCATAAACCAATGATGTACTGAGCCTACTTACAAAGTCCTGTGTGTGTATCAAAGGCCTGATATATCCTCTGTGCCACAGAGTGCCATTGTTGTCCAAAAACATATGAAAAACACACCAATGATCCACACAATTGTACACTTTTCTGCTGCTGTAAATACTAACCTTAGAGCACCAAGTGTGTATCAATCCTCAGCTGAAAATAGTCCCCAACAAATGCACAATTTCCTCCTGTTTGAGTAACATTTACTAAAAACTACAGTGCCCAGCTGGTTTAGGAATTGATTTAATCCGTTTTGAAAATGAAACTACAGATTTACATCTTCAGTAGGAACCAATGGGCTTGAGGCTGAGGGCAAAACACAGGCTGGGGAAGTAGGAAAGTACTGAGAGACGGAATAACACATTTTTGGTTTTGGACTTTTTGTGGGATTTGTTGACAATAACAAAAGAAGAGAATATTACCAGGCTTATCCTTTAACCATATCGCCTAACTCCAGCATGAGTCCTACTGTATGACATGGTCAACACTGCATGTGGGAGGAACTGCCAGCAGTATGTCTGAACTTATGTTTACTGAAAAACAAGAAGTAACTTTCCATAAAACTCAAGGAAGTTTTGATACAAAAAAGTAAAAGGAGTTAAGAATGGACAAAATGGGCAAAGCCGCCATCATTAGATGAAACAGCATATACAGTCGTCAGGTCATATTTTCTCTGGTACAATATGTTCAGTACTCTTGGTGATATTACTGTAGGTTTGGGACAGATGGAATTTTCTTGATGCCTCAGACCATGAAGTTAAGACAATCACAGGAAAGTGTCTTGATGTCAGTTTGATATCTTTTTTGTGATTTGCCCGACTGTCCAGACCTCATAAGGTAGACCCATTTCATCTGGCACTCCAAGTAGGTTAAATTCAAAGCTAAGAATTATTTGCAGGTAGTATTTGACCCAGCCATCCATGTCTTTAGGCAGTGGAGCTTTGATTTGATGAGTTCACTCAATGATTGGAAGATTGTACTCAAACACACCGTTCAGCTGACAGTATGAGATTCATCACCTCATCCTCTCACCTGTTAATGCCTTCGAGGGAAAGTTTCCTCTTAGAAATAATGAAACTAGATTTATTCTCCTGCACTGTATCAAAAGATTTTCAAATAATTATTTTGACCACTAAAAGTGAAAGAATTGAAAGTACCTTTGTGCAAAATGAAACTCTGTCGAGAAAGATAAGGAAACAATTTGGACTGTGTCAACTATGAGGTGTTTGTGGAAACCAATTAAATTTAGTGTCATCATGTGGGACAGTAAAAATGGTACAAAGATGTCTATTAAGATAGGTGTTGCCAGATGCTCGCACTGATTTATTCTGCTGCACATTTACAGCAGAATAGACCACAAGAAAGGCCAAATACCCCTGGAGAAATGTTCACCACAGTACTGTAAGAACCACCAGTACACCTGTATAGGAAGCCATACACACCGATCATCTGTTCGCTACAAATCTGACAAGCTGTATTTTATTTTCAATTGAAATATGTAACTGGACATACCGATGTATTAGCAGGATAAGACAAATATTAGAGAGGTGACAAATGAAAGGAAAAACCTCAATAAATGACCAAATAAACAACAAATGGAGATGCTTCCACACGGAGCGTGAGGGGTCACTGAATGGTTTGATGAATATGAAAAAGTCACAGCAGTGTGTTGACAATACTCTCCACCACCATCATCCAAACACCAAGTGAGGGAATATCTTTTGGAAGAATGCTTTTTGTTAGTTTTTCCTTTCATTTGTCACCCATCTGCACACACAGTATAATATACATGTAGATTTGTT
>NTHP01000076.1:1300133-1324208 GCA_003416845.1 Oplegnathus fasciatus | reverse complement strand
TGTCCTCTATATTATGTTTCCTTGACATCATTATTCTAAATTAAAAAAAAAAAAAAAAGGAATTTTCACAAAATACAACTTTCTTAGTTAAAAAAGGTAGCATGTGATAAACATGTAGGGGGTAAATAATATGATGTAAAAGAATATGGAGTGAAAGTGTATGAAGACAGTGATTTAAAGGCTGGCATTGTCTGTGGTAGTAATAGTAGTAGTAGTAGTAGTAGCAGTTTCAGTAGTACCAGCAGCTGTAGTGATGATAGCAGCAGTAGTAGCAGTATTATCAGTTTTAGTAGTACCAGCAGCTGTATCAATAACAGTAGTAGTAGCATCAGTAATAATAGTAGTGGATGTAATAGTCGCAGCAGCAGTAATGATATTTGTAGTAGCAGCAGAAGCAGTAGTGATAGCTGTATTATAAGTTTTAGTAGTGGCAGCATTTGTTGTAATAATGGTAGTAGTAGGAGTGTCAGTAATGACAGACCACCATACCTATACAATATACATTTTCAAACAGAAGTCCAAAACTAAAGGACACCAATTTGAATGGTTTTCAGTTATATTTTAGAGCTACATGTCATGAAACAACAATCAATAATACAACAAGAATCACTAACAAAAAAATCTACTGTATAATTAAAATACTGGAGAAATCAGAACAAAACTAATTTAATAGTCCAATCTTGTCTTCTCTTTCAGGCTTTCAGACAAAGTTGGCAAACTTAACCATATCACAATAAAAAAACAAAAATCTCATTTTCGATCATCTGATATTTCAAGGTTTTGTTGAGTCATTTCATGGAAAATTGAAACTCTTACAGTAAATCATTCCAGTGCAGAAGAAACAAATGAGACTCACTTTCCACTTCTTCCAAATCACACAGCTCACACAGCCTGTTTCCTCTGTAATATTTTTGAATCTGGTTCAATAATCAGAAGAAGAATACCAGGACCACTTGCAACTCTTTTGCTTTAGATAAGCGATATGTAATATATGGGTTTGTTTAGATTTGGTTTAATATGCATACATGTCATTTTGGTTTTGACAAGATCATTTCGAAATGTTTCTCCTCAAACTTGAATAAAAGCTTTTTTGTAATGTAATATTGCAACACAAATTGTACCGGTAGATTTACAACATATCAGCCTCTCTAAAGACTGAATGAGGCTCTGTCGTCCAGTAATAATAGTGGCAGCAGCAAAGAATTTGTACCAAATTTCCTGTCTTTAAATGTGTGTCAGGCAGATACGGTATAATCCCAATGTGGGTAGATGTAATAGAAGCAGCAGTGGTAATAGCAGTTGTAGTGTCAGCAGGAGCAGTTATGGTGATAATAATAGTAGTTGAAGTGTAGAAAAGGCTGAATCTCAGGCCTGCACTTTAAATTGAGGATCCAGGGCTACACACACTTACTCATGGAAGATTAAAAAATTCACACCGGGAGGCCTCATCTGCCTGTGCTTTATTGATAATACGCTAAACACAGTGGAAACCAGTTTTAGGGAACTTCTGCTGGTAATCGGTGATCAGATGCTCATCATCATTATCATCATACCTCCAAAAACTGCGTGAGCAAAAGAAAAAATGGCCCTAGGTCTGAAACTGGAGCCCAGCCGTGATACTGGTAGCACATGTGAGAACAGCTGTCTTGAGGGGCCCATTTTGGTTGCCATGATGAGGCTGTAAGCACCCCCCCTCCTCCCCTGCACCCCTCCATCTAGATTGACCCTGCAAGTTGACTCTGTTTATTTCTTTGACTAATTGCACCGAATGTGACACTTAGTAATGACAGCATGTGGTGAGCGCAAGGTGCTCTCACCGCAACTCTGCTCTGAGGGAGAAAAGCAAGCGCAGCATGCAGTAGTGCGTATACATACCTGCCTTTCTCACTGTGTTGAGTCGCTCACGTTGCCGGGAGACTAAAGACAGTGTAAAAGGTGAAAGTCATCTCTGCTAAATGTCTGGAAATATCAACATGTATATATACAAAAGATAGGCTATGACTGATTTGGAATTTTTGAAGACTGGGACCAGTGATATCTTGTCTATAAATGTGTAAAACACTGCAACAATCCTGTGTTTCCTTTTTCACTTGCTAGAGTAAGAAAGCCTCTGAAACAGCATTAAGACGGTCACCAAAACATGACCAGAAACTCTTCCTGAAACCCAGACTAATGAAGTTTAATCAGGGTGAGCAGTACTTCAAGGCCGTATTAAATGCCAGACAAAAACATAATTGCTTTTTAATGAAGAATGTATTTGCTACAAACAATAATTAAATGAAAAATGTGTTCCGAGAATTAAAATTAATTGCAGATTTTACCGGCTGTTGCAGTTGGAACCTCCATCACTTTGTTCATGAATGTCAAAACTGGCCAATATGTCATTTTTAATAAAAGGCCAATGCCAGACAAATGTAATGATAAACAGATACAACACATCCCCAGTGTCACTGAAAAATGATGATGTAGTCAGATTAACATATTAGCATAGCAGTGTTTGGTTAGCATGAGCAGTAACAGCCTGAACAGAGAAAGAAAAGAGCGCTGACTGCAGGAATGGAAAATCACAGAAACTGTCAGCCTACTGAACACAATGTTTGACTGACAAAGCTAGCTCTGGGCAGGGCAGTGGAAGGATACCACAGCAATGATCCTTTTCACTTTTTGTATTTAATTAAAAAAAATCCTAATAATGATAACAAGTGGAGAGAGTGAAACAAAACAATGTGAGAAAACAAGTAAAGCATTCTGGTTTTAAAAGTTTACAGAAATTGAAAATAACATACATATGTATGTATGTACAGTATTATGATTCAACTTACATACAAAATGTAATCTGAGTACATCAAAGCTGCATTAATTGAATTTAAGTCCAATATTCACTCTCATTTAGGCTCTGTTTTGGTCTCCACCAACTCATGAGTAAAATATTTGGCTTCCTAAATGCTCCTCTTTCTTCACCAGCTAGTTGCTAACTATCTGTCTGCCATTTGGTGTTAGGCAGTAGCGTACAACAGGCTTGGTATCAGAACTTTTATTTTGCTGAAAATAGCTGCCTGCTGCTGCTGGAAATGAGCTTGATGAGATCGGAGTTTGTGTGCTGGAGAACCAAAACAATGAGCTAATATGCTAAAAACACCCTGAATAGCTGAGGGGAAGTGCAGGATGGATGATAATCATCTATGGATTTTGTCACTGTGAGTGAACCCTTTCAGATTACACATAGTAATCTGATCCATTGTTAACATAAAAATATTGATTAGTGCAGCTTTAATGTGATACATAGTAATACACTGTTTTCATGCTAAATCAGTGTTACTGCCAACAATGGGGCAAGAACTTATTTAACCTCATATGAGTCAGTGCATGATTATTTACACAATAGCAGAGTCAAATGCTACTGTTTTGTAGTGCAACACAAGTACAATCCTCACAGATAAATTCATCACCTGTCCTTTCTAATGAAACCGCTGTGTGAAGATGAGTCAGATGCCGTGTCTTTGTTGGACCTATTGTGCTTGTCACAGTTTCCATTACGCCGTACAGCAACTGCCACTTACAGTACAGCACGTCTTTCTGCAGGATTTCTTCACTTGCACTCGCACATCGTATCCAGTTTATGTGGTAGTAGGACGAGTTCACTAAAAGAAAATGCATTATGAATCGACCCATTCAAAGAAGCCATTATAGAATATGGTGAGGCTTTTTATAAATAATATACTGGTAGACAAAAAGGTATGTAAACTATGACTTCCAGTTGGTGATTATAATTGTGGATCACACAGTAAATCCTATTTGAAGTAAAACATCATGTTCTCTTTATGTTCTCCTTAAACTCTCTGCATTTATTTCTGATATTGCATGTGACTTTTTATTCATGTATTCTAGGTGTTTATGTGTGTATAGCCTCCAGTCCAACATGTCTGGTTAAAACCAAGCTGGTTTCATGGAACAGGAAAGCATTTTATGTATGATTTAGATGCGATATAAGAAACATATTTGACTCAAGCAAGGAAATAATACGGTGCATA
The DNA here is from genome assembly GCA_003416845.1 of Oplegnathus fasciatus. NCBI lineage: Eukaryota > Metazoa > Chordata > Actinopteri > Centrarchiformes > Oplegnathidae > Oplegnathus > Oplegnathus fasciatus. The sequence continues at coordinate 1,320,177 of NTHP01000076.1, read as the reverse complement.
TAAGGGTTAGGGTACTGAAATGTTCAAGGATCTATTTGCATACAATAGATGCTCTGTGATTTGTCTGATACTACACGCAGGCCAAAGGCTGCTAAAAGCTGCACTTTGCTTCCGCTCAGCTGTCACTCTCTGGTTGATAATACACACTGTAATCTCGACTCGGATCATTTGGTGGAGTCCTGAAGATGTGAAGCATACGGACAGTGATTGCCTTGCATTTATATTTGTGTGTGTGTGAATTTGAGTAAGGTGGGCTGGATGGTGGCTCGGTTTAGGGGAACATTCAAGTTGTCTATTTACGTTGTATCTTGACAAGGACTGATTGGAGAGCTGGATGTACAATGTCACTATAGATGGAAGCAATTTTCCCCTTTGCTTTTCCTGGCAGGCAGCAGCGTTCCTTCATTCCCAAAGAGAACCTGTTGATGGTTTTCCAGCTGTGTTGGTGTCCTTTGTTCATACTCTCATTCGAACATCAAAAAGCATAATCACAGCGAGGATCAATAAGCCCGCTTACTCATCTGAATTTTCTTGATGACATATGGGCATATAGGTTACCCATTACTTAGTATGGATTATGTAAATCTCCAATACATCAAGGAGGTAGGATTTCATGACTTCTTCTCAAGCAGCAGTCAATAAAATGATTGAGCATATTTAAATCCAGGTGATTTGCTCATTCATAATGCATGGCACTGAGTTTCATAACAGGTGAATACGTATTTCATGATGAATGGCTTATGTCATGTTTTTATAGTGTTCATGTTGTGATGGCAGGAAGAAATTGTGTAAGAATAAAGGGCCAATTTGTAAACGTCATGAAGGTCTTTTTCACCGATTGCGAAAAATTACCCAAAAGAACATACAGCTATCTAAGCAAAACAAATTGAGCAAATTTTATAGAATGCACATTTCTCAGATCATCATAGTTTACCCTCCTTAAATCCCACCATTACATCTCCTTCAGTCTTATTTTTGATACACGTTTAGTTTCAAGGCATTTATGCCAAAACATATGGTTGTTCTTCAAGGATTAGTTCACCAAAATTACTAAAATAGCTCACTTACCTCTGGTGGTGTCCAGCAATGCAAATACTTTTGAGATATCTGTCTGTGACATTTAAGCCTCCACCCCACTGCGGTGGAGGTGAGTGGAATTTCATTTGTGGTGCTCACAGCATTGAAAACTTAAAAAAACAAAACAAAACAAACAAACAAAAAACATTAAAAAACATAACGACAATATGTCTGTTCCCATTATTCTGGATAATCCACAAAACATGTTGTCAGCAGAATGTCTGTTTATCAAAGAAATAGTCTCTGTGAAAAAAAAGTTCACGGTGAGGTAAGCAGGACAATTTCTCAATGAGTTGAGGTGCAAATCAAAATTCCATTCACCTCTGTTTTATTGGAGTGGAGGTACAACTTTGAGAGGTTTATGTCTCAAAATCTCATCACATAAAACTGAAAGTCTCTGCATCGCTACATACTGCATACAAATTTGGGTCTGTCTAACAAGATAATAACCATATTTTGGCCTTTTAGCTGCGCTAGCGGCACGGCTCTAGGGATGGCAATGTCAGTTTGTCATCGATCCACCACTGATCCAGACTGAAATATCGCAACTATTATGGACTGAGAATAAAATTTCTACAGATATTTATGGTCCTCAGAGGATGAATCACACTTTGGTGATCCCTTGACGTTTCCTCTATCGCCGCCATGAGGTTGATATTTCTGTTTTTGGTGAAATGCCTTAACAAGTATTGGATAGGTTTCCATGACATTTGGCGCAGACATGATCACATAACTTTTTATCTTGCGCCATCATCAGGTCAAAATTTGAATGTGTCCCGTACTTTGGTTTATGATAAAATACTTTCCCATCAGCCTCAGCTGCACTTTGTGTGCAGTGCTTATTGGCAAACGTTAGCATGCTAACATCCTAAACTAAGATGGTGAACATGGTAAACCTGCTAACATTTAGCATGTAAACATTGTCATTGTGAGCTCAAAGCTCTGCTGTGTACAGCTTCACACTGCTAGCATGGTAGACTCTTCTTGTTACTGTATAATAGTCGATGCGTAAATGAATTTCAGTAGTAGTACTAGTTCCTAGTTCCAGAAAATGAGAAATAACTTTACTGGATCACAGAAACTCTGTAAGTCACTTCACTTACACATTTACTCGTGAGAGCACGTCCATGTCACCACATGCTGTATAGAGATTTAGAGATTTAGTGTGAAATCATGAACTTCCAAAAGTTTCAATAGTATAACAATCAGCATTTTCCTCAGAAGGCCAAATCCTCTGTGGAATAACGCTGCATAACTGTGGATGATCAGTATGAAGCAGCTGAACACCCAACTCATTATTCAATGCACAACCTATGTAAGGACATCGTCTTCTTGACTTCACTTCAAATCAATTTAAAATGTTATGATGTTCGTTTTAATTTATTTAACCGGTCATGAGCTCAGAGTGGTTGATGAATATGAAGTGTTGCAGTATTTGGTTTTCATTGAAAGACTTTTTTTGTTTGCATCAGTATTTGCATATGGCGTTTTGAATTATAGTGTTGTATAGTGTTTTTTACAGTTTGATTTAGTACTTTAATGATGGAACATCTATTTGCTAAATAAGATTCCTCTGGTGTTACATTACCTGGACGTATCCAGCAAGATCTATCGATGATTAATGGAGTGTTGCTGAAGCGTTTAGTGGTTTTGTTCACTTGAGATTTTATTTCCATGTCCCCAATTTGCGAGATCAAATCTGTGCTGTAAAGTAACACCTTGCTGTTTGGCAGCCTGCTGTAATTCCTTATAATGCTGGATGAATTTGTGCTCGCTTCTCTTCTCCAAACAAGAAAGTTGTTAATACATTGTCTGACTGTTCCTGATTGAAAAATGATTTGAGACGTTCACCCTAGTTGCACTTTGTAGCCAGTAGATTATTTTCACTTTGGAGTGTCCTACCGGGAGCTTGATGGAGGTCTCCACACAGATCGATGGGAATGGGTTCCTGTGGTGCTGATGCTCTCAGTGGGAGTCACTAGCTCTGGAGCCGGCTGGTCTATTTTCACTTCTCAGAGGGTAAACTGTGCTCACAAGGTCCCTCGATACAGCACAGCTTGCCCCTGTGGCTTTATCCTAAAAAAACAAATAAAACAATATATTATTAGTCTGAAAGAGAGATATAAAGGACTCTAGTATGTCCAACTATTCTCATCTTAAAGGGGCTCTCTTTCGATTTTACACATTACTTGTCACTTTACTTGTCATAAAAAGTATCATCTCTGAAGGGAGCCTTTTGAAGTCTGAGAAAATAACCCCGCTGATGTCATCAGAGGTTATTTTCTGATTACATCATCAACTCGGGTACCTCGAGTATGAAAGACGTGGACATTTACATAATATTAAAATGCTGATGTATATACATAGGGTCTAAAGATACTGTCAAGGTGCTTTATGGGAAATGTAGGATCCAGTGTTTTTGGAGCCTGACCAGCACTAAAGACTAAAAGTTGGGGCATTTTGGCCTCTGCTGCTTTGATTTTGACCATTCTTTTTAGCCATGCTAGTGGCATGGCTCTATGGCAATGCCGGTCTGTCGGATGGTCAGTCTGTCTGTCACTCTGTTGGCCCACCAGATTGGTTCAGACTAAAATATCTGAACAAACTTAAGATGGTTTGCCATGAAAGCTTGAACAGACATTCATGCTTCCCAGAGGGCGAATCCTGGTGACTTTGGTGATCATCAGATTTTTCATGTAGCGCTCCCAACATGTTGACATTTTTGGTTTTTAGTAAAATATCTAGACAACCATTGGGTGGATTGCCATGACATTTTGTAAACACATTCATGTTACCCTCAGGATGAACTGTAATAACTTTAGTGACCCCCTGACTTTTCTAATTAAAATAATGGCATTCCCATCAGCCTCAGCTGTATTTTGTTTTTAGTGATAATTGGCAAACGCTAACTAGCACTAATTAGCAAGCTAACAGGGTAAACTATGGTGGTGAACCTGGTAAATATCACCTGCTTCGCATCACTATGTTAGTATTGTCATTGTGAGCATGTTAGTATGTTGATCAAAGCGCTGTTATGTTTTGAGATTTCCCCAAATTGGGTCATACTTTCATAGTTTTGGCCATCATTCATATCAACAACAATAACTTTTTACTTTTAAGTTAATTACAATCCAGCAAAAAAGAAGTTTACTTTTTTGGGTTTAAACAGACCAAACTTATATGGAAGAGAAACATGACTCAGCTGTAAAATTATGACCCAAACTGTCAGTCCACAGTTTTTACAGACAGACTTCCTGGTTCAACTCTGACTTCACCATAGTTGTGTGCACAGTTTTCCTGTGTTTTATTTATTACATGCTTATAAAATGTGCAGTAAAATGCAGGGTGGTATGCTCTTACGGCTGTGCTAAAAAGGCTAGGGTGATGAAGAATAGTTATATGAATAAGAATTTGAAAAAGAAACATAAAGGATACATTTAAAAAAAAATAAAAGTCAGATAATTTTAAAATGCTGAAGTGTATATTCTCATGTGTGTAGGTGGGGCTGTGCAATTATACTTCCAAATAAAATGATATAGATAATCTGGCTGAACTGCTGGCTTGTTTACAACCTGTCTGATTACAATTTTAATGTTATACATGATAGAAATTATGACAAAGACTATGAAAATAAGACCACAGCGGTAATAAGCCAGATTTTTACTTCAAACTTGACAACTGTGCTGACGAGTTTGAATGGCATGTGAAAATGTTCATCCATAGCAGCCAAGATAAGCCACACATCTCACCTGGAGACAGGACCCTTAAAGCTACTGTGTCTAACTCTTCACCTTTAGGCAGAGCGGGCATTTGTAAATCTTGCTGTACTCCCCTCAAGTCGGTCTGATTCCTGGCTCAACACTTGTCAGTCATCTCGAAGAGCTATCTACCTCGAAACAGCAACTAGCCTGAGGCTGAGGTAAGCAGCATCCGTGGAGTTACAGCAAGAGAAGCAGCAGCTAGAAAACGTAGGTAATCTGAAATAAACAGACTGAACTGAGTTGAAATTTGTAAAAAATTGTCGCATATTTAGTTTCACTGGACTCTTCTGTTCATACTGCTTTCCTCAAATGTCGTTGGTGCTGCTTCTTTGCACTGTGCCACTGATGTTATCCATCACAACAATGTCAGCGGCTTGTGGCCAGCATTTGTTGAGTGTTTTCTCATCTGTGTGAAGAGAGAAGCCTCCACCATAGAGATAAGTGTGTTCTAATACCCATGGGCCAGCGAGAGGCTTCCTCTCACCCTCTGAGTTTCTTCGAGGATTCAAGTGGTGGCGACTGGCTGTTCCACTCCAGCACAGACGAAGCAGAGTAGAGCGACGAGCACAGTGGGCTCATCCAGGCTCAAGTGGGCCAGTGTGAGTGGAGAGTGGGGTTGGTGAGCTGTTGCTTGATGAACCGTAGTGCCTCTTTGTAGTCGGGGGGGGNNTCCAGGTGGTGTCGTTCTTAAGCAGCTGGCAGAGAGGAGCCATGTTGGCTGAACACTGAGGATGAAAATGGAGGTAGACTGTGTCAGGAGAGAAGAGGATAGAGGGAGAAATCCTTAATAAATAAAGGAAAACAAGCACGGTTTTACTGTCCTGTTATATGCCTATATGTGGTTAACATGGTGACTAAGCAGCTCTAATGTCTGGCTTTCAAAATCTCTGTCCTTGTTGTTCAAATTCCTTCTGCTTTCCAAGAAATGTCAAAATACAAGAATAACATAGCATATCTTATTCAATGCACCTGCTTCACCAGCTCTAACAAACGCGCACAGTGAACTCCTGCACTTCACAGTTAATAAAACAAGCGCACCTTTTACCACCCGGGCACAACGTACTAGCATCGCATGCCAATATAAATATCATATTTGATAGAAACAGTGATCCAGGTAGAGAAAAGTTTGTACTAATCAACTGCAGTACAGTAATTACTTTATATCGCTAAACTCGAGACCTTGATGTGCCGGTTTCATACTGTATCTAACATGACCCTCATGGCTTTTCATGAAAATAAAAGGAACGCGAAGGATGCTGCAAAGGGGTCTGCTTAAATATACAAAAATATGAATGCAGTTATTTCCTTGAAATATTGATATGAGATCTTATAACATGCATGCTGGGCTCAAATGCTGTTTAATATATGAGGAACTTAATGGATAATTCTTGTTTATTACAGATGAGATGAACCAAAAAGATGAGATAAACTTCATTAGTCCACAAGACAGATATAAAGGACTCCAGTATGTGTGGCTATATTTTAGGGCCTTATCTTAAAGGAAAATTTAACTTTTATAACTGGACCTTATTTTTCCAAGTATTTTCCAAGTGAATTGCTGGGATCTGGGAAAGCCGCAATATTGCTCAAAGAAGTCAGACAGGGCAAGAAACACGAGCAGTGGGACAATCAGACAAACAAACTCGTAGGTTAGCCAAACGTATTTGGAAGAGAAAATCAGGCAAATGATAAAATTATTCCCCAAGCTGTTTGTTTAAACATCCATCACAGTTTACAGTTAATTAGAAATTATGACCAACATTTTATGTGTGCTCACTTTCGGTTTACCTCCAAATAAAGTGGTTTAGATGATCTGGATAAACTGCTTGCTGATATCTGACTGTTTGTTTTTCTTGCCTCGTCTGGCTTTGTTGTAATGATGTCACCATGTTGGCACTGGGTGACACTGTCCTTCTTTACAAAAAACATGGGCATTATTTTGAGTCAATCCCACATATACTGTCCTGATGCTGTAAATACTCACTAGTGCACCAAATGTGTATTAATCCACGTCTGAAAATAGCTCCCAACAAATGCACTATTTCCTCCTGTTTAAATAACATTTTCTGAAAACTTCAGTGCCCAGCTGTTTTAGATAACTACTGAACTTTAAAAAAAAATGAAACTATATATTTGTGTCATTTTTCTTAAAGGAATAGTTTTGGATATACTCTTGCTGACAGCTGAGAAGATTGATGCCACTCTTGTTACTGTGTGCTATGGAGCTGGAAGCCATATGGTGATTAGCGTAGCTTAGCATCACGGCTGGAAGCAGAGGGAAACAACTAGCCTCTGCTGGTTGCTTGACAGCATCAAGGTGACAATGGCACAAGTCGTTGTGAGGCTGTTGTTCACCAGGAAACACAAAAGTCATGACATCACGTCCGGGCTAGCCTCTACTAGCTTCTGTAACTCAGCACAATCTCTCATCAGTATTTCTTTCAGCGGGCTTTGTGAAAAATTAAAGCATGTTCCAGGGGTTTGCTTTCCATATTCTAAGACAAATCACCATCCACTACAACACTCGCTTTTAAAAGTTGAAACCTTTGTGATTTTAACAGAGTTAAACAATATTTTTTTGTGAACTTAAAAGCTACAGCTCCCATGCTCATGGACGCTCTTCTGTTTTTGAGCCGTGAAATGTAGCCAGCGAACATCCAGGACAATGTCAATGGGATTTTGAACTTTTTTTTTTATTCTGGAAGCTGGAAGTTCTGGTTTTACTTTGGCTCTCTATTTGGGCTACATCATGGAGCTCTCCCTTAATCCACCTCTCGTCATTTTTACCTTTCAGTTTGTGTACAGATGAAACAAACAAGATACAATGCATACAAACTCAAATAAGTGTATTTTGCAAAAGTCAAACTATTCCTTTATTTAAAGTCTTTAGTAGCAACAAATGAGCTTGGATAGGAAGTCTGGAAGTATTGAGAGACGGACTAATGCATTGTTGTTTTTGTTTTTTTCACTGGATTTGCTAACAGTAAGAAAGTACAGAATAACACCATCCTTTAAAAATATCTTGCCTTGTGAGGATATCTTGTGTGCTCTTTTAGTAAGAAATCTAAAGACCTTTGACTGTATCACCTAAATCTAACAGATATTTCCCAGCAGTCTGGGAATCAAGTGGGCACTGCAACACAAGTTCTGACATTTACCTCACGTCATCCTTTGGCTGCTAGTTGCATTTTGATCCACTCTGGCCGCCCCAGGCTATGAGTCAGCATGACACAGTACCCAGCTGCCAAACTGCTGGGTGTTCCTCCTTGCAGCTCAGGCACAAGACGGATTTGCATTTCATCTCATTGTTATGTTCATACACTGTGTTCCTGCAGCCATGCATTCTGCCCATTTTCCTCTCTGACATGTTATTCCCTTAAAGAACCTGCGCACAAAACTCCAGGGTATTTTATGTAATTTATCAGTGGGTACAGTAAGAGTGCAGATGACCAATGCCACTCCATCACTACCACCTGCTGTTAATTCTCTCCGGCTGGACCCTGAAAATCATCTTCCCTCTGTAGCTCTGCACTGTAATGCACTCCCACACGGTCTTATCACAACCACTTTATTCCATCTGTAGAAAGAGTGGGAGTGTGTGGTCTCCTGTATGAGTTATTGCCACGGAACAGCAGCATGAAATCAGCGTCGGCGGCTTGTGCACAGTGTGTGGTCCGCTAGCGTTTTTGATACACGAGTAGTGTCTCTGATACTAAATGCAGTACCCCTGGAGGGTGGAAAACAAATACTGTGTGATAGCACAGTGACAGTAGAATTACATAGGTTGGAAAAAACAAATAAACCAGTGGGATGAGGGCTAGAATTCTCACAGCATCACCTTCAGTTTGCATGGCATTGCTGTGAGTGCATGTTGACATAGTGTGTTCCTAACTGTATGGTTATTAATTCATGGTAAAAGAAAGGAATATGACGTGCAGCTGAGTTATTATCCTGAAACACGATATGCAACATGTGCTCTTTGAGACTGCTCAGTTGCGTGATTGCTGCAACATTATGCATGCAGGTGTTCAGTTTATGCAGAGCAATTATGATATATACGCTGATTTATGTAAATACAAAGCTCAATTAGCTTCAAGTCATTGCATGTGTATTATAATCTGCTGATCTGCTGCAGAATTAATTGCCATGAAATGTGATGTGAAGTATACTGAACAAGAGTAAGGTGGAAAACAGGAAAGCCAGTTTGCAGTCTGTTGTGTTTGGTTGTCTTGTGCCTGGAGAGGCCATGTGACAAACAAGCTGTAGCGTGGAGCCGAGAGGCGACTAGCTGGCCATTAGTGAAGGCTGCCCGACTGCTGTGGGTCAACATATTCACAGACCTGCTGGGACTAACATCGTATGTCTCCGTCTTGGAAAAAATACCTGAGACATCAGTTTGAGATGACCTTCTGACTACAGCAAAACATATCCCTGCTACAAGTCTGTTGGCAGAGAGGCAGCAGGGCACGCAAGGCCAAGTGGTGTCAGTTTCTCTGGGGAGGTGATTTTAGTGAGAACAGCGCGAGTGCCTGTTGCTTAGCAGCACTCAATGGTCGTATTTCCCGACGCCGGGCAATGAGCTTCGTTAGGTGAAGCCGAACAGGGGATATAGAGTGACACCTGGGACAGCTCACAGTCCTGCCAGGAGCAGGCTGCAGGATGTGAACACGACGCGACTTTAAATATCTGAAGAAATTGTAATGATTGTGCATCGGGAGGATTGTGATGACCACACTGAGCTGCAGCTGCTGGAGAAGGCATCCAGTGTAATGTTCTCTACAGAGGTTTAATTGGCATTTTATAGGAAGCGCAAGGAGATTATGCTTTGAAGTTAATGACAGTTATCAACACTGAGCAGAGCTGATGCTGTTACTGTGCTCCAGGTTTCCCCTGATTCTCTAGTTCATCCTGTAGAACATAATGCTACTATTAATCTTGCCTGAAGCAAATTTAGTGGGGTTTGTATCTCTATTAACAGAGATGGAGAGAAAAAATAATTTGGGGTAGAGCAATATTATTCATTTCATTTTTTAAAATTTCCTTTTTATTCATTCATTTATTACCACTAATACAACCAGCATAAAGTCACTTAACAGATGTAAACAGATGTGACATCAGAGGTCAAGAAGCCATAGGCTTATACAGTGGACCGCCCAAATAAAAAAATGGATTCAAAAGAAATACTTGAATACAAGCAAAATAAAATAAGTGACACAAAATTAACAAAGTATCACGTACATAAAAAATAAAGCAACGTAGAAATACCAGATAATAAACAATGCAATGACAATTTTTTGTTCAAATTTTACAATGGTTTCAAGCTCTTGGCATTCTGTGAACGACGATGCCTCAGAGAATGACTTTTTGTATGGGAAAGGGGTCATCCGTGGTGATGAGCCCACAGGGGATTATTACCTGACTTCCCTCAGCTTTGGTTTGACAACCCACAGCTTTACAGCTTTGGCGGCTTTTTTCGGTGAACAATCAATAAAACCCCACTATATGTTACCTGCCCAGCACGAAACAGCAGACAGACACATTTAGCAACTAACTGGTGAACATAGTGGAGCATTTAGCAGCTAAAGAGACAGATATTTTCCTCAGGAGTTGGTTGAGACCAAAAACAGAGCTAAAAGAGAGTGAATATTCACTTACACTTACATTCTTTCTTACATTTTACACAAAGCCTTAGTTTTAAAATGCTCTGTCCGTTAACATCTGATAAATGCCCAGGTGAGTTACAGGTATGCTAATACTCCTAATATTCTTGCAAATATCAATCTAAGTGTTTCAGTGACAGAGAAATAGCCACAAATTGAGATTCAAGCTGTTAAATCAGGTACAAACTGTGCGCTGTAACGTGCTGTAGAAGCTCGCTCTTCAGTGATGAAGCAGAAATCCATACGGCTCTGGTCCATAATTGTCAGCTAAGAACAAGTAAGCCTTCCCTGCACAGCACTAATTACTGGCCTTTACATTATTGACAGTCCATCAACATTTTCCTTGACTGTTTATTGGGGAAATAACTTTAAAGTTGGAGTAGCTGTTTCTGGAAATAGCTTTTTCTTTCGATTGCTTCTGTCCCAGTAATCTGGCAGCTCTCTCTCTGCTAAATGTCATTTCAGAAGGTAATATGTTTAGCTATAAACTGAAAGGATCCAACAGGAGAGTGGATGGTGGGGTGTTGACTACAGGAATCCCAGAAACCACATGGTCAGTGTGGTATATTACCAACTCTGGTGAACTGAGGTATAACATAAAGGATAATTCTGGTTTATTACAACTCAGGTCTTATTTTCAAAGCTTTGGCCATCATTTCTATTGGCTATGATAACATTGTACTCACCAAAGTAATTACTATGATCTGAACACGGTGAAATAGCTGCAACACAGTCCAGTATTGAATTATCTAAATTATCTTAACAGATGATCTAAACCACCTTTTTTGGAGGTAAAATATATTATATTATAATATAATAGTTTCTCATTGCACAGGGGTCTGTGTGCACCACTAATGGCAAATATGCTAGGTCAAAGTTGAAGCAGGAAGTTGACCTGTAAAGTGTGAACGAACAGTTCAGGTAATATAAACTTATTTGGAGTTTTCTCCTCCCTGTCTGATGTCTCTCCCAGATCTTAGTAATTAACTTGGTGGGTAAAATGTTATGATCACTTTTGGGCAAGTTACATGAAAAATTACCTATGAAATATTAGTCATAGAAAAAGTATTTACATTACTTTACTTACTACTCAACAGCAAATGTAATCAATTGCGTTACTCGTTACTTTACTTTTGTTACCCAGCACAGCTCCATCAAAGGTGCCTTCAAACAACTCCAAAGCCATCAAAACCACACCTCATACAATGTGTGTTCAACCTGTATGATGGTGGCAAAAACACTTCTTTTGCAAGTTTGATTTTTAGTGGCATGTACTACCTCCAGGAAATAGTCATATGCTTGCACTCTAAGGCCAACATGACAAAAGCTCTCACCTTCTCCCGCCTACTTGCCTTTTATTTGTTACCTATTATCTGACTACCAGTGATCAAAATAGGAGCATCAGAACCTTAAACAATGTTACAAACTCACTACAGTACTGTGTGACTAATATTATATTAACTGTATGCAAGTGATGCTGAGACTGTTCAGTACTACAACCTCGTATACTATATCTATATACCAGCTCTTGTACACACCCACTGGCCTAGACACTTCCCGTACCTGCCGAACTCCTGCCGGCATGCCCAAGAACACCGAAGAGACCACCTGAATAAACTGAAATTATTTTGCGAGTTGGCGGTGAAAAATGGCACCAAAAAATAACTCACTGAAATTTTTGAAGTTTGAACTCTCAGTAGTCCTGTAAAGCGGACTTTAAACCACACACAGCACATTTAATTTGTACTAACCAGGCTGGTCTGTGATCATTTTCACACCAAAGGATACATTTTTATTGCAAGTGAGCTTGATAATATCTTGTGTGATCTATCTATGTGATCTAGTGTGGCCTTAATTATCATGAGGACTAATGTAGCGCTCAAAAGAGCCAAACGTCAATCTAAAAAGAACCCATACTGTGAGCCTTATGTGGGTTAATACAGGTTTCACTCATTAATTCACACATCAAAAGAAACAATACATTTTGACCCGACTAATCTCCCAAACCAATCCTTGCATTTAGCCTCCCTCTGTGAAACTTGCATGATCACTGCTTCCTGCCGCTGACAGCTCAACATCTCGTAGTAAACTCCCCTCGTCATGTTTATCTCTGGAGCCGCCGTAGTAGCTCACTCACAGTCTGAGATCACTGGCGGAGGACAGACGCAAACAGTCTTCAGAGGGGAGACTTCAAAGACAGCTCACAGCATGCATTTAAAAAGGACAAAATTAGTGAAACATCCTTTCCAATGAAATATGGAATTATGATTTGCCTTGAAGGTTGCAGAGGCATGAGTCACCTTTGTTAATACTCTTCTCCCCTGTGGTGTTTTATCACTGAAATTGCTCCCAGGCAGTTGTGCTGGGAGCTGAAGTGAAAAACAGAAGATTGAAGAGCGGCGCTACAATGACTATCTGATAAGGTGTTGGGTGACTCATTGTTGATTAGTAGTTTTCAGGCGATAGGTAGGCCTCTAAGTCCCCTTTGTGAAAGTATGTGTGTGTGACTGAATGCATATGAGAGAGCGTTAGAAAGATAACCAGAGAATTGTAGGATTGAATCCGAGCAGGCAGCACCACTATGATCATTTGGATTTACCTCAGATGCTCTATTATAATATCTTATCACCGCTGTCATCATGGCGAGAACTTTTTAAAATCTGATACCTGAGCTGGATGTGTCATGTCAGAAGTCAAAACTCGCTCATACACAGAGGGATGTTTGAATAATCTCCCCGATGAAGGATGAAAGATTATACTGGAATCGCTTTGTCCGGTGATCCTGAACTAATCTCTCCTGATCCTGCAGCATGTGTCCATTAAGGATGCTTAAAGAGGCATTTGCCACAACAATGAATATTATTAGGGCCACATACATACTTGTCAAGGTTTTGGCCTCTGCGGCAGCTTGGCTGACTCATCAGCGACGAGAACAATAAAACGCATCAGAGGGAGGAACGACAAGTAATTCAGCCAAAACTTGAAGCTGCACAAAAATGTTATTTTTGTTATTGTTGCTCTATGGATATATGTCACATCGTTCAAACTACAGCCACAACAACATGAACCCTTAGCAGCAGCAGAATCTGTGTTGTTCTGCCGGTAATCAATCTGAGCAGACGGCCATAATGTCATACTGGTCAGTCGGACAAGTTCCAGCTGACCTGGATCAGGTGCTATTGACTGAAAGGCTTGTTGTATATGATGTAGGAAATGTCACCAAGTGCCTAGATATTGAGCATGACCATGAAATCAAACAGAATTGGCACTGTCAACAATGCAGTCCGACAAACCCAATCAACATTCCTCAGTAACAGAATATGTATTTCCAGCCAGGGCACATATGTTCTTTCTATTGTCTCTTCATCAGATATAATATTGATAAATATACTTCAGGTTTACAACAGTGAACTGAAAGAACATGTGCCAGATCTTCAGTCGTCTATGCTGTGCGTATCTGGTGTCTGCAGTGTGTAGGCTCAGCCTGTGTGGAAGAACTGTTCAGATCCAATATTTACATAAAAATACGAGTACCACAGTGTAAAAGTGCTTCACTACAGGTAAAAGACATGCTCCTCATAGTTTTACTCAAGGCAAGTTCAGAAATATTAGCATACCTGGTCTAACTGCTTAATATATCGATGGGTAGTTTAATATACTGGCATACATCATCATACAGCATATTTCATATGTAAAATCTTTACCTGCAAAGTAAGCTGTCAAATATATGTTATGGTGAAACAGTACAATATTTCCCTCTGAAATGTAGTGTAGCAGAAGTAAGAAGCCTCATAACAATAAATAATTGAGTAAAGTACAAATGTCTCAAGTATATATAAATTAATTTCACCTCTGAGTTCAGCACCTAATTTTGTGTCCACTGCATTTTAAATGTTTTTATAGCCTGTTTTTAGACAGCATGCTGCAACCGGTCTTTTGCTCTTTTTATTTGGGGAAGTAACAAGACTAAGAAATGAATGGGGGACATGAGTATGCATGCAAAATTTCATGGCAATCCATCCAATAGTTGTTGAAATATTTCAGTCTGGACTAAAGTGGTGGAACGTCCGATAGAGAGACCAACATTTCCACCCTTAGAGCCATGCCACTGGTGTGGCTAAAATCAGCACTGAATCTCAAAGGGACATAGACAATGCAATGACAACAATGAGGGGGACATTTTCAGCTTTACTGATCAGAGAATTACTGTCACGTATATTATTAAGTGTCAGCGCCTGTGTAGAAACCTGACTTGGAATGGAGGGTGGCTGACATACGGAACATCATTTGTCTCGTAATTACATTGTTTAATTTAATTATTAATTAGTATTGATGTTTGGGTTAATAAAGGCAATAACCTACTAATAATCAACCTAATTTATGGCATCCTAGAATGATCTCTCTTCTGCTTTTTAAAACTGATCAGACCAACAACCACGTGTGCTTTACCTGCACAACACTGATACAGCCCCTACACTTTACTGCACCTCCCAAAACCTCGAGTCAAAAGTGCTGCTTATTAGCAGACAATAGACAGCTTCACTACCTTCTGTTTCATAATGCAGGTATAAAAAGTATTAATAATTCTAATGTCAAGTATTAGATCTGGCCAGGCAGTGATGTCACCTGCACCTTATCAACGTCAGCTGACACACTGATTCAGTCACGTTGGTCATGGTTTTGGTGATTTGCAGACACGTAGGTTTACATGTAACCATTGTTTCAATTCAACAATTCAACAATTCAGTGACTATATTTCAACATACAGGACCTGCTTTACATGTAAATATAGCCACTGAACTGCTGTTAAAACAAGTTTAGCCCAGTTTTAAATGTCTGGACGTCTTTTGACCTGCAAATGCTTTCTGGATTGTCACCAATCGCATTCCACCAACACATTGCGGTGTTTTTTCAAAACCTGACAACCTGTCACTCTCCCCCATGATGCCACTGATGCTTGTTAGGTCTGACTCCTGCTTGTTACTTCTGCCTTCTACACACTGCTGTCTCTGGCTGTCTTCGACTGATTCTCCCTCTGCCATCCCAGCTCCTTCTTCTCTACACTCTCTCATTACCATACTTGGCGATGGCAACTCTTGCCTTGTGCATTCTGTGTGTCCCATATCTCAGTGACGTGTGTCTGTTGGCTTCTGTTCTTTATAGCCTTAGGGGGTTGTTTGTTGCGCTTCCCGCTGAATCCTGCACTGCTGCTCGGATTCATTAGGGAGCGCACTCATGAGAAGAGCCCGTTTCACAAAATAAGAGTCTAACCATTCATGGAATAAATGGATCTCCATCCTTTGATGCAAGTGTCATTGAGAGAATTACAGTCGGGACAGACATAACAGGACTTACTCATGAGATGGATTACATACCTAGCATACATTGGCTGTACCTCAAGATTTAAGGAATCTCCGAGGAGCAACAGCACCCAGCTTCCACAGGCAATACTGAGGATTACCAGCTTCTCTGTTCAGGCTGCTCAGCTTCTAGCTCAGACTCTCTTTTGTATCCTCTCTACCTTGTCTCTCCAAGAAAATTGAGCTCTCCAGAGCAAACAGACAACTGGGGGACTGCAAATTTAAAGCTGAACTGTCCTTATTGTAAGTTGGCTGTGCAAGGGTCCACTCGCATTTCTTAATCCAGCCGGTTTCACGTTTTCTGCTCGGCACACAAGTACAAAATGACCCTACACGTAGAGAATTCATCCCTGTTTATTTAGCCTTAATTGCTGGTGCAGGCAGCACAACACTTGCTTATGCAGTGACCTTGAGAACTTCTCTTACTTCACTCCCTGACAGGAAATGTATAAATAAGGATGCAGGCAATGTGAGCTTTTGATGTCTTGGAGCACAACAGTAGTTTGGCAGTAGCTTCCTAAATCCTCTCATTGCATAATGTCTTAATATGGATATTGGGTTTGTGTTTACCTGTTTGTCTTGCATACCTAAAGTGTCTCGTTTGTGAGGTCACCCACAGGCATATGAAGATGTTTTGAACCTTGAAACAGGATGTACAGCTTATTGTTATATTTATTTGTAACTAGGGCCAGAAAATCCACAATTGAACAAAGAAAGTGGAAATCCAGGGTGAAATCAGCAAAGTAATTTGTCATTTACCTGGCACATGTCCTCTTACAGTTGTGACATTAATTGTTATCTATAAATAGCAAAAGCAGAAGTCACATGACAGAGGTAGCGTCACAGCAAGTGTGAAAGTGAAAGTGGAGGTTGGGGTGATTGGGTCGGCAAAGCATTTGATTGATATTGGTTTCTTTTAACCACGACAGCAATGTTTTCCTAACCTTAAAGCTGCACTACTCAATACTCCACTTAACAATGGATCAAATGAGTACGTGTAATGTGAAAGGAGTCACTGACAGGGACAAACCGACAGAGATTTATCAGGTCCCCTCAGCTTTTCAGTGTTTTAGCATCTTTCAGGTCAATGTTTTGCTTTAACTTTCACAGTTTGGGTTCAGTCTCACTGTTCTCAGCCTCGTTTCCAACGGCAGCAGGCAGCTGTTTTTTTTAGTGAAAAGGCTCAGAAAAAGCCACTGTACACTCTACCTGCTGACGGCGGACAGACAAAGCTAGCAACTAGCTGGTGAACATACTGGAGCAGCTGAAAAGTCAGATATTTTTCTCGGGAGTTGGTGGAGTTAAAAGTAGAGTGAATATTGGACTTGCATTCATCAGGTGGAAGGAAACACAACTCCAAATGAATCCTAATTCAGAGAGGCTCAGGAAGAGCTTCTATCCTCAGGCCAGGAGGATCCTGAATGAGGACAATGCCTAAGGATTGCCCTAAGACTGTTTTTAATTAATTATTATTCAAAGTTACTATAGTTAACATTACTATCTATTACTTATTTCATTCTTTATTCTTATTCTATTTTACACTTTTTTTAATTGCATATTTAAAGGAGCTAGCGGTCACACATTTGACTATGATTATACCCAGTATGATTATATGTGACAAATAAAACTAAACTAACTAAACTAATGTAGCTACATGACAGCTGGACGTGTAAACAGGAAACTGTTTGCTAAAGTGTTAGCCACAACAACTTTATGATATGCAGATGTTGTGGTTACAGGTTTTAACCCTGACAACAATCATTCCCTAAACCCAACCGAGTAGTTTTAGCAGCCTAAATTTAAACCTTAACCATAAAGGTGTCAGATCAGAAAAGTCTACTATAAATATTTTTGTAATTTGAATTTAACCTATCTTGATCTTTAGATATGAGAAGTTGTTGGAGATTTGTGGCCCATGACTGGGTGTTGCTGAGACTCCTGTCAATGAAAGTGAACACGTCCTCAAACCTATCCCTATTTAGCCCTAATAATAATAATAATAATAATAATAATCATAATAATATTCTTTAACCACCATCAAGACACACATTAGAATCCATGTAATTCTGAGACCTGACCTACTTGTGGAAACACTGTTTTGACTTCAAGAGGGAAGTTAGGTGTTTTTAGCACAGTCAGTGTTTTCTTGGCGTCAGCAGCTAGTTGCCATTAGTAGCACAGCATCTTCTGCTGCACAGCACTTGTGCGGTTGCCATGTTGTCCAAAGCTATAGTGGGGGATTGTGAGAACATGAAAGTGGTGATGAAAACCCATTTTTCATCATCTTTCCTCCCTTTTCTATTGATTAAGTTTGACTTTCTGTGCTGCACGTTGCACTGTTTGTGTGCTCAGCCATGATAGCAATTCACAGTGGCTTACTTTTTCTCCATTTTGTTCCAAATAAACGGACTGAGGGTTGTTCTCTGGAACATCCGACCACTCACAATACATGGGAAAGCCATAGTTTGGGTCATTTTTGTGTGAAATAAGCTGGTCATTGAGAGCAGCAATTACAAACATTAATTTAGGACACAAAGTTGGATGATGACTTTAAGGCTTTTTGTCTGTAATTCG
Organism: Oplegnathus fasciatus; assembly: GCA_003416845.1. NCBI lineage: Eukaryota > Metazoa > Chordata > Actinopteri > Centrarchiformes > Oplegnathidae > Oplegnathus > Oplegnathus fasciatus. Next base: position 1,301,745 of record NTHP01000076.1, on the reverse strand, counting down.
TATGTTACTCTGTGTGATCCTGCACTCATTTTACGTCTCTGGACAAGAGTATTGGGCAAAACACTTAAAATGTAAATGTGATCTTTCTAAGCTGCTGGCAGGCATCTCTGATATCGGTGGAATTGCCTCTTCGTCTGCGTAGAATTTTATGTTTGACATTCTTCCCTTAACAATGGAGTTAAGACGACTAGCAGCTGAAAGACCATAACCATTATGGTACCATAACAAAGTGGAACTGTGGGCAGACTTAGTGTTTCAAAAAGCACTGATAGCGAAAGGTTTCCTGCCTGTAGTCGGTAACCATGGTGTTTCCACTTCCCAGACACATTAAGCTCTTGTCGGTGACGTGGTGGAGACTCAGGCAGAGAGCTGGACAAGGTGTTCTCACCTCTGTGCTCTGTGCTCTTCTTGACCTTCATTAAAATGCCATGGCCTGTAGCAATTAATGCCACCAGGGCACCTGAAATAATACGAGGCAGATTAACCTGCGGATCAAACAAGCAAAAGGAGTTGGTTTAAGCAACTGCTTGACACTTGTAGAGTAACTACCCAGGCTGCGTGTGGGTGCTAATGAGGAACCACCTTGATAGTGTTATGAATAATGAATGATACATATTATATAACCAGCAACGTGTGAGAATAAATGAAAACCAAAGGGAGGTATCCACTACTCTACTGTACTCTACTGTTCATGATGTGTTCAGGGGATTAAATGTTAAGCAGATATCAACTATGGTTCTATTTTAATTTACTGTTAATATTGTGTACTGATTTAAAATGAACAATTTATGCTCTCAATCCAGTGGAAAGGACTCTTATTTCAGGTACGATGCAGCAATTTTTTTTTCCAAAAGGTTTTATTGAACAATTAAAATGGATTTGTGGTACATAAAATTAAAGTGACATTTGCAGTTTTCTGATAAAGAATACAAATAACATAAATACAAAGTAAGTATGTAAGTAAGTACAAAAATAAACTATCAATACATTTCAGTCCATACAGAGAATATTTAGCCTGGGACAACAAGGAAACAGAAAAATGATTCATCGTTGCAATGTTTTTTTAATCGCTCTCCGCCAAGAATCAATAAAAATGCCAACGCACAGTGGACAGGCAAGCGTTTGTGTATTTTTGTTAAACAGACCAGACCTAGGTTGAATCCCACGACAATTATGAACGTGCCCACAGCCTCAAACGTTGGTCTTACGGAAAACACAGCAAGATACACGCATGGATGGCCACAGCCGGAATAGACAGCATTGTGTTTATGAGACACAAATTATTGGAAATTGTCATGTGTGAATAAACACGCACGTTGACAAGTGCTTTAATATTAGCTTATCACAGACGGGTGACAAATTAAAGGAAAAAGCAACATAAAGTGTCTCAGTAAGGTGTTGGGCCACCACGTGCCGCCAGAACACCTTCAATGCTCCTTGGCATTGATTGTACAAAACTCTGGACTCTACTGGAGGGATGAACACCATTCTTCCAAAAGATATTCCTTCATTTGGTGTTTTGATGATGGTGGTGGAGAGTGTGGGCCAAAATCTCCCATAGGTGTTCAATTGGGTTGAGATCTGGTGACTGTGAAGGCCATAGCATATGATT
>NTHP01000076.1:1272647-1300058 GCA_003416845.1 Oplegnathus fasciatus | reverse complement strand
CAAACCATTCAGTGACCCCTCGTGCCCTGTGGATGGCGGCATTGTCACCCTGGAAGAGACCACTCCCATCAGGATAGAAATGTTTCATTATAGGATAAAGGTGATCACTCAGAACAGCTTTGTATTGATTTGCAATTTTCTAAGGGGACAACTGGACCCAAACCATGCCAGCAAAATGCCCCCCACAACATAACAGAGCCACCGGATCCCCTCACTTTAGGGGTCGAGCATGCAGGTTATTCTTTTAATTTGTCACCCGTCTGTGTTTATTTCAGGAACCTAAATATATAGGAAAATATTCATTTATGCCGAAGAAAAACAGTGGCACCAAAAATTAAGATATTGTTGAGCTTCCCCTAAATTTGTCAAATGAGGCTTTCAGGGGAGCTGAGCTTGATATTTTTTCAAACGGCTTTTTATTAGTAGTAATGGTGTCCTACGTGAACACATTATCGTCAGCCCAAATTACAGCACTTATTTTACATGAGAGATTTCTGTATGTTTTTTCTGCACTTCTCTCTCTAGTTTGAAATGGGCGGAAAGTCACATATTTCTGTGCAGCAACATTTAAATCAAAATCAGATGACAGTTTTGACGTTATTTGTTTTGTGTTAAACTGTGTTAAAAATCTTAATAATACCCAAGGTTGTATTTCCTAAACTTTAACTTTGATTGTCTCTTACTCAGTCATGAATATTTAACGTTGCAGATAAATACTTTATAGATTTCAGTTGCTTTAAGGATTAAAGCTGAGTCATGAGGGAGATGAGAGGCTGCTGGATCTTAGTGTCTACTCTTTCAAGGTGTAGGCTGTTGGTTAATTCATTAAGCCATTACATGACAGTGAGATGTTCCCCTTACTTCTAGTACAGGAAAAATTAAATATGTATGATATAATAATAGAATGATATAATAATTGGATTTAGGCTGCCAGCTGTGTCAGTTCAGAGTTAGAGCAACAATGACTCACACTCACTCATACAGACCTATGGAGCTCACATTGTGGGTGTGGGCAGACATTCAAAGTAAGTCATAGTAAAGTGGATTGGAGCCAAACACAGGTTGAGTCATGCAGTTTATGATGAGAGCTGCTTTGATATATTCATAAATGTGTAAAAAATTAGAGGCACTTTGGATATGACTGCGAGCCACAGAGGATGTGATACATGTATTCAATTATAGATTGAATTTGGTGATAGCTAAAAAAAGACAGCTGCATTTTGTTTGAATGGGATTATATTTATCTGTTTATGTCAGTAGGTTTAATGTAGTGATATACATCTTGATGTATTAGTCTCTGTCTAATATTCTGCTCTTTGGTTTTCAACATGAATCATCTTGGTCATAATCCGAATTCCTTTAAGATACATTTTTAGCCACGCTAACAGTATCACAATTACTCTGGTGATCCCCTGACTTTTCTTCTGGCGGCACCATTTTTGTTTTTTAATAAAATTCCTTATTGGATGGATTGCCATGATATGGTTCAGATATTTATGGTTCCCAGCGGGTTTTCATTTACATCACAAATGTTGTTCATTTACTACAGTTCAACATTCAATATCATTGTGCCCTCCAAGCTCGTCACCACGCTCAGAGACCTTGGGCTCATCACAGCCCCTGTGACTGGATCCTCAACTTACTGACGGGCAGACCCCAGGCTGTGTGGATAGGCACCACCGCATCCGCCACCCTGACTCTCAACATCAGCGCCCCTCAGGGCTGCTTGCTCAGCCCTCTCCTATTCACGTATGACTGTGTGGCCACCCACAACTCCAACACCATCATCAAATTTGCTGACGACACGACCATCATCGGCCTGATCACCGCCGACGATGAGACGGCCTACAGAGAGGAGGTCTCAGCCCTGACATCTTGGTGCCAGGACAACAACTTCCATCTCAACGTGAGCAAAACAAAGGAGCTGCGGAGACTCAACATGGACTCCAGGATACTCTGCAACTTCTACAGGTGCACCATAGAGAGATCCTGACTGGCTGAATCACTGCCTGGTGTGGCAGTTGCACTGCCCTGAACCGTAAGGCTCTACAGAGGGTGGTGAAAACTGCTCAGCACATCACCAGGACGGTGCTGCAATCCATGAAGGACCTCTACACCCAGCAGTGTAGGAAGACGGCCAACAGGATCATTAAAGACCCCAACCACCCCAGCCACAAACTGTTTTGCCTGCTGCCGTCCGGCAGACGGTACCGCAGCATCCGGTCCCGCACCACCAAGCTCAGGGACGGCTTCATCCCTCAGGCCATAAGACTGTTGAACTCCTAAGCTCACAAGCTCATTACTGTCACTTCACTTCATTTGCACCTTATTAATACTGCTGTCACTTTACCCCACTGCTATTACTCACTGGTTACTACCTGTTTACATCCCCGTTACCTGTTTACATCTCTGTTTATATATATTTATACTACTGTTTATACCTGCATTTTATCACTTTTATCCCTTCTGCACATCTGCCTCGACAGCATTATATTTTTATTTGTATTTATTTGTATTTCTATTCTATTTTATATTTTGATATTTTATTTTAGTGTGTTTTATTTTATATACTATATTCTGTTCTCATATTTTGAACTTTTGCACTATTTTATATCTTATGTTTTAAGTTCCCCTTTCACTTGTGTGATTTTCCTTATACATTTTCTGAGTATTGTTGGAGGGAGCCTGAGATTTAAGAATTTCATTGTCAACCACTGCTTCCATGTAATTGTTGTGCACATGATAATAAAGATTTTGAATCTTGAATCTTGAGGTACAATCAAAGACTCAGTAGATCAAGGAGAAGACTTTGAGAATAAGTGCCTTGACACTCAGTTCCACCAATTTCCAAGCAAGTTCCAAGCAAATGACTATTTTTTTTTGTAGAGAATGATCGAGAGAGAGAGAGAGAGAGAGAGCATATTGGGTGAGTAAGTACTCTTGAATGAGTGAGGTTGTCGAGCAATTTTTGAAAACAGAAAGGGATTCTGCTGACTGAATTGAGTTTAGCAATTCATTCCAAAGGAGGAGAGTTTGGATTGAGATTCCTTACCTCAAGTGACGGTAGGACTCGTTCACTGGCAGATTGCGGCGAATGAGAAGGGTAGGTGGGTGCCAGCGTGCTAGTGGCCACTCTGTAGGTGAGCACTAGTGACTTGAACTTAATGCCAGCAGCAACAGGGAGCCAGTGGAGAGTAATGAAAAGTGGGGAGACATGAGCTGTTTTTGATGTGTTTCTGCATTTCGGGCCATTTGCAGAGGTTTTACTGTGAATGCTGCCAGAAGGATGTTCAAGGCGAGAGATGACCAATCCTAATGACTTTGGTGATTCTCTGACTTTTCATACAGCACAACCAGCAGGTCAAAGTTTTCACTTATCCAGTGAAATAGCTCAACAACGTTTGGATGCAATGGCACAGAATTTGGCACAGACATTCAGATAATGTATCTTAATGACTTTTGTGATCCACTGACTTTTCCTCAAGCACCTCTGTGAGGCTCACTTTTGTGGGTCTAATTGAGGTTTCTTGACTATTGGAGAGATTGCCATGACATTTGATGAACACATTCATGTTCCCCTTTGGTGATCCCCTGGCTGTTCATCTAGTGTCATCACAATGTCAAAATGTGGTCCAATACTTTGGTTTATGACCTGCAACACTATTGACATTCCCATCAGCCTCAGCTGCACTTTGTGTTTAACGTTAATTAGCAAATGTTAGCATGCTAACGCACTAAACTAAGATGATGAACATGGTAAACACTATACCTGCCACATCAGCATGTTAGCACTGTCAGTGTGAGCATGTTAGCATTTAGCTCAAAGCACAGCTTTATCTACGTACAGCCTCACAGAGCTGCTAGCATGGCTGTAGACTCTTATGCTGTGTCTCAATTCGGATACTTCCGTTAGTACACCTCCATGTAGTACACTGTGTACACTATGTACTTACTTGCGTAGTACATGAATTTCGACAAGGTAGCATTGAATCGAACACGGCCGTTCTGCACTTACCGGAAATGACGATCACAACATTTGGCTTCTTCTTCTTCTTGTTCTTTTTAATGGCAAATTGCAACTGGGCAGACCATTATCACCAACATCTGACCGTGTTTGTCGCCCGCCAAAATATATGCCGGCTTGTTTGCTCACTTGACTTCAATTCAATTTTCTTAAAAATAATACAAATGAACATGCTTTTACTGTTACTTGCTTGTACCGTAGCAATCGCAACCGCAACCGCTGCAGCTTCCTTGGCCGCCATTTTCACAGGTTGGTGGTTCCGCTTTGTAGCCAAGATGGCGACCGTTGAGGGTGTGAAGTGTCCAGCGTCCCACCCTCAACTTTTTGACCGTTACGAGGACACCATAGTGTACTCACACTGCACTGGGTTGTAGAAAAAGATTGTGACATAGACGTGTATTGAGCCACAGTTTTTACCTCTTCCTATTCCAAATATTTTCAGGAGGCACCTTTGTGTAGACATGTTATCACACTTCCCACTCTGGTTTGTTCAAACATTTAAAGAGTGACTCAATAGATGTGCAGTGATACAGAAAACTTGTTCAAATTGAAATGTTCTGTGAGAGAAACTGCTGTACTACCTCGACCTAAACTGCTCTTCATTTAAGCTCACATTAAGGTGCACAGAAAATTGTTTTTTGTTGTTTATTTGTTAGCAGATGGCCAACAGATTTAGTTTTATTCCACTTTTGAATGCCAGGCTTATGGAGCACTGCTATCAGCACTATAAATGATTGTTAGCTGCAGTTGTTATTACAAAATGTGTTTCATTAAAGCAATCAATTGTTACATTGTTTATCATAATCCAACCTCCTTAAATATTAAGATGCACTGAATGAGGCCCAAAAGGATTTCTGATTAAGGAAATTCTGTTTAGGAGACGGGTTCTCAAAGATTTCGTGTGAGCGTCTCCACATCAGATTCACATTTGGCCAAATTTACAGCATCTCAATTAGTGGAATGTGGATCTCTCCTCTGTTGCAGACACACTTTGTGCTTCTGGCTGATAAGACTGATGTGTTTCTGCAAACAAATGTTGTCTGCTGCGGCTTGTAGGAGAACATAGATTGAAAATATGTCACACGTCTTCGTTTTCCCCGTCAGGATGCCCGCGTTGACGTCCAGAACATAGCCCTCCATTTTCAAAATGTGTCTCATTATGTAATGTTTGAGCGACCGCGCCTTCCTTGTGCTTTTATCATTCATTAAAGAGTGTGATTCTCTTTCCACTGCACTACACACTGCGCTGAACACACGCGCTCACCTGTGCACACATAAGCACAAAAGCACCTGTGCATGGCAGGGCTCTGTGTGGCAGAGCAAATATGTCTGTTCCCAAGACAACAGCAGATAATAGAGTCATTATAACAGGACAAACAGATTACACAGTGCAGCGCTGGCGCAGAAAACCACACATCCCATCAACGACATCAAAGAAATACTTTAAGAGACTGGCTGCGGAAAAATAAATAATTTAAGTTGTAATTCATGACATCTTTTTCCTCTTTTGCTTACTTGGGGCTAAGAAATCATTTTTGTGTGTTCTGCGTTCTATAAAAGAGACCATAGCTGTGACAAGCATCAGAACTTGTGCAGCAGAGGATTTTCTCTAAAGAAATAAGAGTTCCCAGACTTTCATTACTTATTATATTGTCTTGTATCAGTCTATGATAGACAATAGCCAAGTGGACATTATTTGATATGAAAATGTCACAGATGATTACTATAAGTTAATATCTGCTCTGTAGGTCTGCAGGTTGTCTCACTGAGCCTCTGTAAATCCCTGTTAATTCCTGTATTCATTGCCTTGGGAATGTAAGGATGCTAATGAATGTTGGAGCTGAAGCTGAAACATGAGAGCTCGAACTGATGTGACACCACTGTGGGCCGTGATCTCATTGCTTTTTATCCTTTTAATATACTGCTTTCATGACTTCCTGCGTTAGTGTTATCACTTACAGATCCAGACTTTGGACATCACAATGCCATCAACCATCGCTACACAGACACTTAGGCGCTCATCTGTCCGGTTTTAAAGATAAAACGAGGATGGCAAATCTAATAGGAAATACATACAAGCGTGGTGACCCTGCAGATGCCGGCTGTTGAATCGATACCTAATACGCTCCAGTCTGATTGCAGCAGGGAGAGGCTGTTGGGCTGTTGAGGGTGAGAGTTGCACACAAACCTCAAATGACTCGTCCAAACAGAAAGAGTTTTTTTTTTGTTGATATAATGTCTGTGAGTGTAAAACATTATGTTGAAAGATTATCTACGGAGTAGATTTGTGGTAATTTGTCTGCACAGTCGAGTTGAAGCACAAATCAAATGAAAGTTGTCATTTCGTCACAGCTGCCACTGTAATTCATTATGTCCTAATTACTCTGTGAGAACAAATTTAAGCAATAAGAATCGATATCAATTAATTTGCTAATTTTGAGGGGAGGAGGGGAGAAGACAGATGGCTGGGCAGAATAAAAATCTGCCCTGAGATGTAATTATAATTGACTAACACTTTTGGGATGTCGCAAGCATGTTTTGCTGCATCTTGCACGTGATGTTTACTCTGAAACAAATTGATTTTTCACAAGCAGTATGGGAAGCGTCTTAAATTTTATTTTTCTCCTGCATGAATTAGATTAAATTCTGTGGGAGCACTAAAGAGGCATTTTCATGATAAAGCCACTAGTTATAGATTTGCATCATACTTGGCTTGGTTATCTTATTTCCACAAAGCGCATTACCATTAATATCCTCTCTGTGTTGAGTGAGAAAGCAGCGAAGATTTGTGAGTTTGAGATATTTCTAATAAGGTTGTTCATGTTGTTCACGCTCTCCCTTTGCGTGTTTGTGGAAATAATGTGCACATCGCTGCTCTTTGTTCAAGGAATTCAATCAGCTCATTTGGAGTCAGCACACGCCGGCGACACAGTGGGCTGCTGCTGACCTGCAGCTGATCCTTCAGCTTCCTGCACAGACCTCAAACTTCAAGGACCAACCACTGATTTTGCATTTAAAAACGCCTATACTTAACATTTTTGCTTGCCATTTTCCGGAGCATGCCACGGTGTTTTAGACTCAAACTTGCTTGAAATACCATAGATAATCCACCACCTTGGTTTGTTTTTGTCCAAGCAGCATCATTGTTTTTTTTGACAAAAAGCTTTTTCTGGAGCTCTCAACCACATCTCACAGTTTATCAAGTTTATCTTCACAGTGTTCTGAAAATAAATAGAAACTGATGTCCAAAGTAGGAAGGTAGGGAAAAATACAATCAGTAGCGTACATTTTTTGTAGTTAAAGAGTAACTCCACACTTCTGAAGGAGACATAACTGCTCTGGCCTCTGTCGTGTAACATCACAGCTGGGTGTGGTCAGCTGTGGTCTGCTGTACTTGTGACCGCAGGATGTGGAAAATCAACACTAGTTGGTAGGGAAAGCAGGATTATTAGACTGGATGAAGTTACTCTTTAAGGTCATTAACAGCTTCCTCCAACTCTTAACAAATGTGGTAACAGTTTGGATGATTTTTTAAAATTGAATCAAGTTCAGGGCAAGAAGATTGAGTAAGATTATATATTGGCAAGTGTTTCCATCCTGCTTCCATTCGTTCTCTCAGTAATGAACGAGTGTCAGAGTCAGATCTCCACAGCAGATTTTGCTCTAACTTAGGAAGCCACTTCAATATCAATGCTTGGACTGAGATATAATCTGTAGTTATTCTTTTCCAGCAGATACATTGCTTTTATTTTATCATCAAGAAGATCTGTCACTACTCTAAGTTGCATGTGTAAAATGACACAAACTGTGCATCGTGTAATTTTAGTCAAACAAGAAGGAAACAGGATTTCTGATGAGCCATTTACAGTACAGTACATGCTGAGGAATTTGCAAATAAGCTATTTTTTGTTGTGGTAGCTTACATTAAAGAAAATATACAGCTGCATATTTTTTTTTGCCAATTGGGGGCAGTTAAAAACACATATAACAATGTAACATTAACATTAACATAACAATGTTTAAATCTACCATTCAAACCTTGATAATCCAATGCTCATTACAATACTGGTACAGCATGCTTCTTTAAATTCCACTGATGCAACCCAAGGCCAAGGACTCGAATTGTGCATGCAAATATAAGCGCTCTGGTTGCAAGTGCAAATCAGATAGCGAGAGCCGAGTTGTTGTTTTATTTTGTTTTTTTTAAGCGCATAACTAAACACATGCTTGAGTGGGTGGAAAGCCATATGGGAATACACAGAATCAATATTTGAGAGCGCAAAACACAGAACTTGCTCAGGACACATCGAAAATAAATAAATAAATAAATAAAAAAGCCGTACAGTGCACCAAAAATATTATGTCTCCGTTTGGAAGGCAGTTGTTGAAGTGGTACACATGCCAACTGATGGTGGGTGTTTCTTGGCTATGATTTTGGTGTTTAATACTCACAGTTATGGGCTGTGGTAGAGGAGAGATAATCAATACGACACTCTTTTCAGCCCCGCATATTCAAGAGCAGTAGGCTTCATTCATACGGTAATCTCTGAAGTAACTGTAAATATCCTGCAAAGCACATAAAATCCTTTATATTGCATTTGAAAATTCAATCTAACATAGTGTATGAATCCTATTGTTAGCCCCGCAGGTTGATTTTCAAAAGTCTGTTTGTGTGTGAGTCAGCAGCTTGTGGTCTAAAGATAAAGTTTAATTAAGCTAAAAGCTTCACTGGCTCTTTCATGACTCCTTCCCTCCTCCAAACTCCTCTACCTCACCGGAAACTTCTGACTAATTGGACGCCCCACTCACCATAATCTTTGAGCCCAAATAAGATTAATGAGCAGACACACTTTTGTGGCATGCACCTATTCAATACCCCTTTTGGCAGTGCTCGCAGACTCTTAGGGAGATTTCTTGCTTGGTCATGTTTGTAAACAAAAGCTGATCTGGGGCTTTCTGAGTAGCAGGTAGCGCTCGTGACGCCACTGTCACTTCACAGGCGCCCAGCACTTTGGCAAAGTCTTTCCGCATCACTAATTTCTGCTCTCTGTCTGCTCTCTTCTCAGGCTATGGGCATGCAGCGCCAGGGACAGACGCAGGGAAGGCCTTTTGCATGTTTTATGCCGTCCTGGGAATCCCTTTGACTCTTGTCATGTTTCAAAGTCTGGGCGAGAGGATGAACACTTTTGTCAAGTACCTCCTGAAGCGTATCAAGAAGTGCTGCGGCATGAGCATCATCGACGTGTCCATGGAGAACATGGTGACCGTAGGATTCTTCTCCTGCGTTGGCACGCTGTGCATTGGGGCCGCTGCCTTCTCCCATTATGAGGACTGGAGCTTCTTCCAGTCCTATTATTACTGCTTCATCACATTAACAACTATAGGCTTTGGGGACTTTGTGGCCCTTCAAAAGAACCGTGCCCTCCAGAAGAAGCCCCTGTATGTGGCCTTTAGCTTCATGTATATCCTGGTGGGCCTGACGGTCATCGGGGCCTTCCTCAACCTGGTGGTGCTCCGCTTCCTGACTATGAACAGCGAGGACGAGCGGCGGGATGCCGAGGAACGGGCTTCGCTAGCTGGCAACCGGAACAGCATGATCATCCACATCCAGGATGAATCTCTGCCGCGTGGCCGGCGGCGGCGTGAGCCGTACCGGGCGGAAGTGACTGATTTGCAGTCAGTCTGCTCCTGTATGCACTACCACTCGCATGACTTCGGCAGCTCTGGGGGAGGGATGGGAGGCCTGGGCTGTGCCTTCTCCCATCAGAACTCATTCAGCTCGCAGCTGAATCCCAATCAGTACTTTCACTCGGTTTCCTACAGAATCGAGGAGATCTCGCCCAGCACCTTGAAAAACAGCTTCTTCCCTTCGCCCATCAGCTCGGTGTCTCCGGGCCTCCACAGCTTCACAGACAATCACCAGCTCATGAGGAGAAGGAAGTCCATCTAAACCCTAACACACACAGGACAAATGAGTTTCCATGTTTTATACACAAGGTCAAACATTTCCAATGCTGCTCCTTACCAAATCTTATTTCAGCACTTTTTTCCCTTTTTGGTTGTATGTAATATAAAAAGTATTCTTGGGAACAGATGAAGAACACTACGCAGAACAGCAAGCGTGGACACAATGGGATGCAAAGCATGAAGCATGGATGTCTATTTTTTCAAGAGATTGCTCCATTTACAAACACTACACAAACTACAAGACCTTCCTTATTTCAGATTTACAGTACAAAATTGATATATTAACTTTGGTTACATACCAAATGATGCACACTTGGGGAAATGCTATTTTTCAAAAGGGAGTATGCTTGTTTCACCTTAACTTGAAGAAACTTTTACCATTATGTACTATTCCATTGCCTCACTGCAGACAGAGATTTTAAAATGACTTAAAGCATCAGGTATTGTTTTCTATAAGCAATCATATATTTCAATGGTTTCACCACACATCAAGCCAACATATTGTTGCCAATATTAGCATGTGCATTAGATGTCATTTAATGAGTGTGCCATGGTTTTGTGACATTCTTTAGTCTGTTTATAGAACAGCTGTATGAAGGGCGTCTGTTTGTCTTGGATTCAAAGGATCATGCTGCTGTTATTGATGTTTCACCCTCATCTAGAATCAGATCTGGCCACAAAAGCTTTAATTTCACCCGCAGTCTTTTTCATAACGAGAGTCAAAATTGACCTAAAAGAAAATCCACCCTCCCTTACTACACTGTTAAACAGATTTGCCAATTTTGGGGTCTGTATTATTGGTTGGTTGTGTATTTTTCTCCCACTGACATTCTACATTGACTATTTTGCGCTAATAATCTGCAATCATATAGGGATAACTCAGAGAGGGACCAGTTTCTTAATTCACAGTCGCCTTAATAGACCACAATACAATGCAGCTAAATATATGTAACAAATGGGTCATTCAGCGATTTAGTATTACATAAAGTCGGGGGACACACAAGAGACAGTTTAAAAAAAAAAAGAATGGTCATGAGTGATGCAGCAGAGGCTGAGATATCCTGACCTAAAAACACTGGATCCTACAATTCCCATGATGTAACTCAATGGCATATTTCATTAGACCCTCACTGCCTCCTAAGCGCAAACTTTTTGCAAACCCTACACCTCTAGTTTTTAATGCAGGGTTGTTTTTTTAAAAATTTGAAAGGCTCCCTCCAGAGCCACAGAAGACATTATATAACAGTTTTCACAGGCTGAGTAGTGCTCCTCATGATGAGTAAACTGAACGCCATGCGGCGTGGCCCTTTACGTTGCGGCTATGATCGTATAATCACTGACAAGCCTGCTCTAAACAATCTAGATGGCCAGGTAGCCCCACACAACCACCTTTGATTGGGTGCAACAAGTTGTCATGGTCTTTTGAGAAGCATTATGGGAAATGTTGGCAAGTACTAACTGTTTGGAGCCGTCAGGTTGAGGGAAGTGAATTTACATTTCTTAAAAAATGTATAAAATAAACAATTATCAAATGACTGGAATTAATGAAGTGAGCATCACAGTCTGATGACATAAAACAGTGTAAGAGGATCCGAAGGTGGATTTTTCCTTTAACCTGCAGCTGCCAAAGTACAATTAAATGACTCCAGCTGAATTTATAAGCAGTGTGAATTCTAATCAAAGGACATGCATGATCATGCTCCAAAGTCCTACATACTACTGTACATGATGCATGCCTATAGCAGCTGACCCTGAGTCCGCTGATGAACCCTGCTCAGATCTAACCACGCAGCGCTGAGAGCAGAACTGTTTGCAGTGACGGAAAAGCATGCAGATCTAAACTGACAACTCTTGAGGTTTGGATGCACTTTGGAGCCATTAGGGAAACACAACCTGATAAATGCATCAACACGGAAACGAGCAGAAATATGAGTATGAGTTAATGTGAGGGGACAGCTGAAGATCATAGATAAGAAAAACTTAATAACACCAGTATGATCCTTTCAGTTTCTGTAATATATCAGGAGAAGAAAAGGGACAGAGATGATGTTTTATGTTTGAAAGATCTGATAAGTGCATGAACTTTGTATGATGAATGGGGAAATAATTTCAAAATAACTTTAAAAGTATCTTAATGGCAAATAGTCTTAAGAATGATTTACAACATAAGCTTTTTCTTTTGCCAAAGTCCAGCAGTTCTTAAAGGGATGCACATTATTTGCTTGATTTCTAATTTTTCATTCAAACAAACTGTACAATAATGTTTGTTCTCAGGTTTGAATGATTCACCTCTTTTTGGTTTGCTCCTATGACAAACACAATCCCAGAAGTGCAAGCGCATCTGCCAAACAATACAATGAACATATCAAATCCTCGTTTCCAAATAGAAGGAATTTTCCAAGAAATGCGACTGAGATGCATCATCTCACTGAGGCCTGTGCTGCGTCTGATACAGATGTGTACACCAGGAGTCAGGTTGCATTTTAGGCATCATTTGTGAGAGCCACAGGGCCAGAAAATATCTGAGCAATTCTGGATATTTATGTTGATTACAGACCTGTTTTAATGCCCAATGCCTTTTCTGTCACAGCTGGCCCAATGCTAGCTGTCAAAGACAAAATTTTCACCATCACTGAGTTCCTAAATTAAGCAGGATTAAAGCGCTAAACATGATTTCTAAATGCTGTGTGAGCTGTAAATGTATATTTAAGTATGTATTGTTTGTAAAGACTGGAGCAAAGGGGAGCTTTTTTAAGTTACATCCTTTAAAATCAATCAATATTTCTGGAAACCATCAACTCTTACACCAAATTTCTGGACCTTGACTTTCAGGAAGTGTTACCTTCAGTATTCTTTGCAGCCTAGTGTTTAACAGGCTTCTATTAATTTTCTGGGTAGCTGAGCATGTCTGACAAGGTGAATGCCACTCTGTTTGGGCAAATGGTAAATTGCCATGGATCCTATTCAGTCGTGACAAACATAACCAGGCGTGGCGTCCGAGATAAGCCCTAAAAGCATTGTTTCATTATTGGAACTATACCGGTTTATCTAAATATCCTGTACAATATGTTTATAACAACCTTTGGAATAAAAAGGCCTTTTCATGGCTGAGATGCATATGTATTTTTACACATTAGCATATGTGCCTTGAAGAAACAGCAGTCAGTGTTTCTGTTGAAGTGGGCACATTTAAATAGGGTGGCTGCGGATCTGTTTGTGCTTTAGCAAACCTATTGGAAGATTGTGAAGGTCTGACTTTGGGACTAATAATAGCGCAGATGTGGTTAATGTATAGACAGATCTAAGTCCTGACAAACGCTCATATGAGGAGATGGAAAGTGACATTTGATCTTATACCTACCTTCTATAACCACGTACACAGCACCAGATTGGATCACTCCCTTACTTTTAAAAGACATAATCATCCCATAATAGCTTAAAAGATAATTCCAGTGTGTAGCAACTTGGGTCTTCTTTTCATAGTTTTGGCCATCCCTCCCATCAGTTATAACAACACTGTACTCACAGAGGTAATAGCTGAGATTTAGGACTGCCACAACATGACAAGTCAGATGGCGCCAGAAACATATAAGCGTAGAAGACCAAAACAACAATGAACTCATCCTACTAACAAGTATGACCTGTTTAGCCAAAGCCTGATATATCTGATTCCTGTGTGCCATAGAGCTCCATTGTTAAAAACTATTAAAAACACATGAATGAGCCACACTGTTGCACTGACTGACATTATTAAGATGAACGAGGGCACTGTAGCTTGTTTTGAGTTGATCCACATATACAGTTCTGCTGCTGTAAAAACTCACTAGAGCACCACATGTGTATTAATCCACCTGTCTGAAAAAACAAATGCGCTTTTTTCTCCTGTTTGAGTGACATTTGCCCAGCTGTTTTTTGGGCCACTTGGGGGCAGCAGAACAACCTGAAGACACAACATTGGCATATTAAATCTTATAGAGTTTACACATGGCTCCTTACCTTGCTAGTTGCTTCACTATATTTACCAACTACAGGTCGCATACAGTAGGTTTATCTGAGCTTTTATATAGGAAAAAGCTGCCTGCTGTGTCTGGAAACAAGGTTGTTGAGAATGGGCCGGAAAACCAAAACATTTATCCAAAATAGAATAAAAAAACTTCATAGAGCTAAGGGGAACTGCAGAGCTGGGGGATAATTCTAGGTGGGTTCATCACTATGAGCAATCCCTTTCACATTTTACGTACATTTGATCCATTGTTCATATAAAGATATTGATTAGTGCAGCTTTAAAGATTTACGTCTTCAGTTGGAACAAATGAACTTTGGTGTCGCAAACCAAAGAATATAGAATAATGTAAGCCTTATCCTTTGAACAATGTCATTATAACCGTTAAGATTGATGGCCAAAAGTGCAAAAAAAAAACAAAAACTCAAGCTGTAATAAACTGGAATTATCCTTTAAACATTTCCATCATAATAGGGTTGAGCGAATATCTACTTATAGTAAGTGTCACTGATTGTGATCAGTGTCGTCTGCCTTCCATTTAGTTCACAGTCAAACTTTTCCAAGCAACATTTTGGGGAATGTATCAGCCATAATGGATGTTTTTTTTTTGAAAGGCAGCAACAAACAAATGAACTCATTTGCTTTTCATGAGCTGCAAGTCAGATCGTTTTTCATACCCCTCCCACACTCACACATATTACTCAGATTTGTCTGCCATCATGCCACATGTCATATTGATGGTCCTCAACTGAATGTTACTCTATAACACAGATGGTGCAGAGAAACAGCCACACACGCCATCGCCCTCAACAGACAAACAGTGCGACATTTTGTTTTCTCGCGCGTTTCCCTGCCACGTGGCATCACACAACACGGAGGTGAATTGATCCCTGATGGTTATTGGCTGTTGTTTGTTTTTTGGCATTTCGTACGTAGCCGTGCTTGGCTTCCAGGCGTCATTTACTGCATGAGGCAGTATGTGCAGGCCATTTCTCTGTCAACGGTGCCATGTTTTCCTATGACAGGGACAAAGAGACAATTATTGCACTACTAGCTGTGTAATACAATATAATAGAAAGGCTGTGTTCCATAACTTCTATTTGTGAAATATCCTTTGCAATAGGTTCTTCTGTAGGTCTGATGAACAAATAATACCATGTACCATATTCCTTACAGGAGATATATCCCATCTTGTTGGCATCCATGTGGTTTGACGGTCATGTTGAACCGAATGACGTCTTCTGTCACAATTTTGAAACTGATGTCTGTACAGTACACTCCAGTATGGGTCCCCTCTCTTTTCAACACACAGAGAAGAGATTGTTGAGAATTGTTCAGAGTGAAATGAACATTTTACATAACATTTTACATTTGAATGTTTTCTTTTTTTTTTCTTTCTTTTTGTTTTGGTGCGTGTGTGTGCATGATTTGGTGTGGATGACTCACTGGGTTACACGGCCTGGGTGAAGCCATAACACACTTGAATAAAAATGATGAGCCTCCTTCTGAAACTCTCCGTCTTCTTCTAACTGCCTGACATGCTGCTCAACTGAGAAGTTATTTTACAAATTCACAAATGATTTCCTCATTGTTAAGAACAGCCAAATTCTGACCTGGAGTTACAGTATTATATATTCATTGAACAACAGTTTTTGACTTTGAACTTACTAATACTTTAAGAATTCATTAAAAGTAACACTTGGGTATATTTCATTAAAAAACTAACTAAAAGAAATATTTCTCTCAATATCGCAAGACTTATTTAAAATCAGGGTTTAGAGAAGTGTGGCCTTCTAACATTTCGAGCTAGAGCCTGACCTCCCAAGAGTATCTGCCGATAAATACAAAGAGACGCTGAGAGCTAAACTGAATAGTCTCAGTCTAAAATATTCAGAGTTTCAGGCAAGGATCAGATTAGAGTGGAAAAAATCTTAGCTGCAAGAGAAAAAAGAGATAATCTGATGCAAACACAATCACTGTGCCTCTGTTTTGCTTATTTAACTTTTACCTTATTTTCATGAGTCTCAGTGTTAAAGGATTCATTTGTCATTTTGGGAAATACGCTTAATCGCTTTCTTGCCGAGGGTTAGATGAGAAGATTGATACCACTCTCAGGTCTGTACGGTAAATATGAAGCTACCCCCAGCAGTCAGTTAGCTTAGCTTAACATAAAGACTGGAACCAGGGGGATAGGGTTATCCTGGCTCTGTCCAAAGTTAATGAAATCTGCTTAACCAGCACCTTTAAAGCTCCCTAAATAACACATTATATCTCATTTGTTTAATTTGTAGACACACCTTAGTGTAAAAATAACATAGGTAGGAGCTTTAGAGATTACCTTTGGACAGTGTCAGGCTAGCTGTGAAGCTAAGCTAACCAGCTTCTGGCTGTAACTTTATATTGAACATATATGAGAGTGGTATCAATCTTCTCATCTACCTCTTGGAAAGAAAGCTAAGAAGTGCATGTCGAACTGTTCCTTTCAGGAACGTGCCATCATATTTAGAGGAAAAAAGTTAAAAAATCAGTAACACCTGTGAAAAACAAGGTAAATTTTTCATGGAATTTGCATATTTTATGAATTCATTTAATCACTCTTGAATTCTTGTAATTGTAAATTTTGGCATGAAAATAGTCCAGTGTCTGAGACACTGCTGAATGTGGGTACAACATATACGTATTGGCAAATTAGACTTCAAAAATCCACATCAGAGCAACCTTATAGCATAAAATTCTATGTATCGTGAATTCTGGCAGAATTTGACTGATAAAGGGTCTCTGCTGTCCAGTTGCCTTCTTCGTCTCTCCGAGTGGCCCATGTAGTGCAGCTGGATGTTCAGTAGGTGGGAGAATGAGCAGGCAACATCCCTTTTTATCCCTTCCCACACCGCAGTAATTATACTGTCAGCCATGAACGTCAGGCAACGCAGAGGGCGACACAATAAGAACAGTGGCAGAGGGGCGTTAAGGCCATCTCTTGGCGTCAAGCCTGTAATTTTGCATCTTAAATGATCATGTAAGCAGAGCCAAGTTGTTCCGAAGCGGGACCGTCTCCACCATACCAATGATATGATGAAGCTTTGCAATAAGCAGGTGCTGACATGCTGCTTTTTTTGGGGGGGCCTGAGGCAAGAGACTGAGACAACGGAGAACAGGAGGATTTTCAACGATGATTGAGTCTGTCTGCCTGATGAAAAATGGATCTACTGTAAGAGGCACAACTGCCCGCTAATACGAGTCTCATCCATCGCAGGAAAACTCTGCGACAGTCTGCTTCTAAATATAATAAATGAGGCTGACGTGGGAGCGGTGGAGCTAAAATTTAAAACAAGCTGCTGTCTGAAAGTGATTAAGATCTGCACATATTCCTGCAGGCAACACACACCACATCATTGTCTTATCTAGCCTGTCTGAAGATATTTACGCTGAGAACTATTACCAGAGCTGGGGCTTGGAAGAGAATTTGATCAAAGTTTAACTCCAGTGAATGTTGACAATATTAAGGACATCTCTCTAATATTGAGTTGCATCACCTGTATCCACTATTCAGACGCTTCGAAGGTTACAAATCCTCCTGCAACACCTGTACATCTCCTCTTTAAATCTCCTTCTTTGTGACTGGTTTTGATTTAATAAGTGAAGGAAATAAGATATAAAGGCTGTTGCCTGGATTAATCTCATCAGTTTACTTAATAAACATAAAAAATGTTAAATAACATAAAAAATCATCTTAAACATACATCCAGTGTACACACGGCTATAAAACACCACAAAGGCACTATGCTGCTGCAGAAAGTCACATTTTAGTCTTTTTTTTTTCATTTGGCATGTTTTCATTACGGGGCAATTCAATACTGATTTATAGGGAAGAAAACTGTTGCTGCACTGCTGTTTATGGGCTGAAACCTTCAAGCATGTTTCACCTCCAGCCACAGCCCCATTTGTGATGTCACAACAGGTGATATACAGCACATTTGCTGCCAAGAGCAAATACCTGGTATTTACGGCATAAATCAGAGGTACCTAACCTTGTATTGTGACCCCTCATCACAGGTTACGGCCTTGGTTCAACAAAAGTGATTTTCCTTCTTGAAATGTGTCATTTGAAGGATCTGTAAAGGCCTGAAGAGCTGAAAGCTTTCAGTATTTGCAAGAAAAAAGCAAAAATTAAGGGAAATCATGAAGAAAAAAATGATTGTTTTAATGTGATGACCCCTCAAATTTGTCTTGGGACACCTTGAAGGGTTCCAAGCCCAAGGCTGAGAACCACTGGCATAAATCATTTCTTAAAAAACCTAGTATACTGCATATTGTAGTATTTAAGATGTGTCGTGACAAGGCTTTAATGTGTAAAAATACAAAGGAAAACTGCACAGAAGCACAGGAGTTAGGACCAATAACTTTACATACTGTATGTTATCTACATTATATTAAAATGTGAAGGCAGCACATATGGATTGGGCTCATAAAAGATCGATCCAAAGGATTCAACATGAGGCTCTGTTGTGCTGATCTCCACCAGCTCCTTGACAGCTGGCCGTGTTCTCCACACAATGATGATGAGGCCACTAAACTCCACTGTTGATGCTAATATGCAAAGGAGGTCTCTGGCACCATCTAGTGGCCGGTGAAATACAAAAATTTCCCCTACATTTGACTTCTTCATTAAGATTTGGACAGCAGCTTGCCCTTCCTTTTATGTCAATATAAAGTTGCAATGCAGATGATGAAAACAAAATCTCGTCAACAAGGCGTTGCCATGAATGTGCGTACTGCTGCCACTAAGCTGGATATCGTTAGAGATCACCGTGCTGCACTGTGACCCTAATCTGCTTAATTACATTATGGCTGCTAAAACCTATTCCAACTGCAGTGTCACTGCCTTTGGCCAGGTGGCATGGACCAAACAAACGCACGGACAACAACAAGATCGTTCTCCTGCACTGCAACAAGTGATTCAACAGAAATTGAAGCAGAGGATGTTCGCCAAACCTGTGAGTATTCTGAAGCATCTCACCGAGGAAATGTTTTCTAGTTTTAAATGGTTTGTCGCTGGCGATGGACATAGGTGATGTTAGTTTGAGTGGCATGTGGTGAAAGTGAAGGAGCATGCTTGTAAATACAGCGTGTACAGCAACCTTATATTGTGAGACATTACAAACAAATATGCATTGTGCTTTGTTTTCTTATCTTTAGTTTGACCTTAAAGAAAGTCAAAATGCATGTGTAAATTTAAATGCCATTTTGTAGTATTCTCTGTCTCAGAGATGTCACTGTCACTTCCTAACAAGGCACACTTTATAAAGGGTTTATAAATTGTAACTAATGGCTTTTATATTGGTTAAGAAATTATTTACGAATGCTTTTTAAAACAGTAATTAGCAACTTGCAAGGGCAACTGGCTCCTTTTGGTTTTTTAATTAGCTCTTTAATTCATTCAACAGCCCTTCAATGAACTCTTCAACCACTTGTGTACCCTCTAGAACACTGGTTACCAACATTTTTCGGCTTGTGACCCTTTAATAGGAAGTAATATCTCCTTGTGACCCCTCGTCACAGGCTGCATGTCTTTAGTTGTGAGCAGTTTAATGAATGAGCGATTTTTGAATCATTTGGAGGTTTGAGGAGGTAAAACTACTGTACAGGACTTCAGAAGGAAAAAAATGATTAGAGAAAAGTCTGAAAAATAAGCATAATTCTGTGTATCAAAATGTGGATTTTTCTTAACGCCTACCCGGGCGATCATTTTATGATCCCCAGGTTGGGAACCACTGCTCTAGAAAAGTGTTGCAAAGCATTTGGTCCAAAAGAAATGTGTTAACATTTACATGGTGGAAGACTTGATGGAGGATAGTAGCGAAATAACCATTTAGTAATGATGTAATAACATTAATAACAGCAGATGTTTTTTACAAAGTAAGAAGCCTATGACCCTTTATTGATGACTTACTAATTCTAAATAAGCTATTAAGCCTGCAGTTAGTTCTGAATGTTAGTAAGCAATGGGTTTCTCAGTTTATAATAAGCCATCATGTCTACCATTACACTTTACAATGTTGGGTAAAAAAAGATTTCTAGGTAGAAACAGAGGCCACATTATCATTTCAGTGATAAGATTCATATGAGTCACTGATGTCTCTTTTGTTCAGGGGGCTCCCCAGCGAGAAGAAATGTTGACCATCCAAGTTAAAAATACCATGTTGCATCTGAATGGTCAAAACCTCAGACTGGCAGCTAAAAATGGCCGCAATTCAAAAACACCTGGTCTCCATCTGTCAGCAACACATGGAAAGGAGGCAGTGGGTCAGCTTACGGCCTCCTCGCCGACCCAGGAGGGCACGGCACAGTTGGACTTGTTGCTGCTCAAGCCTGACTTAGAGAGGGAGGCCGAGAATCAGGCAGTCAGACGCCCTCTGAAGCTCGCCCCACTGGAGCTGCCAGAGGAAGTGAGGGAGGCTCAGAAGCAAAAACTTAAGTTTATCCAGCAAGAAGCCAAGCCTGCTTCCTGTAAGCTGGATGCGACAGTGAATGAGCTCCGTACAAGGAAGGTGAAATCCTCTGTGAGGCAGAGACTGGTAAAAGCTGCAGCGTGCCCTTCTGCTTCCACTGAGCCACTCAAAGCCCAACAACAAAACAGATCCTCAAGGCCCCAGCTGACACGCTCCAACCCCATAGAGCAGAATGGAGACAGGCATCTGGAGGATGTGGTGTGTCGGGGTACCCCAGCTCCTCTGCGAGGAAAACCTGCCCCTCCTTTACTTTCTCCCAGAGTTAAAGCTCAGGCCGCACGTGGCACAGAGGCGGCACGCCAAAACCCCGGCGCCCTCCAGCAGGAGACAGGGAGCAGGCGGCTGAGGCTGAGGAGAGCACAATGCCTAGAAGAGGATCAGTGCAATTCAAACACGTCAACAGGGGGATTATCTGCAGATAAAGGCAAGCTGCCCCAAGGTGTCCAAGGTAAAGGGCAGCGGGCGGAGAGGGCTCCGAGAGACCAGCCGCATGCTGGAAAAGGCATCAAAGAGCCTCCTGCAGCCTCCTGGGAGTATGGAAGTGTCAGGACGAGCCATCCAGAGGATTGCAGTCAGCAATCTGCAAGATGCACTCTGAACCAGCAGTTGGCTGAAGGTGGAAGCAGTGACCATGCACTTGAGGGTGTTAAGCCGAGTGCTTCTAACTGGAGATTAAAGAGGAAAAAACCCTTGATCACAAAGCATAACAATGCAGTCCCTATGGAGCGTCTCCAAATGTAATTAAATTGGATCTTTCACTCTTGCAGCTCAGGACTTTGCAAAATGATGTCATGCTTAGAGATGCACTTGTGTCATGAGACTCACTACAAACAGGCTTATATCCCAGTTTGGAAGCTGATTCATAGTCTACTATATAAAGGATACATGAACCAAATAATGCAATTTCCTCAGCAGCTAAAAAAACACATGTAGGAATCAGAAAATGCTTTCTGAAGTTGTGCCAATATAAACTGCTTTACAGAAATACTTCTTTTTAAGATCTCAAATATCTCAAATCTGCTTTTGTTCTTTCTAATTACACACACAGTTTTACTAATTTTTGGCTAATTTTTAACTTATTCTCAAGAGATTTATTTAAACAGCTCGGTCTGTAATATTGAGATATATTATTTGCCCTACACTTTTCTTCCATGCTTTTATTAAATGCCGATATAGTGTACTGTCGTGAAATCTCTGCGGTAAACAGCAGAGAGTGTCTTTCACGAACATGTTGCTGGCACAAAGCCAGAGCAATATCAAGTTCATTAATGGTCCGGCGGACCTTCCCTTGTGCTCCCAAAATAGAAAATAAATAAATAAATGAGCAACATTTCATAAAAGTGTATGCCAGGTCGCTCTAAGTTATGGATTGTCCCATTTCCAAAAGCTATTCCCTAGATCAGAGAATGCACTGATTCAATTACAGTAGGTGAAGCAGGCTCGGCACAAAGCAAGGCTTCTGGCACATTGCAGGGAGAGTTAAATCGCTAGAGATGATCCAAGATAATGAAACAGCACAAACTCCTCCTAGAAAAATAGTTGGTAATTTAACAGACAGTTGCTGATTGATCTGTAGTCAATGAACATCCTTATGTGGTCCTTAATCTTTTATCAGTTGAATCTTGCATATGATAATGAATTCTGTGATGTATTCGTATACATATTAAACATATAACCCAACTGTTTTATCCGCTGAATGTCACATCTACTTTAAGTCTTAGATAATAACTACAATAATAAAAGAGGTTACAAAAGCATTCACTTCTCTTAAGGAATCTATATGTTGTGTTTCTGCTTGTCTAATTGGTTGCTGCAATTTCTTGCTTTTAAAAGAGCAGGAGCAGAGATGTTTTGCTGTTGTTTAACTGCCCTCTTCCCACACCCACAATGCTCTGCACTCTGGAAGATTTGGCTGATGCTCAAAGTCCTCCTTGAATGAGCCAGGTAACATTAGCAATATAACTCACCCTAAAGTAGGTCCTTATGATCTCACTGTCTGTGTCATTATACACTGCCTGGATCATTAATGTAATAGTATATTCAGGGGCGTAGCACAAAATTCTGGACCCTGTACATAGGCATTCTCAGTGGGCCCCTCCCCGCATTCACGACTATTCATTCTAGTATCTTTGTGGGCCCTCCTCATATGAGGGCCGTGTATACTCAGTCCCCCTTTTCCCCCCAGTCCTACGCCCCTGAGTATGTTTGCCCTAAATAAATGGGACCATGGCCAAGACGTCTTTGCAGATTATGTATAAGACCGCACATTTCAGAAATGGTGAAGCTGTTGAAAGCTAACAAAAGTCCCATGTTCACTCTGTTTTGGTCTCTACCAACTCCTGAGGGATATATCTGGCTCTTTAGATGATTTCTCCACTATGTTCACCAGTTAGTTTCTAACTTTGTATGTCTGCTGTGTGGTGCTAGGCAGGTATCTTACAGTGGGTTTATCACTTTCATATTTTTCAACTGAAAACAGCTACCTGCTGCTGCCAGAAAACGAGGTTGATGAGAGCATTAAGACTGAACCAAAACTGTAAAGTTGTAAAACCAAAACACGGAGCTGAAAGATGCTAAAATGCCCTCCTCTACGAGTGACCCCTTTTACATTACTCCGCCAGTTTAACATTGCACTCCTATAACACTGTCGGACTCATTATGGACAGTTTTTTAAAAAAAGGATTAACATCAATGCAGCAGAGCCAGACATATCTTCTTTTCTATTCCACACATTTCTCAAACTCTGGCACCTACATTACCCAAAATGCAACTAAACCGTTGACATTTTGGTAGGAGATGGGTGTGTTACGTGTGTTATCCTAGTAGCAGCTAATGTAGCCTGGAGCTTCTAGCTTCAAGCACAGATGCGGGCTACAGAGGTCTGGTAAGCTCACTTCTTTCTACCCCCCCATTATTTCATTGTCAAACTTGCAGTCTTCAGCCCCAACCGACACTGACACAAAGCGACATCACTTGGGGTAATTTATACAACTTTTCTCACATACAGTATGTTCTCCCCAAGGCCTGTGAACAGACTTTGATGTGTAAAATCAGTGCAGTTCCCCTTTAAGAAAAGTAATTTGATCCATAGTTAAAATAAAAACATTGACGAGCGCAGCTTTAAAATGGTCCAACCCACAGGGAGGAAACTCCAAACAAGTTGAGGGGTGCAGCTCTATAGGCAACCTGCTGCTACTTTGATTCTGACATTACCAAAAACCTTTCAAAACTCTGTCAGTGCCTGAAGAACAGCGCCGTCTTGCTATTTTGCCCTGTAAAGCAGTGCAGCAGATTTCCCACCAAGCTGAGTGGGAGGCATCAAGGCAAAATAGTGTACAGAGTGCGGTAGAGGTTCTGAAGTGATTTGTTTTGATAATTATACTAATGCGTAAAAATGAATGTGGCTATTACTGTTGTATGGCGAAAATGGTGGAACCTAAGCTCTACCTTTAAGAAATCCATAGTCTGTTCTGCTTCAACACTAATTCACACATTAATATTTTGAACATATTTTGGAAGAAGAGCCTCTCTCTGATGTGGGAGGGTGAAAGCTGGCTGTCAATCAGATGACAGATGGCTTTCTCCAACACTACATGGTGCTCGCAGCCTCTCGCTCCAACTACAAGCTGGTCACCTCTTTAGCCCTCTCACAGAAGGCGACAGACGGTTCCTCAGACTGACACCATCACTCATAACGTGCATCTGCCCCAAATCATCAGCCCACTTCTCATCCACTTCACACTGAGCCTATACATAGCCTGGCCTGCGCTCACTTTCCTTGGCTACAAAGGCACTGTAAATAGGCCTGGACGTAATGGCTAACTTGTTTGTTGTCCATGACATTCAAATATTGACACTGTGTTTTAGAGAATTTTGGTGCCTCAACAACTCCACAGCAGATTTGGATGTGTTTTCTAATGCAGCAGAAGCATGTGGTGACAGCTGTAGGAGCACTTTAAAGAGGAAAGTTCAACCAAGAGCTGCCAACATGAGACTTGTGATGCAGAGGACTTTGGAGGAGAAACACAGAATGTCTGCCAGGCAGGATGTCTGACACAGACAGAGACAGAGAGCTGGTGTGTTTCACTGCAGCTTCCCCTCCTGCCAGGGAGCATGACCGCACATGATAAGGACATCAGTGTACACTGAAATGTGAATTGCAGTCATGCTCTAAATGTGTACATCAAATCCAAACACATGTAGATTTACAGGTTGGGAAGAAGTACTGAGTTTTCTATCAAGGAGGATAGATTAGATAAGAAAATGTAGTGTGAAATACAGAAAATGTTACTTTTCATCATGACTTGTTTTTTTGTGTGTGTGTTTGTTATGAATAAATAATCACATTTACAAAGTGGATATTATAAAATAAAAATCTCATCATCTCTGAAGAAATTGGGATGTTGCAAAAAAGAAACAGTTAAAATGTTAGGCACAAGAAAACAGCGCACAAATTAGAATTGAAAAAATGGGGAGAAGTCAAATAAAAAAAGACTCAGTATGACTAAGAGCAACAGAAACTACTGAGGGAACTGAAGAAATAAATTAAAAGAAATATGTTTCATTATTATACATGAAAATGTACAAAAAAAATGAAAGATGTGCGGTCTGACATGACTGTAAACTTGTCAAAGCAGCACGACATGAGTAATATAGATGACAGAGCTTTACTGTAAGTCAGTGCAAAGACAGACATTTAACACAAAGCTGCAAGCATGAGCGTTCTGTAATCATTTCCCCAACTTAAATACAGCCCTTCTCCATAAGTGTGTGGCTGGTTGAAGCCAACACGGCCCGGCCCACCACCAGGGCGGCTCCGCTGTGGCTATCACAGTGGCAAAGGCCGGACAGTTGAGGCGGTTGCCAAGAAGCCATGCCTTTTTCTTTGAGGGCAACACTTCAGATGGGTGCAGCCATAAAGGAGAGAAAATAAAGGACAAAAATATCCAGAAAGTTGGGTCTATAATTGGCTGCGCCTCTCAGCCTTTTTTTATGTGTGAGCACAGCCCAGTCAAGAACAGTAGAAGCCACTTCATCCCCCAGTGAAACTCTACACCCCCACCACCTCGCAGTTCCCTCCCACTCTGTCCACCCATCCACAAGGTTTCTGAAGCTCACCTCACCTCACTTTTTAACAACACTGTACACTGGATTGTCACCCTGGATTATATAATAATCTCATATTGATTTCTGGCGCCTGCAGGGGAGATATTTTGGATTATTATCACCTGATAATGATGCTGCCCCGGTGCTGATTCTGGGTGTGAGTGCTGGAGGCAGAGAGAGACAGACGCCTCAGTAACGCTGACTGAGTGACAGGCCAGGTAAGAAAAAAAAAAGGCATTATAAAATAATCCATCTGTCACTGATATCTTCCTCTAAAAACTGACTCTTTAACACTTATTTGTTCTTGAGCAGGTTTGAATTGTTGGCAAGACATGCTTTTTGTATCCACATGCTGTTCAGATCCTCTATCAGAGAACAGACTTCCTCTTTTTTTTCTCTTCTTCTTGGGTTGCACGTGGAAAAAAAACCTGTTTCTGTTTTTTACATTTTGGGAATGATAAACGTGGTGCTTCTGTTATAGACATCTACATCGCAGTCCCAGGTCTACCATTGAGAGAGGAAGTGGAAACAGGGCTGATGATATAGACACAGTTTGTACGGAATCTGGTCTCAGGTTCAGATGTTGACAGAGGCAAACCAGCTTGTTTTTAGCTTTACCTCAGATACTGTATCTGCTTGTAAAACGGCAGGCTAATTCAACGCAGCACTGGGAGACCCATACAGTGTATTTAAATGTAATCAGAGATGAAAGGGAGGCAAATTAGAATATGTCAGACTTGTACAAAGTTGGGTAAAGAGGATTAGGAGCATGAATCCAAATCTTGTTCAGCTGCTTTCATTGGGCGGCTGATTTTTTTTTTTTTCTTGCTGCGCTGAATTTCTCAGATTTTAAATGCACACTAATTGGGGCAATTACAGTAGAGTGATTCAGCTAGCGTGCCTATTCTGCTCATTAATGGCACCAGTGAAACCAAGTAGCAGAAATAGCCTAATGGAAAATCAGATAAGGAAACTTGCATCTGGAGGCCAAAGCAATTTGCTTTACCCACAGTAAATAATGCACCCTCTATTTCACAGGCTATGTAGGCCAAGCCACAGTCAACAGGTTGCTGTTTTTAAATTTGTGTCTGTCCACAGCATTTCCTGGAATCCTTTTCTGCTCAAATCACTTTCTATTTCAAAATCATACATACATACTGTATACTCACATAATTATTATTATTACTCCTTTATACTACAGCTACTTCATTTTAAGCCCCAAAATCCAACTGATATTTGTAATCATAGAAAGTCTTAAAATATGCCACAAGGATGGCAACATATTTATCTTTAAAACAGGAGACATATGTGTCAAGATAAATCATCACAGTCTGTATCAGTTAATAACAATACAGCACAAGACAATTGGATCACATCATTTGCCCATCATGAAAAGTTTAGTTTGAGTTTTTGGGAAATACACTTATTAGCTTTCTTTCTTAGCTTCAGCCTGGAGATAGTTAGCTTAGCTTAGCATAAAGACTGGCAGCAAGGGGAAACAGCTAGCCAGGCTTGGTCCGAATGTACCAAAATCTGCCTACCAGCACTTATTTACTTAAAGTTATAATCTCGAAGATTTTCATTTAAATAAATGTCTGTTAAGTCTCCATCTATCGCCAAATGATGCAACACAATGGTGATTGAGTCTATGGCCCACTGATGAAAGCCTGCAGCATTTTCAGTATTATGACCCGGGTGTCAGCAGCGACTTTCCCGGAAAAATCACAAGTGCCGCACAGTTAAGCTTTTAACAAGGCTTTTAACGCAACAGACTCGCTCTTCAACTCACCTGTGTGTGAAGC